>CM043321.1:1885000-2477500 GCA_023736055.1 Quercus glauca
TGTACGTAATAAAAGTAATTTATAATTAGATGTATCGACACATGGTGCATAATAGGTTATAAGCCTAACATGTGTTAAGTATAAATGACATTAGGGGTGTGCAGAAAACCCATCGACCCGTCAAACCCGACTCAACCCAATGCGACCCGCCGGGTTGGGTCGGTTTTTTTAATGCTTGGTGGGTTGGGTTGGGTTACAAAATTTTTTTTAATAGCGGGTTGGGTTGGGTTTGGGTCATAAAATTACAAACCCGTCAAAACCGACCCGACCCATATTTAATATATATTTAAAATATATTATATATTTAATAATTTTTTTTAAAAATCAGTTGTAGGGCACTTATATTTATATATTTAAATATATATTATATATTTAATAATTTTTTAAAAAAAAATCTAGCTGTAGAGCAGCACTTTCTCAGTTCCTCCTACTAATACTAATTTAATATATATATATATATATATAATATTATATAATTAATAAATGTTTTTAAATAACTTGTTTTTCCTATCCTATATAAATCCTCAGTTCCTCCAATTAGTTCACACAAATCCTAATAAATTACTATTATTGTTTAGTTATTAGTGTTGCTTGCCTTAAAGAAGTTACATTGATACGAATCTTTAGGTTTTTTAAATATATTAATATTTATATTTTTTTCTACTCAATTTAATAGTAATAATAATAAAAATTTGTTAAACTCATGGGTTCAACTCGACCTAACCCGACCCATATGGGTTGGGTTGGGTTGGGTTGAACTTATGTGATGGGTTGGGTCAAAAAATCCTCTCAACCCAACCCATGCACACCCCTAAATGACATGTCCTAATTGTAGCTTGCCATTTGCCATTAGAAATCTATGCAATCCTTCCTAAGTTTATTGTGGAATTTGTCAGATGTCAAGCTTGGAAAGCGCTAAACAACCTAAATCGCAAAATCTCAAGTTAAGCTTGTGTCGACCAGCCAGTCTACAACAGGAATTCAGGAAGACCAAAACTAGATCAGCAATCCGCAGCAAGTCAATGGCAGCTCATCTTGAAGATTGCAGGAGCAAGGTGTAAAAAGACTAAAAGATGCTCTTTTGCCTATGAAGCAATAAATATGCAGGGAGTTTGTTTTTTTTTTTTGGAGTTGCTAGTAGTGCAGACAAATCAAAAGGTGGGGTGATGTTTGAAGCAATGGTGGATGCTGGCATTAGAGCAAAACACCATGGATTCCAACATATTTTGTTTTTGGGTGATGATAGAAAGGTTGTCCAAGCCTTTAGGAAGAAAAGATCATCTAATTGGTTAGATAATATTAGACTAGCTGATCTAAATCTCCTTTCTTAATCAGGGCTTTTTTGTAACATGTTTTTTGTGCCCCACGCTATAGTTAAACAAGTCTGGTCTGTAGCAAAAAGTGCAACACAGGTGCCTTTGAACTATTGCTGGTACAACCCAACATTTTTATAACTTTTGTTTATATCTCCCTTTGAATGGTAGCAAAAAAAAAAAAAAAAAAAAGTTGAGCTTGTGTCATATGTGTGTGTGTGTGTGTGTGTGTGTGTGGGGGGGGGGGGGGGGGAAGGGTTTCAGTTACTGGTAAAGTTTCTTATGGTTGAATAAAAGATTTGGAGTTCAATTTATATTTAAATAGTTAATCCTTTTAGAACCCTTTAGATTGTCTTGTAGTAGAAAACCATGAAGGGTATTTATGGTCCTTTTTTTTTTTTGAATACAAAACACAAATTCTACTCTAGTCTAATCTAAGTGTATATGTGTATGAAACTCCCTCCTAGAAACTTACACCCCGACCCTTGCCTCCCCACCCCACAAGAACTTTATACTATGTAGTAAAGTGAATAACTAGCAACAAAGTGGGTGACACTTGGTCATTATATTTCTCACTTCAAGGAACTAACTAGTTAAACTAATATCCCAAGGCTTGACATTGACAATACTCATCAATCTCTTGAGTGAATCGCCAAATGCCTACTTGAAACCTTTCAAACTACTACTTCGAATGCCTCCTCAACTCCAATATGGGTGTGAGCCACATTGTTAGTTCTTTTCCTTCAAAATTTCAACAAATTCATTCTAAATTTCTTCCTCTTTCACATTCTCCATTTTTTTCAACATTTTTCTCCCTTTTTGATTGTGAATCTTTTTTTTTTCTTGAGTCCTTCTTTTCTTCAAACTATTTTATCACAATAAGACAATTTGATTGCACTCATTCTTGGAACACTTGGTAAAGGGTTTGAGAAATAATAGCTAGAATAATTGGCTTAAATGGGTTAGTAGTAGTAATGTACCAAGAAAAAATAATAATAAAGGCTAAAAATAAAAAAAAATAGCCTAAAATCATTTCTTAAGAATTGTGATAATTCTTCAAAATCCATGACTTTAACAAATTCAAGTGTGGCATTAAATTGATGAATTATTAGCATTTAACCAAATCAAAAAATGTAAAACGCTTGAATTAACACAAAATAAGTACAATAATACTTTCTAATAATTATATAAATATGCAAAATTAAGCTATTATCACTTAGGTATTGGCTAGGCATGTAAACTGTTAATGTAATATTCTCAATAGTAGTCCACTATCAGCGTAGGTGTAGTTGCTAATTAACACATTGTCGTCAAGTGCTAGAGGTGTGCAGTCAAACCATTGATTTGCCAAAACCAATCCAATCCAAACAAACTCGTCTGGTTGGGTCTAGTTTTAGGGGTTGGTGGATTGGGGTTGGTTGCATTTTTTTTTTCTTTTTCTTTTTTTTTTCTTTTTTACAGTGGGTTGGGTTGGGTGTGAATCAGCAAATTCAAAAATCCACCAAACCTAACCCAGCCTACCTATATTTAATATATATTTAAAATATATATTATATGGTTTTATTATTTACTCTTTTGGTGCGGTGAACTACCAACAAACTTATAAGATTATAAATTTACTTTTATTTATGTGGGTTTGATGTATTAATCAAATAGTTTGTATTAATTTGGTACTTCGCTCAAACCAACATGGGTCCAACCCGATCCACATGGTTTGGGTTAGGTTGGAAACCTATGATGGGTTCGGTTGGATTGAGTTTTTACAACCCGACCATAGTGGGTTGGATTGAAAAGCCCTTCAACCTAACACATGCACACTTCTATTAAGTACGATTATGCTCCTTTTAACTACACCTCATCCTTATGCTATACTCAAGGTCAAGGGTTAATAGCATTGGCTATATCCTGATAGGGCACAAAAAACACCATGCTGAGTTTGCTTATCAATGTATTCCAGGTAAAATGGTTGAGAAGGACTTCTAACCTTTTGGTTTAGTTAGAGGCTAACTTCAAATTGGTATTTTGAGCAAGTGGCATTAACCATAATACAAATTTGAGTATATGTAAGTGCCCTACCCTTGAAGATTGGGGATCAACTCAATGACCTTATGTATAATCATAAGTATTGTCCATGTCACCTAAGTTACACTTACCCTATTTAGTAGTTATGGATGAGCGATAGATCAAAATAGTTGATTAGAACATGTGGTGGTGCTAGGTTGACTTAGCTTGCCACGTAGACGTGTTATATAGTTCCTTCCTAGAAGGATCTTCAATAGTGGGTTAGGGTTTGGGACTTAGTGTTTAGGCTAGTATAGCTACGGTTTATTAGTAGAGGGAAAATGCTAGGGACACAAAAAAAATTTTACAACTTTTGTCACAACTTGCCATGCGGTAAGCTATAAATGGTGGAAGTAAAATGGTGGGTTCACACCTCTACCACTTACAACTCACTACTTGGTAAATTGTGGCAAAAATTGTAGATTTTTTTATGTCCCCAGCATTACTCTTAGCAAAGTAGGTTGGTGATGCTAGGTTTAGCTTGCCCTTGGCTCAGTTGCAAGAGAGTAGGTCATGTGAAGCATTATTGGCCTTGGACTTGAGGAGCCATACAATCCAACTATGGGGCATGGTTTATTTAGGGCCAAGCTTGGGCCGCCAATAATGTTGGCTCATTGAATACTAATTATTGGTCAATAATGTGGACCTTGTTTGGCCACACTTTTGTGGTTAAGTTCACAAAAGAGAGGATTGTAGGTTTCATGGAGTGCTTTATACAAGTGGGGGTGAGAGATTCGAACTTGGGTTCTACTTAAAGGAAAACTAGACAATACCACTAAATTAATAAGTGGTATTGAAGCCTCATTAGATCTATTAATTATATAATATATGTATATTTGGTTTCCCTAAATTCTAATTCCTTCATATTGATCACGTTTGATCCAGTATTCCTTATACAACAACAAAAGACAAATAATCTACTAAGAAACCAACAATGATCAACTAAACGAGCTCACATCTACCACAACCACAAGTCCACAACCATCCTATGAATTACGAGATGCATGGACAACAATTATAAGCAAACTCTAAAGTTTAGAAATGAGAAGGAATTAGACAAGTCTCAATGCCCTCATTTCTTTGTTGTTCATTAAAAGTTGTTTCAAACTCTAAGAGCATTAACATCATTATGTGTAAAGTCTTGCAAAATAGAAAAAGTTGCTCATTTTACACATTTTGAGCAAAAAAACACCTACATCAGTGGATGTAAAATTGTGCATTTATGCATAATTGCTACAATAACTGTGCATATATGCACAATTACTGTAACTCTTCTATTTATTATCATATTTTTTTTCTCTCACCTCTCTTTTGCCTTGTCAGACTCTCTCTCACCCGCTCTTCAATGCCAAGAAGAAGAAGAAGAAGAAGCTAACCATCACAACAACCCAGAACCGCTAACTACCACCATTGCAACCCAGTACTGCCAACCACCACCACAACAACACGAACACACCACAAAATCATCAAAATCGTTCTAAATCTAGACTCAAATTCATCAAACCCATATACAAATTCATATAAATAATCAAACTGAAATTGAAAAAAGAAGAAAGAAAGAAGAAGATGCTGAAGAGAAGCAGAAACTACAGATTCGCCCAAAATCACTGCCTTTAATCAAACCCAACCCAAAATCATCATTTGTAATAAAAGTATATAACCCAAATTGTAAAAGAAAAAGAGGAAAGAAAAAGATTCTCAAAAAAAAAAAAAAAAAAGGAGAAGAAAGATAGACGGAAATAGAGATAAGGACAAGAAAAAGAAGAAGAAGGGGGTGTATTCAGAGAAAAAATGAGTAAGTGTTAGGTGGGGGTAGGTAGGAAATAATAAAAAAAGTGAGAAAAAAATACTATTTTAATAAAAAAATGTATAATAGATAAATTGATGTGTGTGCTTTGTAAAGTGTTTGTATAAAATAAAAAAAATGAATTTTTATGCTAAAATAGATTGAAAATTTTAGATAGATTGACGCGGAAGGAATTGGACAGGTTAATGCCCCTATTTCTTTGTTCTTCATTAAAAAGTTGTTCCAAACTCTAAAAAGTCTTCTCTAATATCACAGTCACTTCCTTTCGGGCCCCCACAAGGCCAGCCCAAATCAATAATGTCAGGGCTTGGGCCTACGATTCTAGCCCATTGAAGGGAATTGTATTTAAACTTGGGGCACGTATATCACCAAGTCTCCTACACCAAATAAAGCTCTAGCCTCTAGTTTTCTCCTCTGCCTCACAAATCTCTATAGAAATCGGAGAGATTCACATTTCACAGATACACCGACAAACAAACAAACAGTGAAAAATCATGGAAGCAGCAGCAAACATCAACGAAGCGCAAATCGAAACCCTAGACCCTCCTCTTCCTCCTCCACCGGAAACCCTAGAATCCTCTTACTACCACCAAATCCAACCACAACCACCACCTCCTCCTCACTCCGAAACCCTAATCCCAGATCAAAACCCTTGCAACGATTTTCCCCAAAATACCCTCGACGACAACAATAATTCCTCTTTTCCCACCGATATCCACAACAAACCCTTGCTCTCCGAAAACGGCGGCTTGACCAACAACACCCACAGCGGCACCGGCACCACCGACAAGGATTGTTCCGGCGGCGAAGAGGAAACCACAAGCCGACGTAGTCGCCGCCGCAGCCGATGGGACCCGCAGCCTGATTCTAACAACAATAACAGCATCGTTGTCTACGGCGTCGATAGCAGCAACCAGAATGGCAACGGCAGCGGCGAATCGGGCACCGGGCCACGGAAGAGGAAGTCGCGATGGGCCGACGATGAGCCCAAGCCCCTGCCGACTTCGCTGCCGATTCAGCTCCCTGATTTCATGAAAGAACTCACTGGAGGTATTGAATTTGATCCTGAAATTCAAGCTTTGAATAGTAGGCTTTTAGAGATTAGTCGAATGTTATCGTCTGGTTTGCCTTTAGATGATAGACCTGAAGGGGCTCGATCTCCTTCACCCGAACCCATTTATGATAATATGGGAATTAGGATTAACACTAGGGAGTATCGTGCTCGAGAGAGATTGAACCGAGAGAGGACTGAGATTATTTCCCAGATTATTAAACGTAACCCGGCTTTTAAGCCGCCTGCGGATTATAGGCCACCCAAGCTTCAGAAGAAGCTTTATATACCGATGAAGGAGTACCCGGGTTATAATTTCATCGGGCTTATTATCGGGCCAAGAGGGAATACCCAGAAGAGGATGGAGAGGGAGACAGGTGCTAAGATTGTGATCCGGGGTAAAGGGTCAGTGAAGGAGGGTAGGTTGCAGCAGAAGAGGGATTTGAAGCCTGATCCTTCTGAAAATGAGGATTTGCATGTGTTGGTTGAGGCAGATACGCAGGATGCACTTGATGCTGCAGCGGGGATGGTGGAGAAGCTGTTGCAGCCAGTGGATGAGGTGTTGAATGAGCATAAGAGGCAGCAGCTTAGGGAGCTGGCAGCATTGAACGGGACAATAAGGGATGAAGAGTATTGTAGGTTGTGTGGTGAACCGGGGCATAGGCAGTATGCATGCCCTTCGCGTACTTCGACTTTTAAGAGTGATGTGTTGTGTAAGATATGTGGTGATGGTGGGCATCCGACTATCGATTGTCCTGTGAAAGGGACTACTGGGAAGAAGATGGATGATGAGTATCAGAACTTTTTGGCAGAGTTAGGAGGTTCAGTTCCTGAGTCATCAACCAAACAAAGCACTATGTTGGCACTTGGTTCTGGAACTAGTAATTCAGAAAGCAATCCTCCTTGGGCTAATAATACTAGGAATGCTGTTAGTACATCACATGCTGGATTAGGGGCAACTGTGGTCAAACCCACGAAGGAAATTGATGATACAAACTTGTATATTGGGTATTTGCCACCTACTCTTGACGATGATGGTTTGATCAGTTTGTTTTCACCTTTTGGTGATATTGTGATGGCTAAGGTTATCAAGGACAGGGTTACTGGACTGAGCAAAGGGTATGGTTTTGTGAAGTATGGAGATATTCAAATGGCCAATACTGCCATTGCAAGCATGAATGGTTATCGGCTAGAAGGACGGACTATTGCTGTGAGAGTTGCTGGTAGGCCTCCTCAGCCTGTTGTGCCTCCAGGCCCACCGGCCTCGGCAATGCCCACATATCCTGTTTCAAGCCAGCCCCTCGGTGCCTATCCATCTCAACAATTTGCAGCAGGTGGCCCTCTTGGGAATGCACCACCTCCAAGTTATGGGGGCACTCCAGTTCCATGGGGACCTCCTGTTCCTCCTCACTATGCTCCTTATGCACCTCCTCCCCCTGGTTCAACCATGTATCCTCCTGTCCAGGGTCAACCCATGCCACCTTATGGTGTACAGTATCCTCCACCTGTGCAGCCAGTTCCCCCTGGTGCCCCTTCTCAGCCTCCAACTTCAAGTGAAGCACAACAAAGTTACCCTCTAGGAGTGCAAACTGAAAACAGTACTTCTGCTCAATCTATACCAACCAATATGTATGGGAACTCAATGGCTGCAGCGCCGCAACCTACATATCCCACATCTTCATATGGCTATCCATCTTATTACAGTGCAGTTCCACCGCCACCTCCGCCTCCTGCATCTGTTCCTGGCTCAACTGCTGATCAATCACAGAGCATTGGAAATGTTCCTTGGGCCACAAATCCACAGGTTCCCCCTCCTGGTTCTTCTGCAGAGAAGACAAACTATGGTGCAGATGCAGAGTATGAGAAGTTCATGTCAGAGATGAAATAATTTGGGTCCTTTTTTACCAACAAGTTGATAGGTATGCCTTTCACATCCTTTTGCTTCAATTTGGTCCTTTTTACATTTACATTTTGGTTTGTTTCTAAAGCTCATTGACTTGATAGCTGCTCTGCCCATCTGATGAAGCTTGAACCTGATTTGGTCACTAACTATTTTATCCTTTAATTTTGTGAATATGATGGTTTAAATTTCTACTACTTAATTGATTTTTATTTTGATTAACAAGTGGTCTTTGCCCCCCCTTTTTTTGATAAGATTAACAAGTGGTCTTTGCAGCATCCAGTTTAGACAAAATGGAGCTAGGTATGAAGGGCACATAAGTATATGTTGTGGCAAGTGAATATCTTTTTCACCTGTGAAAGCTAAATCAAAATGATAGCATCTCATTGATCGCTTGTTGGCATTGTTAGAAAGTCAAGGATCTTAGTTAAGATTTAAGTCGCATGTAATTGGGAAAAAAAAAACAGTTTTTATTTACAGTTGTGTGTTTCTATGGTAAATTGCCCTTCTGTTAGATTATAATTTTTTTGTTCTAGAGCAACCTTCTTGTACCATGTTATGAGTGTGCAGCATTTTAGAAAGAGGAATAGAGGATGCAAGAATTTAAAAAGCTATAGCATAATGATTTTAAAGATGACGTATCCGTGTACCCTGTCATACTTGAATACATTATAGGTCTCTTGGTCGTTTGTATATATGACGGGTTTTTTAGAGAACAGGTGAGACAGCAATCCAAATAAATTATTATGATATTATTCAACATCCTGGTTTGATATTCACTGACATGCCAACATTGCCTATGTTTTAGGTGCTGTTTTAATAAAGGTTTTACTTTTTTTTTGCCATTACTTTTTTCATCCTCAAAGCATTAGCATGCAGTGATGGAGTTAATCTTGTGTCTATAATTTCACTTACAGTTCTCATATCTTGTTCTGAGCAAAAGATTTATTTCTTTTCTAAACAATAATTTTCTACCTGTAATAAATTATTTTATATAATTAAGATTTAGTGTATGCATCTCACTGTAAAATTAGTTTCTTATCTTGTTTTTGCTGTTCTTAACTCTTCTTCATTGTTATTATGTAAAATTTTGACAGGCTGATGTTTCATGGAGATGTGTCAACCTGATTTCTTTCCTCTTGCCATGATTTTGTTGGAAGTTGGGACTCACATCTTTAACCTTGCTGTGCTGTTATGACATTTGCAGAGACTTGGAGTAGTTCAGCTTGTAGAGTCTTGTATTGGAGAAGCCACTTATATGATTATTATTGTGAATCTCTGGGTGCTCTTGTAGGACTTGAAATTCTTTTGGTGCTTGCTTATTACCTTCTACAGGATGTCTGTCTCCTAATGTTTTCTTTCTATCAGTTATCTGAACTTTTTTTCAATATTATGTTACTGACGTTTTATGTTACATCTCATTCGACCTTTTTGGGTTGCTAACTTTTGTTGATTGCTTTTCCTAACTTGTTTTTAGTTTTGATCATAATGACTATTTTTATTTTGAGGATTTTTAGCTATCCTAATGCCATGGTGCTGAAGCTGTCTCTTGCACGCCATTTTCCATACTGTAAAGAAGGTAAATATGCCTTATTATTTAAGGTATTTTGGGGTAGGTGGAAGAAGTACCTTGCTTATGACTTTGTTCTTATATTCATTATGCTTCTAAGTGTACAAAATGTCTTTTGATGTCTTCTTTCAGTTCTTATGTGGCAGGTAAAAGAATTCAGACTTGTGTGGCTATTAAAGATATTAGATTTTGGCAGTCTGCATATTTCAACCATTAACTGTTAAATTGACCAATTATTTTGTTAGGGATGTGAAATCCTGACTGCACAGGGTTTGAAATATTTGTGGGGTTTGGCTTGATTCATTAAGTTACAAAATTATAAAATTAGTGGCATTTTTTGTTTTTAGTTGAAGTCATTAGAATGGTATGGATGAAATGTCAGTCAAGTCGGTGAATAGTTTGGTTGAAGCATTGTTTTCTGGTGAGCAGAAGTTAATGAACAATGTTAAGAAGAGCATTAGCAGAGGACAGAGTTTGGCTCCAACCACCAATAGGAAGATGCCATTTATACTTGTCATGTGCACTGCACATGACTCACTTAACCCAACTAACCAAGTGAGTCATGTGCAATGCACATAACAAGCCACATGGCATCTTTCTATTGGTGATTGGAACCAAATCTTTTCCATTAGCAAAACAATTGGTTTGTACGATTTTCCCCCAGATATCAGCTCCTAAGTGTTCTAGCAGTAAGGTTTACTTTGATTAGGAAGAGGTGACATTTACCAACGTAAGTTAACGAATTATGGAATATATTTTTCAGAATGATAAAAAAAAGAATATAAAAACAATTTTACGGCATAAACTCTTTTAAATTCATCATGTGGTTACAAAAGGCAATACAGATAATTTTAAATGCACATCTCCTACTTTGGAATTAGGAATAAGCTCTCAGAGTCATGTAAGTGATTGTGGGTGCATATTGCGCATAAATAGCTTTATTCCCATCCATGGATACCTAGAGGTGTTATACATGTTTATGGACTCGGTGTGGATTTAATATTTCTAAATAGTATCCAAATAGCCCTATAGCTCAATTGGTTGACACCTCTTGGTGTTTCCAAAGGAGGCAGGGTTATAATGTAAGTACTTCGTAATTCAAGAGTTTGGCCATAATTTGATTTTGTCCATCATTTGATTGGCACTGATATCAGAAAGTGCTCAAAACGATGACTTTAATGAAGTTATTATTGCATATTTTAGTCATAAAACATTGGCAAGTTAGGCCCAAGAAGAGGATAAAGGTCCATCATACATTGGCAGGTTTTCAATTTTCATTTTGCATGTTACATATGCATGTCTGGTAGTGCATACAATCAGTTCACTTCATAAGGTGCACTTTTGATCCCACTTGTTCTGATTGGTAGCATCATGTGTAATAGTCTAGAATCCATTTGTGTTGATATTTTCCAGGTTTCATGCACACCTATTAAACAATAATTGTAGATGCCTTGTTTTCTTTTGCTATCACATGTATGCTCTTTACTTGGCAATGCCTTGCATAATATGGGCTTCTTAAAAAATTTGTTGGTACTCAATATACATGTATATAGCAAACAAAGTTTGTAACACAACTCCTTAGATGGTCAAGATTTTTAACAGATTATGCTTTATTTTTCTTAGAAATTGGTTATTTGGTTTACATGTTTAGATGATCCCCAAATTATTCTTCTAACTAAATAAATTGAAAATTCTGACAACAAATCTTAATGATAACGTCAGTTGCAAGCTCTGAAATAAGAGTTTATGGTTTATTATGGTAAATTGGTTACTTATTCCGACCCATTTTTAAGTCATTTGCGCTAGAACTGATTGGCAACTGAGAGTCCTTTTTCATACTTCTAAAGTTTGTGTTTTTGTGTGACAGAAACATCTCCCCCTTCCCCACCAAGGAAAAAAAAGGAAATTACTTTGATGTTCTTGGAAAAGCTTTTTCTTTTGTATGTAAGAGAACTCCAAATTCTAAGACTAATAATAATAATAACTAGAAGTAGAATGGACCTAAAGTTTTCTGTCTTGTCCTTAGTATTGGATGATGATAACAGCTACACTAATAGCTGGTACATAGATTCTTTTATGTATGTCTCACTTGTTTTGTACGACCTATAACTTATCTGTATATTACTTGTTATCTGGACTGTGCTTTTCTTGACAACAAATTTCTAATTGAACAAATTACCAGGGACTGATGCTCTTGTCATTCTCAATGAGCATGATTTTTTATTAACTTGTGACTTATCCAGTTATTCCCTTTTGCTCTTTGCAATGTGTCTTGCATCTTCTGTACTGCTAAAGCAACAGTTAATACAATTGCAGTTTCTCCTTTTATAGGCTGATTAGCCTTTTTGACTTATTCCCTTGGACCGTTCCTCCAAGAACATAGCAAATGCCCTCACCCATGTGTCAGGTAATTCTAGAATTATCCTGTGGAGCTGGCCCTCGTGTTGGGCTTAGAAAGGAACCTAACTTTTTTACCCCATGAGGGTTGCTGTTTGTTAGCTATTGTGAGGCAAGAGAAATATTATTTTAGTTCTATCCATGGCTGTGGAAGTCTACAGAATGTTTTCTACCTTGAAATTTTTGTTTTGTTTGTAAGAGATGAGAAGGGGAAATTTTTGTCAAAAGAAAATTTCTATGTTGAGCTTATAATCATTTTGCTTGTTTAGGCAGGGGTGGGGTCCAGCATTTTCTGATATATACTATGTTAGAAATTGAAATAGGAAGTCTGTTCTATATATCCGTAGGTTTGCATTGAATGAGGTTCTAGTTAGACATTTGGGGCTTTAAAAGCTTAGCTTAGCATTGATTGTTGAAGAATTCCTTGAAGTACTAGAATAAAACATTAATTTCTTGATGTTTCCTGGCCATGTGTTGATGCATCCATTCATATTTGGGAGTCTTTTAGCTTGTACTGCCTTTTGTTTTGGTCATGAAGTGGGATATGGAATGTGTGGGCATTTGTTGACTTCTTTACTGGCCTTGCAGCTTAAGCACAAACAAGGTCACAAGCATTTCATTGCCACTTGGCAGTCTGTGATTTGCACATTTTTATTTTTTTCATTGACAGTTGCTTGATCACATGACTACACGCAAAGTACCCCTACCTTATAGATTCTTCTTTTGAGATTCTGCAAAACTCAAGCAGGTCCTGCAGGTTTTTGTGAAGTATTATCACTGTGCTAACATAATTGTGACTAAATTGGTCAGGATTTACATTTTTGAGATGATAGAATGTTCTGAAAGGTGTTTTCTGTTGTGAGCTCTGCAGACCCTCATCAATGAAGATATTGCTTCAGCTATCAAACAAGTGTTTAATTATCTCAATTATTCTGGGGTGGGTTGGCCCTTTATTTTGCCCTTTTTTCATTTGGCTGGAGGAAATAAAGGAAGAAAACAGGGAAAAGGAGAGGAAAAAATGTTTTTGGAAGTTGTTGGGGAGGGGTGGGGGGTTCCTTTGGGGTTAAATGAGAATTCATGTTCCTTTAGTCTAGGTGTGCAAATGAGTAGGTCATCTTGTTACTTTGTTGTATGTAGCTATTGTACGATTCAATGATAAACGATATATTCCCCCTCATATATGGCATGATTGTTTTAGTTTTGGTCCTGGTAGTGGTGATGTCATTATAACCTGGTAAGAAATTGAGCGACGATGCTGGGCCATAATACATCTTGTGTTCTTAATCTCATATGCTGTTTTTTCATTGTGAACAACAGATAGCCTTAGCTGTATTTTTCAGATGAATAACATATTGTGATTCAGTTTTGTTTGGTTCACGATTTATGCAAGTTACATGGTAATTTATATCTGGACTGTGATTTATTTTCTTTCATGATCTTTATTTTATTTTATTTGTAAATGGTGTCTTTCATGATTTGTTTGTTCATTTGTGTGGTTTGTTATTTTGGAATGACCCTGTTGTGGCATACATATATTTAGGTAACTGGTTATGAGATCAAGGTTCTAAGGTTTATGTTTAGCAAAGAAAAGAAAAAAAGATTCTAAGGTTTATAAATTCAAGATTTTACAAGCATGTTTATGATGGTAGGATGCCTGGGTATATAGCGGTGGGCTAAATGTGATGAAAGCATATGGCATTGTGGTTAAGGGTGTTTTTGGACCTTTAAAACCCAATGTATTTAGGTTATTAAGTGACGCCGCATTGGCAGGTTTTCTGTCTGCTGTCATATTGGTTAATTGGGGCAAAATTTAGGGAGAATAGTTTAGATGCGTTTCATTAGGTGTCTTAATTCATTAGGTGTCTTAATTAATTAAGGGTTATGTTAACAAGTGCCTTTAGGGCACTTATTAATAATTTATTTTAGAAAAGTTTTGATTCCACTTTTATTGGAAAGAAAAATGATATGCCTACAACAATTTTACAACATTCTTACAACAAATTTTAAGTGGCAAGTTGTTACTGGTTGTTATTGTTGGGGCAAAAAAGTAATCTTAGTGGACAAGCCAGTGAAGATAAGGGCAAGGGCTTGAATTAACTATATATAAAACTATATATTTATATGTTTGCTTATCTAAAAATATATTTATTTAGACTTGATAAAGTTGATATCGGATTGCACAAAGTTGTAAACTGGTTCGTATGATGTAAAATCATTATTTGTAGTTTATTCATGGCATAAACAATTTATTTGTAGTAAAAATTTATAGATTTGTGAAGGGGTAAAACATTTTAGTTGTGGTTTTTCTTAACGTAGAAAAAAAATAATAATATAATTCGTGAATAAACACATGTTTATTTTTTGTTACATGTAACATATGTTTTCAGTTTTTAAATGATATTATACGCATTTTCACACTTTTTTACCTACACGTATTTTCAAAAAATACAAAAAACGTTACTAGAACAACGTTACCAAACGGCCTCTTAAACTTGAACTTATAATCTAATTTGGTGATGAGCTCGAGCTTGGCTCGTGTTTGAAATAAAATTAGATTAACAAGTTTGAACTTTTAATACTTGAATCTACTTGTTTACACTCCTGTATTCTGGTCATTTGAAGCTCAAAAGGTTAGGCTTTAAGTAAATCTCCATTTTATGAAGGTTTATGATCTCTTTTCTAGTGTTTCTTTTTTGGTTTAGTTAATAGGTGCTCTCAAGGCATTTGTTAATAAATCATTTTAGAAAAGTTTTAATACCATTTTAATAGGAAATATAAAAAACTATAAAAATATTTAGTTGCTTTTCTCTTTTCTAATAAAAAATTTTCTAAAAATATTTCATAAACTCTTACCTTTAGAGGATTCATTAACTTTTTCCCTTCCTTTTTAGTGGTTTTTTCGAAGAAGCACAGCAAATGTTAAATTGCACAAAAAAATAGTAAATTTTTGTTAGTGGATTGTAGTACTTTTCCCCCCCTGTAACCTATTTCTATATCAAGAGATTATTTGTAGCATAAAATTTTCCATACATCAAGAGATTATTTGTAGCATAAAATTTTCCATACAACATATATGGTATTAATGGAATTTGAAAATGGCAAGATTTAAATTGATAGGAATTTTAGTCCTTCCAGTATAAATTTATATTTTTAATAATTAAGATATTAGATATTATAGAAGTAAAAGAACTATTGTATTGTTGGGGTAATGATTTAGTGGTGGTGGTGGTGGTGACGAAGGTGGACGGTAGTGGTGATGATAGTGTACAATTGTAATGGTGATGGCAATGGATGGCTATGAAAATTGTAGCGGTAGCACTGTTATGGTGTTGGTTGTGGCAACGATTAGCAACTATAGTAATGGTAGGTGGTATGAGAATGATAATGTTATAATGTTAAAGTGAACTTTTGTAGAGATACATAAACATTTCATCAAGTTTATATCCTAATTTTTCCATCTTTTTTGAAACTTAAACCCTAATTTTATTCATTCTATTCAGGTAGATTACACTTTTCTACTATAAATTATATCACATTTTACACTTTGTCTCTTAAACTATCGAAATGAACAACTGACTTCCTAAGTTATAATTTTGTAACATTTTACCCCATGTTGCCTGTTTTGGTGTAAGTCTAACGAAATTTAGTATTAAAAAACCAGTTTACCTCTCACTCCAAAACAAATGATAGATGGTATATTGGTTGTTTAATACTTCAATCCATTAGACTTGACACTAAACTAGACGGCAAAGAGTTAAGTGTTATAAAATTGTAACTTTAGGAGGTCAATCGTGCATTTCAATAGTTCATGGGGTAAAATGTAAAATGAGATATAGTTTAGAGTAAAAAAGTGTAATTTCTACTCAAGGATTCTTTACATGTCAAACATTTACCGAAAACATAGACTTATTGAATTTAAGATTTAAGTTTTATATTTCTCTTAATTTAAAATTTCATAGAAGACAATATATTAGTGGCACAACATATGAGATAATCCATTCTCCATCAAACACAAAAATTAGTTGAAAACCAAAGACATAAGAATAGTAATTTGCTCTTAGAATCGGAGTCGACACTGAAAAGGGGTGCCAATCGGAAGTACGAGTTTTGAATTAGTAACGAGTTAAACAAAGTTAGCGAGTCTTGGGTCTTTGTCGCCCATTTTCTACTTTAGTATAAGCACAAGTCTTTTTTCCCTTGTCTTGCGAGTTAAAAGCCTTTTTATGATAAGGTCCCAGTTCAATGCTCTAAATAGGTTTTTGAGACCCATATTGTCCAACAGAGAGTGTCTTGTTGCTGCTTCTTTTTCTGCCTAGTCTGTAGTATGTTTCTTTTTTGTTTGTTGAAGAACATACACTGACACAAACTATATCTAGTTATTTGAGATTAGAAAGTTTAGGAATTAGGAGTACAGCATTTTCACAACACTCTTATTTTGAGTTGTAATTTTTTATTATTGTTTTATTTCTTTTTATTTTGACCTACGATAATCTAACATCTTAGCTTGTTGTGGAATTTTATTGTGCATGTAAAAGAACAAATATGAGATAAATATTTAAGATTTAGTAACTTTACATTTTCAAATTATTTATTTATTTTAAGAGAAATTAAGAAATTTATCAAGCTTATTTATAGGCTTATAGCTTTAACCTGAGAAGTTTATCAGGTTTATTTACAACTTTAATTTAAGAAGTTTAGTTAGCTTATTTACAATATTTTTAAGTATACTTTTGCGGCTTTTGCCTAATGTATTTTATAAATACAATACAAACTTATGAAAATAAACTCTTCCAAACTACCATTGCTATTAGCCAAACTATACTTTATGATATAATAGCTTATACTAGAGCATTTGTATCATGAAGATGTATATAATAGAAAAATATGTTTAATTTACACATTTAAGCCGTAAAATTACTCACATCAATCAAACTAAAGATGTGTAAATTTGCATAGTTACTACAGTAAACTTGTAAATATACACACGGTAGATTTGTATATCATTATTTTTAATTTTTTTTCTCTCACCTCTTGTCTCATCAAATTCCTCTTTTTTTTCTCCATTTCTTTATGAAGATAATAATAAATAAAGAATGAATAGTGATTATTTAAATAAAATAATATGTATAGTATAATAGATAATATGATGTAAGTGTTTTTGAAAAATTGGTGTGAAATAAAAAAAAAAAAAAAAAATTCTTATACTAAAATGAACATAAATTGTTGCACAAATTGATGCAAATGTTACACAATTTTTTTTAATAAAAAATGTATCTAGTAATAATAGAAATTGTGCAATCAATCCAACTTTTTTCTAAGGCAAATGTTACGCAATTTTTATTTTTTATTTTTTTGGGTAGAAATGTGTTACTCAATTTCGAACATTGCAAAGGTCCTTGGACAAGCAAAGGACCAATGAACATTGCAAAGGTCCTTGTTGAATAATGCCTTCAATTTTTTTAAATGATATCTCATATTGATCAACTTTGCTCTACATCATACAAGCAAAGGACCAATGAACTTTGGTCTCCTCTCATGAATTTTAATCATTTTCTAAATTAGATTCAGCTTTGAATTTTTTTTGAATCAACTACTTGCTACTCCTTATCAAAAAAAAAAAACTACTTGCTACTCACTAGAATAATTAGTGACCATGCTGAAATAAAACCCTACTATTATACTCTTTTTACATCAAAAGATGAAAGAAAAGATTGTAATAAGGAAGTCTCTCATTTTCCACCACACCAATCAAGGGAAGTCTCTCATTTTCCATCCTCTCCCTTTTACACCCAACCAGACAGACTATGTAATGGAATTTTTAGAGCCAGCCATTTTGTTTTAAATATCTGGAATAAAAAACGCTTATCAATCTAAGCAGCAATTTGTAATTAGTTTTATCAAGTCCTAACTACTAATTTTGGAAACAAAGATAGCTATAATCCCATAAAAAATAAAAATAAAAAGATTGCTATCATCTAGTGTGTCCAAAATGGAGCATCATTAGCATTTGGAATGCAGCTTTTTCATTAAGAATGTGACAAGAACTCACCAACACATGCAAGCATCTGTTAGCTTTGTAATACAACTTGAGTAAATTTTAGACATTAACACAACAAAGTAGGAGGGAAAAGAGGACGAAAAATAAAAGACCTGCATATACAATCGTAATGTTACACCAAAAAAAAAATGACTAACAAGTCAAGACACAGTATTTGCATCAGGGACATCATCAAGGATGAATGGACCAAGTTTACCTGCCCTAAATAAAGTAAGAAGTTTTTTTGATACCATCAAACGAGCTTCTGAGGCCTTATGAGGTATCTTAAATGCCTTCTGCAGTGCTACAAACTGCTGCTCTATAAGACCCTCCAAGTCACTCTCATCTTCTACATTACCGGTGAATTCTAACAGAGTTAAATACAAAGCACATTGGACTTCTGTGACAAGATCCTGAAAGGGAAAACGTAAAGAACAAGAAATTCAGAAATGACAAAATAAAACAAGATATTCATAGGTCAGATGGAGACCCGATCTAAGCTACAACAATAAGAACTACAAATGGCATAAAAAGTAACCTAAAAAAGAGCTAGAGTGTGTGTGTGTATATATATATATATATATTTGGAAAAGCTTGGCAGCTTTTGATTCCATGTAGTGACAAATGTTTGTTCTCCTATCTCTTACCACTAATCCCATTTATTCTTTTTCAAATCTTCTCATTAAAATCAAAATATCGACCTCAAGCAACACAATCTTTCGCAATGATATCGCAAAACATGTGAATTTACTCTTCCTCAATTTATGTACTGTCTATAGGGTTCCTTATAAGTTTTCTCTTATCTACTTCTAAATAAAATACCCATATACTACCCTTTTGCTTTCCTTGATGTCATCTCAACCACCCCAGAACAAGCTTTTGTTGTTCGCTCATTTATCCCTACCATAAATTATTGTCATTCACTTTTTCAACAATTCTTCTTCTTTTTTTAAGTATTAACAAAAGAACATTACAGTCACCGAAAATAAAAAAGCTTCTTGTCCTTCTTAAAAAGCCATCAACTGAAGCTAAATAAATAAATAAAGATAATTTTTCTTTGAATTGCTGATCATCTGTTTCAAATTAAGCATGCCAAATTTAAAATGATAGTTCATTTACTCTGTCTAGCATTTACCAACATTTCTAGATTTACATTATCTTGCCTGGTCATGAAAAACCCCTTCATACACTAAGCACATTAGAATAACTTCATGATGTTCTCCACGAATGTCTATAACCAGCAAGTAAAACATTTTATCAAAACTAAAAGCTCTCTGTACATCATTCATGAGCAGAAAATATGTTATCAAAACTTAATTCGTTCATGACAAGAAAACTAACTGTCCCAAAACAAGTTTCTTATGCTGATCATTTGCCATCCATTCAGGAGAATGAAGATGATATCAATGCCCATGTAATAATCCTACAACAAGACTTATCATGAAGTTCATTCGGATCTATGTTGTCCCAATGACAGAAAGTTTTAAAATAATTTGGCCATCCTACATAAATTGAGTAAATGAGAACCATCCTATATTACCTCAACGTAAAGCATATCAGAGTCATTTGGCGGCTTCCTCCTTTTTGGCCGAAGATCTTTAAGGTTATACTCATGTTTTTCCTTAGAATCATACCGAATTCCTTCCAGTCTCCTGTTGTTCAAGTGCTTCCAATGAAGGGGGGTCCCTCGAGTATTTAAAACCGCTAGCAAGTATTGTGCAATACGCTCCTCACCTACCACTGAATCTTTCACAGACCCTTCATGTGAATTTAAGAAATTGGTAAGCTTTATTTGATAGAACAAGCAATACAATGTGGCAATAGTAATTTTATGTTGACTTGAACCGATACTAGCCCCACACCCCCCCTCCTCCTTCCCCCACCCTCGTGCACACAAAACCCAAAAAAAAAAAACACGAGCAATAGTAAAAGGAAAAATAAGGATAAAATTCAAGACACGAAGGTTGAAAATTTTACAAGCGGCAATTTGGGCAACCTGTGTTGGTTGGGGGTCAAAAGAAGGATTAAACCAACACAACTTCAGGCATAAAACTTTCGGCCTCACCCAAAATTACTTAAGCTGATCCAGAGATCTCATAAGAAACTTAAGAGAAATTATTTGCAAGAGGATGATACCTGTAAGAGCTAGCTTCAGTCCTGTCTCTATGTCGGGGATACTTGGAACCAATACACCTGGAGTGTCTAGGACATATATGCTAGGCTGATGTGCAATCTGCGGTTAAAAAATTCAATGTCAACAACTAAACATACAAAAATGTTTAAACAGAAGTATTCAGCAAAAGATATACAATAGAAGGAGAAAGGTAGCAGTAGATAGAAGAAAACATTAAGATTTAAGCCAAATGCTTGATGATTTGGCCTGATGTTCAAAACATGTCTTTAAATAAGGCGTATGCAACTGATTTAGTGTTACAAACATTTGATAATTAAACCAGAGACCTAAGCCTAATAGTTTATTCCACTATAAATATAAACCTATTGAAAGTCTGAAACATACCAGCTTAAAAAGAAAATCAACAGTAAAACAATAAAACGAATAAAATAGTAAGCAAGCTAGCAAATTGGAGGATGGGGTTTTTATGTCTTTGTGTGTGTTTTGGGGGGGGGGGGGGGGGTGTGGTGGTTCAAAAATGTTCAAACAGAAATATTCAGCAAAAGATATAAATGGAAGGAGAATGGTAGCAGTATATAGAAGAAAACAGTGAGATTTAAGCCAAATGCTTGATGATTTGACCTGATTTTCAAAACATGTCTTTAAATAAGGCATATGCAACTGATTTAGTTATTACAAACTTTTGATAATTAAACCAGAGACCTAAGCCTAATAGTCTATTCCACTATACATATAAACCTACCAAAACTTACCAGCTTAAAAGAAAATCAGAAGTAAAACAATAAATGAATAAAATAGTAGAAAGCTAGCAAATCAGAGGATGGGTTTTGGGTGTGTGTGTGTGGGGGGGGGGTTTGTTGTGGGGGACAACCAATCGAATGGGGCAAAAATATGATCCAAGTGATAGACTCATAGTAAAACCCCTGCACTTTACCTGTGGTCAAATAATATAACACAAGTCAGAAATAACTTCCTTGCAAACAGTCTGTTGCTCATAAAAGCAAGAACATCATCTAAATATTAAGCGATAATGGTCAATCAAACAATTCACAACCAAACCTACATCTTCCTACCAACATTATCAATATCAGGGTCCAATCCCAAACATCTAGTCTTAATTATTGAATGTTAACAAGTATGAAAAACACATGAAGCTAAAATTTCAGTCTCTTATTACTTTCAAAGGTATATAAACCATAAAACACAAAATCAGTTGACCTTGTATCCAGCAATATCTTGAGTAACTCCAGGCAAGGGGCCGACTGTAGCTCGCTTCATCTTCTCCTGCACTATGAAAGAAAACCGAAGCTGTTATTGTTAAAACAAGTTAATAACCTTCACCACGGTCCCATTTCAAGACAATGACATCCAACCATAATCTAGCAAAAAGATAGTAACAACTTACCAGGAAATCGAGATGACGCAATTTGATGGATTGAGTTAATTAAAGCCGACTTGCCAACATTAGGAACACCAACCACCAAGACAAGTAGAGTAGGTTCCCTTGAAATCACTTCCCTCAGCTTGAACTCCACAAGCTCAAGAAGCTTTCGGTACATGAACCATGATAAGACAAGAGAGAGGACAAGTTACTATCACTATCTAAGAAGCATATATAATGAGTCAAGGACACTGACATTAACACACACAACACCATAATTCTTAAAAATTTAGGACACAATTGATACAACAAATAATTAATTAATTAATAGATACATATCTTCATCTAATAGGCATATTTTTTATGTTTATTTTAAGTTTTAAAATAAATATAATAACTATCATTTTTTTTTATAAAAAAAATTATACATATATATATATATATATATATCTAAAATCCAATTAATATTTTTACAAAAATTCAATTTAGTCTCTTGACATTTACTTCAATTGTCAAATTAGTCCTTAACATTTAAAAATTGTCAATTTAGTACCTCAATTTGTCAAAATGAGTCAATCCAGTCCTTCTTAAACCGTTTAAACATTTAAAAAAAAAAAAAAAACTAATAATCATCAAACAATAAGATATATTAAATGACACAGAATATTTTGAATAAATTGCATCATTTGCTAACAGAAATATTGATAAAATGACCATATTTTACAAATTGAGGGACTAAATTTGCCTACTGAATTTTAACCCAAAACACACAAAACGAAGAAGAGGACACGCATGCGGAGTATCCCGGCGTGTCGGACATGTTTGGAAGGTGTCCGTGCTCGTTACCTAGTCAGTATTCAGTAATAAGTAACAGTGAACTGACCTTGTTAACAGAGGTCTTGCTATGGGCATTAATGGCGACGCAATCCTGGTGGGTGGAGCAGGAATCGAAGTAGCGAATCCATTTGGGGATGATGTTAGGGTTGGCCAAGTCTTTCTTGTTGAGAGCAACGACGCGTCGTTTAGAGGAGAGTTGGGGTTGGAGGTGGTGGCTGGCGGAGGAGAAAGGAATGCGAGCGTCGCGGACTTCGACGACGAGGTCGGCGAGTTTGAGGCGGTCTCTGATGGCGCGCGTGGCGGCGGCCATGTGGCCGGGGAACCAGTTGACGGGGCCACCGCCGACGGCGAAAGCCATCTCCCCCAATCCCTTCAATTTCTTGTTAGTTACAACTCTCTTTGCCTCTCCCAATCCCATCTTCTCTTCTATAACAGTTGAGTTGAGTTGAGGGCTTATTGATCACAATTGCTCTCAGCTCACGATTACTGGAAATAACATGATGGTGGTAGAATGGGAGGTTTTAGCCGTATAGGGTTTAAGCCAGGTAACTTCTTGTATTGTTTTTTTGAACAATGTCTTTTTTCTTTTTCTTTTTTAAAGTGAATTTATTGCTTGGTTGATAAAAGAGAGCAGGGAACAAGATGCATATAGTTTTGAAAAAAAAAAAAAAAACAGAATAAAATATTTGAAAATGAGCTCTCCGTCCATGCTAGTTGGAATTAAGAAAATGAAGAGTAATTACCTTTTTTTACTAAATTATGTTAAATATAAAATATAATTTGAATATATATATTAGCCCCATCACTTGCCGTAGATGAGATTTTTTTTTTTTAGTGTCATAATTTCTTTTTTTTTTTAATTATAAATTTTGGATAAGTTTGTTTTGAAGACATAGATTAGTTGGAGAGTATCTTATTTTATAGGCATTTTAAGTGAAGTTTGAAATATATTTTTACCGAATTATTCTCAAGTATTTTTTCTATTAAACGTAAGGTTTAAAGAGTATTTATGTGAAGATGGACTTTATCAAAATGGAAAAAGAATAACTTTATTCTGTGTCCAACAAATAATTATGAAAAATGCTAAAGACACAAGTTTTTTTACAAACTATTGATGTGGCGAGTGATTATTGGTAAACAAAAAAATGATATTAGTGGTAGGTCCAAATGAGAATCAATAAGAAGTTGACCACAACAAAAATTTGTAAAAATGAATTAAAATAGTTTATGTCTATAGTATTACTGAATAATTATAGTAAAGTTTCATTACATTTGGTATTTTTTAAGTCGGTCATAAGAAACTCTCAATTTGATACTGTACAAATTGAATTGGGTTGGGTTAACTCTAGTTTAGCTAATTTTAGACTTAATAAAAATAGTTTTTTATTAAATTATTATTATTTTTAATAGGTATAATAGGATTAAAATTTTGTATCCATTTCATGATGATTATTAAAAAATAATTAAAGGGTAATTATATAATTAACGGAGCTATAATAAAAATAATAATAGGTTTTTTGAGGTGGGTTGGGATACACACCTGCAACACCACATTTACTTTTCTACTTGAAATTAAATTAACAAAGAAAAAGTGGTTCAAAAGGCCCAAACTTTGTCACACTGAGGTCCATTTGATACCACAGGCTAAACCCGTTACAATAGCCCGCATTTTCTTAATTGGACGGATTTCAATTTTCTTTCACGGCCCCTGGGCCCCAATAAGACACCGCCTACGGTTTGATCTGCTCCTTTCTTTTTTATTCTTCTTACTTAGGAATAAATCCCTGTACGGCCTTTTGATTTTCATAAGAGTGAAGAGTGAAAATAACCTAACCCCTTTAATCCATTAGGCTTAGATATGTAGCCTGCCAGGAAATGTGATGGGCCATTCTAATTATGGTTTTTGAGCAAGCATTGGAATCAACTTCAAGAGATAATTGTGGGTTTCAGTTAGTTTAAATGGTAAAATCTTTAATGGTTGAATAAAAGATTTGAGATTCAATCCTCGCCTACACTAAAAACCGATTGATATCTTGATTTAATAATAAAGAGCACAATCATAATTATGGTTGTGAGCAAGCATTGGAATCAACTTCAAGAGATAATTGTGGGTTTCAGTTAGTTCAAATGATAAAATCTTTAATGGTTGAATAAAATATTTGAGGTTCAATCCTCGCCTACACTAAAAACTGATTGATATCTTGATTTAATAATAAAGAGCACAGTCATAAGAAATAGACATAGTTGGTTGAAACTCTATAATTAAAAAAAAAAAAAAAAAATTCAAGAGTTAACTCAGAAGGAAGATAATAAAAAATACTGGAAAGGTTTGGTGTCAATATTTAGAGTGATCCATGTCCCAAAATGACCAATGACCCGTCTCTCAGTTACAGCGATTGATGCAAGCAGTTCATTTAGCAAATGTTAGTGTCTAATAATATGGACCTATATTTTATAATATTAACACAATTTTTTTTATATATAAAGTTTTGAAACTTTACCAGTTGAGTTAATTGAAACTCATATTAACACAATATTGTATTAATTGCTAGGCTTTTGAGCCGGGTAGGACATATTATTATAACAAGTTATCTTTGGCAATTTGAAACTTATTTAAGCAGTATTTTCACAATTTTCCTAATTATCTAGACACTTACACCATGCAATGTCATGTAGAGATGGACTTGATAAATTGGGTCATGACTCTTGAGGATTGGATTAGGAGATGATACCTATTTAGCATGTGTACGCCTAACCTAGGGCATAGATTGGAAGCATTCTCCATGCTCAAAGGGAAGCCAAATGATACAGAGTATAAATTACCAATTATCATAAAAATGTACTATATTAATTTAATCATTTAACTATTATTATTCTAACGAGACATGCACGATCGCTATACAGATGAGTGTATGAGATTCTAACACAAATTCTTAACACCAGTTCTTTTTTCGGAGGCCATTGACCAGGACAGGTGTATAAAGCTTAAAAAATTATATGTTTATGCATTAGGTTAGCTGTGTAGACTATAGATTGAAGAAATATCAATCAACTGTCTTTGGGCCGACAATATATATTCTCTTCAAATATCTTATCGAACTCATTTTCTTACTTTTCCTTGCAGTCTTGCACTTTTATTGGCAGAGTTACATTCTCTATGATTTTCTTTCAGTTCCTTTTTCTTTACAATTGCCACACTGCATTGCGGCGCATATCTTGCTTGGATTATTAATAATAATGCTAATACTCTAAGTCTATAACCATGACCAAAATTTACTTTCCCATGTGCTCTTATGCTTTCTTTGTCACTTGTTTAGTATTTTTTTTTTTTAACTTATATATATATATATATATATATATATTGTGGGGGTAAAAGTCCAACCCTACGTATTGGGCCTAGGGCCCTATTTGAGGATTACTACGTGTCCGAAGAGAGGGAACTGGTTGAGAGAGTCCATCTGGAAGAAAGAAACCTGGAAATGGAGGAAGAGTACAATCCGAAGAGATTACCAGTGGTCCGCAGAGGTCTTACTCCTCGGATACGAATAGTCTTGATCAATCAAGCGTGTGGAGAGTCCGAATAACCTTCCTAGCAACCCCAATGATAAAGATAAGCTCTGGGTATGTCTGGAGATGATAAGAACGAAGAAATATCTGAGGGAAAAGCTGCTACCACCGTATTTAATGCACCGCAGCAACTTTTTTGGCCGCATTTATGTGGAGAAGACCCCTGAACAGTGTAACCTCAGCTACCGCCACTCACAAAGAGTTAAAGAAGATACTTGACGTGACATATACTCAAGTAGGTATGCAAATGAAGAACAAGTGGACGGCGGAGATGATGGGGAATGATGCTATATAAAGAAGAAAGACTCTTGATAATGGGGATCGGAAAAAAGAGAAGGAGAAAGAAAGAAAAGCTTTACTGTAGCTATAAGAACTGTAATCACTGTTCAATTAATCATAAACCTCTTTGGACTTCATTATATTTCATCTTTACGTGTATCTTTACGTTGGTCTATTCTTGGAGGTTGTAGTTAACCGTTGCTAATTCCAGAATCAACCTAGCTCTTTCACTCACTCTCTACAAATTTATTGTTTAGGGCTTGGGCTACAAATCCTAACCCTACATATATATATATATATATATATATATATACATATATGTTGGGGTATTTTTCTTTACACCTAATGTTATTTATTTTCCTTTCAAATGTATTATTGGACATGCTTAAATATATTTTCCAACTATCACTATGCTAGCCCACAACCTTTCTCTTTTCTACCACAAAATTGGGCTACACTATAGGACCTAATACTTTCTCATAAGAACCCGAATTATTCAGTAAGCAAGACAAAATCTAATCTCTTCTAAAGACCAAGAATACTTATGCTTGACAATGTTTGAAAAGCCCACGATTCAAATCCATGGCAAAACAACTTTATCAATGGAATTCAAAGTCCAAAATCAAAACCCATGGCTCAAACCCATGGTAATTTATTTATGGCGTAAAACCCATTTTTGTCCCTACTTTTTCACGCAATTCCCACTTTGATCCCTAACTTTTTTTCCCACCGCTTTTAGTCCCTATCTTGGAAAACGCATCTCGTTTTTATCCCTACCATTACATCAGAGACGGAAATTGCATAGTTGGCAAACAGAAGCTGACGTGGCCATTAAAATAATAATAAAAAATTTTATTTTGGCATTAAAAAATGCCACGTTAGCATCTAAATTAAAAAAATTAATTTTAACTAAATTAAAAAACTTAAAAACCAAATTAAAAACCAAAAATCACATGAATTGAGATCTAAGTGTATCTTGAACAAGAACAATAAGAACACAAACTTAGATATAAGAACAAAAACCTAGAAATTAAAATCCAAAAATTAAAAATCTCCAAATCACCATTTTATCAAACCCAGCAAAATCATCAAATCCTATTACCCCCAAGTACCAAATCAATCCAAAAATACAACACATCCAATCCAAACAAAAAAATCAAACTCAGAAAAACTCATCTCAAGCAAACCCAACAAACTTGCCTCAAGCTAGTCCGAAACCCACAACAACAACGAACCCATCACCGAAGTCTTGCAACGCCTTCTAGAAGCTTTGCTTTTCGGCGATCTGAAGTCGGTGTTGGAGCTCATTGTCGATCCGTCTGTCGACGTTAACTTCATCGGCGCTGTGTGCTTGAAGAGCAGGAAGACTGAGGTGATACCGTGTGATGAATCGACAAGTCAAGTCCGAGTCGAGTACAATGAGTTCAAACTGACGTCACCGCCTTGTTCCTCGCCGTACACTTTGGCAATGTCTCCCTCGTGAAGAAGCTACTGGTGACTCTCTTAGACTTAGACTCACTCTCACTCAAGCTTGAGTTTTTCATTTTTTTTTTAAATTTTTTTTTTATAAACTGTTTCATTCGCATTGTTGATTCTCAGTAAGTGAAACTGTTCTCTGTGTTTTGAAAAATATTGAAAGTGTTTTGTTTTAGCGATCAAATTTGAGATCTATTTGTGTTTTTAATTTTGAATTTTTTCTCTTTTGTAAAGTGTTCTGTTTTGTTTTTGAAAATATTGACAGTGTTTCTATATGCATTTTGGTGATTCAGATTGAGATTTATGGTTTTTTGTATTCTCGTTGTTGGTTTTTAGTGATTCAAATCGAGATTATTAGCTGAAAATGTGTTCTTGTTGTTCTTAGATCTGGGTTGTTCTTGTTGTTCTTAGATCTCATTGCTGGTTTTCACTGATTCGGTTTTTAATTATTTTAATTTAGTTAAAATTAATAAATTAATTTTTTTTAATTTAGATGCTGACGTGGCATTTTTTAATGCCAAAATAAAATTTTTTATTATTATTTTAATGGCCACGTTAGCTTCTATTTGCCAGCTGTGCAATTTCCGTCTCTGATGTAATGACAGGGACAAAAACGAGACACGTTTTCCAGGATAGGGACTAAAAGCGGTGAAAAAAAAAAGTTAGGAACTAAAGTGGGAATTGCGTGAAAATGTAAGGACAAAAATGGGTTTTACGCCTTTATTTATCCGAAAGCCCAATTCTCATTGGCAATATTTAAAGCCCAACTTTCATTGGCGACATCAAAGCCCAATTTTGATTGGCAACATCAAAGCCCAATTCTCATTGGCAACATCAAAAGCCTAGTTCCCACTGGCAATATCAAAAGTCTAATCTTCATGGGCAATATCCAAAAGCCCAATCCTCATTGGTAATATTTGAAACCCAATTTTCATTGGCACTATTTTATCAAAAAACCCGAGGTTATTAACACTTGGCAAAGAGAGAAGTATCATGGCATAATTATTGCTTAAGTATTACTATGGCAATTGTTTTATAAAAACTTATAGAGAGTTATCTTGAAGAATATGTTCTCGCATTATAACCCATGAAACACATGGTCATCACTTGCATCACAACATCCATGATATATATCTACAATACTCATGGAAAATGCTCCATCCTACAAGCTTATCGTTTAAATTATGATGTGACTATTAGAAGTCATGAACGTTATATATGATATGGAATCCATCATAGTAAAGGCTATATTTGAAGGTACTTTGAAAACTTGTCATATTGTTTCAAACATTACAATTAATTGCTCAAAAGACTTATTGCAAGTACCTATAAAAACCCAAAGAATATTTACTAATAAAAGTCCATGAGGAAGGAAAGCCCATGACAACATGTGTTGTTGATTTTGTAGGATGCACATAACCTGACCCAAGGGAACCAGCTTAGGTGAACAGGCCCAATCTAGGAGATCCTAGCAAGAAACAGAGGATTGAAAGTAGGCAAAACAGCCCTTGTTCATCATTGACCAAAGTACAACAAGAGAACCAAGTCCTTAAGAATGAACTAGAGGCTGTCTCATCGGCTTTTGGTCACTCTCTACTTGATGTGAACAGTACCCAAGGCTTGTGACATTAGCTGAAGTCTAAAGGGTGATAGGACTCCATCATCTTTTTCAAGACTGTACCTCTAGCAGAAGGGGAGCTGAAACCAAATTATTCAAATTCCAGCAAATTGATACTATAAATGTTAAAAACGTTCAAGACATGATTCATGTGCCAAGCCCATGGATCCTAAAGGGGAAAAAATTGGGAGCATGTGGTTTGGAGGGCATAAAGGGACCTCCAACAGAACCCCCTAAAGTAGGCTTATAACTTGACACTTGGCTTGAGGTGTTGAATCTTACTTCTTGGGGGTCTAAATCTCAGTTACAGCCTTAAGATTTGCTCTTGATACACACCCCAATCACATTGATTAAGCTCAACCCCAAAAATCCTAGAATATAATGAAAAATCCCATCATTACACAAAGAAGCAAAGCAGCCCATAAAGCAAACCTTCTACTTTTGACCCAAAAATCCCAGGAAAATTAACCCTGGTTCTCCACCTTTGATTAACCCCACATTTTTTGGACTCATGTTAATTAATGCTTCCCTAAAGCTCCACTATAAAAAGATAAGCATCTCAGCCCACAGAAAAACAACTACTCCCTCTAAAACCCCTGGTCTATTTGCCATTTTGCTAGTAGTTTAGCTCTCTTGAAGCTCACTACTCATCCCTTTCAGCCCACGTTCATCTAACCTCATACATTCTTTTTCTCTCTTTTACACAAACACAGCTCATAAATAAGGGTGTCCACGGGTCGGTCCGGGTCGGGTTTGTGCCCAACCCGGAACCGACCCGATGACTTCGGGTTTCCGGTGATTAAACCCGCCGCCGACCGTAAAAGCCAACGGGTCAGGTCGGATCGGAGTTGCTTGATCGGCGGTCGGATCGGTTGAAGCCGACGATGATGCTGCCGGAGATTACATTCGACGGCGATCTGTATTTTTCACCGGATCTTCACCAGATTTGTGCAAAAATCACTAGATCTAAGCAAAAAAACATGAAATCGTCACTTGATTTTTGCAAAACTCACGAGATCTAAGCAAAAATACACCAAATAGTCGCCAGATCTGAGCAAAAATACACCAAATCGTCGCCGAATTTGAGTAAAAACCATCGGAGTTTCGCCGGATTTGAAGAAAACCCATCATGTATTCAACCGATCTGAGCCTTATTTGAGCAAAACCCATTAGATTGTAGCTGATCTGAGCATAAAAGACAAGATCTCGCCAAATCCAGTGGAGATTTCACGGATCTAGCTGAAATCTCTCCTAAAAATGCTATATAGCTCGGTCGGTTCGGGTTTCTTTGGGTTTTGGGGAGAAGATCCGAGACCGAACCGCCCAGATCGGATTCTGGAGAAGAGAACCCGTCGCCGACCGCCGGAGAAGTCGGGTCGGTCGGCGGTCGGTCCGGGTCCGGTCGGATTTACCGGGTGGGTCGGGTCACCGGTTGAGTTGGACACCCCTACTCATAAACACCTCCCACTACTCACAAAAAGCCTCAATCTCAAAGTTAATCTCATCTCACTCACTAAAACAGCCCACATTGTCTCATTCATGTCTTATGAATACACACCCACCAAAATTTTAGTTTAATACTTGCTGCACTGAGCTGGGATCCCTCTCTCCCTTCACACCATGCCAATTAATAATTTCCCTCTTCCCATGGAACCTTTAATTTTTACTTTTTATTTTACGGTTGAAAGATATAATGTACATGTAACAATTGAACTTTTCCCTCACATTGATGTAATGATGGTTGAAAGTACAATGAATACCCCTGACCAAGACATGCAAGGACCCCCAGGAGTTAATATATTCCTAAATTTATTTAATCATTAACCATTGGACCATTTAAATCTGTTTTTCCTGGACTAAGTGTAATTTTACCCTTACCGCTGGAGATTTTATTTCACTCGAACTATCAGACCAGGACCACTAATGTACTAATTAAATATTGTAACGTACTTTTTTATTGGGCTTTTTGTTGCTGTTTTGTCAAGTGCAGCCTTAGTTTCTTGTTTTGATAGGCTTTGTCATCACACTGAAAGCTTTTGGGTACCATTTTAAGAGCCCATAGTCAAGTTTCGACTTGGCTTCCCAACATTTTAGATAGAGGCATCAATTTCCCCCTCGACAATATATAACCTCTTATTGTCACTATTCTTGGTGAAAAAGAAGACAATGTTAGTTTTCATTTTCCATTTGTGCAGTGCCATTGCCAACAAGGATGCACTGTCTAGGCAGGCAAGTTACATGCATGCATCTTTATGGTTTTTTTTTTCTTATAAGAAAAATATTCAACTATAGTTCAGTCCTTATGATAATTGTCATGAAATTTAACCAGATCAATGGAAACATCAAATGAACGAGAGTTAGTATATTACAGTACAAATTATTCCTTGTTTAATTTTTTAAGTTATTCTTTCTAATAATTGAATGCTAAATATGTTTATTAATTAGTACTAATTATTCAAACATATAATTTATTTTTTCACTGTATATTGTTCCATTTATTTACAATCACCTTTTTAAAAAAAAAAAAAATTAAACTATAGAGTTTCATTTAGCTCAATTAGTAAAGTTTGTTGTGCTAAATAAAGAATTTGAGTTCCAATCTCACCTACGCAAAAAATAAAACAATTTGTGTCTTGAATTGATGATAAATAACAATTATTATATAGAGTGGACATCATAAATTCAATCTTATTGTATCCTTTTTTTTTTTCTTTTTAAAAAAAAAAAAGATAACTTGAAGAATTTTAGAATTTGTTTACTTAACTAATTGTCCCAACTATTCCCAAATCCCAAGTTTGTTACTATATAATTACAGCCTTAAGAAAGTCAAGGAAGAAATTGGGAATTTTATCATAACTTCTTAAGTTCATCAAAAATCAATTAAAGCACGTATAAAAATTACAGGGTATTTGGCAAACTATTTTTAATTTTTGTAGATTCAAACTTCATTTGTAATTAAAATTAAAAATCCATTAAACTATTTTGCGGACAAAGTCAAAATCTCTTTTATTCCAAATCCTCAAATTTCATTGCAACCTAAGTGTATCTTATAATTTCCGGACTATTCCCATTTTTCAGGTGCGTAATAATGTTTACTAATAATAATAATAATAATAATAAGCACGTAATTTTATTACCAATAATTGTGGGATAGCAAACTTGTGGCCATGTTTCTCGAGGAAAACTAACTTTGATACTTCGAAAGTCAAGAAAAATGCCATCTTGACTGTTAGTGTTAGTGCAGGTGCAGCCATGCCATGCGGTACTAGATTTGACTATCACATGGTCCTCTTGGTACAGTGAGGACTGAGGACTGAGGCAGCTTGCATGGTAATATAATCTACATCCATAGCATCTGCTTTATAATAATAACGTTTTATTATTAAATCAAAATATCAATATATTTCCTTTAGTGTAGGTATATATATTTCCAAAATTCTTATTCAACCATAAAACACGAAATGAACTAAGTTAATTGTGACTCTCAATATTGTATAGATAAAATTTAGATACAAAATTGGTTGTAACTTTTTTTTTGTTAAAAAACAAACACACACACACACACACACAAGGGAGAGGGAAATGGGTTCTAACACAAAAGTACACCACAACTCCACTCAAAAGCCATGGTAACTTTTAAGAGAGGGTGGGGCAAGTTATACTACACACAACACACTCTCTTAAGCAATGTGGGACAATTACCCATTCTTTTTTTTTTGAAAAACACACACACACACACAAGGGAGAGGAAAAAATTGGTTGTAACTTAAAACTACAATTTTACTCAATATTATTTGGACAAAATTTAGCTACAAAATTGATTGTAGCTTTATTCAATATCTTTTTATTAGAGGTGAATTTTGACAAATCTATCATTGAATTACATTTTCTTCTTATATTCTTCATACTTGCAAAATTTCTAGAAAATTAAAAATCAATAGCTATATCATCAATAAATTATTTAAATTGCAAGTTAAATTATGCATAAAATATAATTTTATAAATTTTATAGTAAATAACATTTGATTGACACAAAATTTGACATGTGTATTAAGAGCATAAAAAGCATGCAATTCAATGATTAGATTTTTGAAATATGTAGTAATGTTAATGATATTGAGTAAGGCTACAACCAATTTTGTAACTAAATTTTGTCCATATTTTTTTTTATTGGAAGTGAATTTTGACAAATCCACTACTGGATTACATTTTATTTTTATATCTTTCATACTTGCAAAATTTCTAGAAAATTAAAGATCAATAACTATGTCATCAATAAATTGTTTAAATTGCAAGTTTTTGTAGTTTGAAATTATGCATTAAATATAATTTTATAGATTATGTAGTAAATAATATCCGATTGCCGCAAAATTTGATGTGTATTAAGAGCATAAAAAACATGCAATCTAACAATTAGATTTTCAAAATGTTAGTAATGTTAATGATATTGAGGAAGATTATAACCATAAGCTAAAATAAATTTTGCAGCTAAATTTTATCCATCTTGTATTATCAAATCCATTTATATCTGAAATTTGTTCAATAGATTGGCTAATCACCCAATAAAAACAGGAAACAAATAAAAGTGATAAACAAAATCATACATCATAAGCCTTTTTATTTTATTTTTCTCTAAGGAATCAAGCAAAGAAATTTTGTCATATTGTTGAAGGAAGAGGGGCCGGTACAACCGCTCCTCTAGCCAAGAAGAAAAACACCGACGAATACAAGAAAAAATAAGAGTAGCTTTATATGTACAACGAAAAGCACTCGGTTTCACTGAACAAGCAGAGGCGAAGCCAGAAATTTTTGCTTGGGGGGGTCGGTTTGTGTTATAATTTATTAGTCTATACAAACTTTCATACACATACACAAACATATGCATTTATACACATACACAGAAATTAGTATATTTCATAATGAAATCCTTAAAATTAAATGTTTCATAGAATTAAATTAATCTTTCACCATCTTCCATAGAAAAAATCCTTACAATTTTCATTTTCAATAGAAGTTACCAAATTGTCTACCATTGTGAGTAAAAAAATTTCAATTGAATTAAAGAAGTGTTCAAAGACATGAATGCTCTAAAACTTTAAGAGATATGAGAACATATTTTAGCATAAAAAATGAATTTGAGAAACAATATGTTCTCTATAACTACTAGACAAATTGGACAATTTTTTAAAGAACATTATTGGGCTGAAACAAATATTGGGGGGGGGGGGGGGAAGTCCCATTTTTGGGGGCTAATTATTAAAATATCAAATATTTATATATAGTAAAAAGAGGCCACCCTAACATGTGGCTCCGCCCCTATGAACAAGAGTAGCAATAAGTTTATATATATATATATATATATATATATCTAGACACACGTTAAGTTGTAATATTTTGTAATTTTTGTTGACTTTATGTCAAAATTTGATTGTAACTCATGTTCAATTATTTGTAATTGTGGGCTTTATGTGCAATCAGGTTGGGCTGTAGTGTTCTAGACCATGCTACTGAAGAAGTAATTCACACAATAACAGTTGAGGGCTTAACACCACCAATGTAGCTCTATTTTTGTGGTGTTGGTAGTTTAAAGTTCAACATAGCAATATGACAGTACCAATGCTGATGCTCTTAATAACTTGGGGAATATTTATCACATTGTTCAACTTACTATAACTGGAAAATGATAGTGGAAGACTAGGAGGTTTAGGTTTTTTTTTTTTTGATGAGAAAGCTGAATTCATTCAAACTGAAATTGAAAGCTGAATTCATTCAAACTGAAATTGGAGTACAACAAGGATGAAATACACAAAGACTCAGCTCAAGATACAATCAAAGATGGATGAGAATCTACATTACATTCAAGATGGATGAGGTGTTTCACCACAGGTGGTGAGACTCCTTTCCAAACCTGACTGACTCCATTACACCTAGCATATTGAGCAAGATCATGTGCAACCTTGTTGTAGTCCCTTTTCAAATGCTTAAAAATCCAGCTTCTAAAAGAGTCCATGAGGTTTATGATACCTTGGCAAAGATGGCCTAGACCCCCATCAGTATTAAGAGCTTGTAGACTTTTGATAGCCAAGAGAGAATCAGACTCAATGATAACTTGGTGTAGCTCTAATTCTTTGGCCAGCAAAACTCCCTCTTGAATTGCTATAAACTCAGTTTCAAGACTCGTGTACTGTCTAGGGAGCATTTTGCTAAGGGCTGCCACTACTTCTCCACTACTATTCCTGATTACAACCCCAATGCTTGACCTTCTGCCATCATCTGATGAAGCTCCATCCACATTTATTTTATGGAAATCCGGTGGAGGGGCCATCCATCTTGATCCTTCATGGGCATGTTTCCCATTGATAGAAGCAAAGACTTCTTTATGTTCAGAGATCATTCTCCTTGCGTGGTACCAGACTTGGTTGGGCGAGTGGATCTTGTCTTCAAAACATTTTTGATTCCTGCTATACCAGATGGACCAGGCAGCTACAATAGAGAGCTCCAAATCCCAGGTAGCACCTTCATTAAGGATTCTCATAGCGGCTTCAGAGAAATCTATACAGTTATCATCCAATTTCACTGGGCATTCCTCCCATTTATTCTAGACTTGCCTAGCTGAGCTACAAAGCATTAGAGCATGAGCAACCGATTCAGCCTCCTGATCACACATTGGACACGACACATCTAAATTCACTCCTCTTCGATGTAAGTTCAGCCTAGTTGGAAGTGCGTTCATGCATGCACGCCAGGCAAAGATCCTGATTTTTGTCGGGATCTTTAGATGCCACATTCTTTTCCACAAAGGTGCTCTTACATCTCCTCTAGAGTATTCCCCTTCCTCATTGGTCTCTACCACTTTGAGAGCAATGTAATAAGTGCTTTTTACAATAAACTCTCCCCTTTTATTGCCAACCCAAATGATCTTATCTTCAGGCAAATTGTAACTCAACGACATATTTAAGATAGTATTAGCTTCAAAAGGAAGAAACAGAGACCTTACCAGATCAGCATTCCAGCTTCTTGTTTCATTATCTATTAAAGCAGAAACCATCGGAAAGTCATCAAGAGGCCGAACTGGGGATATAACTTTGTAAGTTGAGGGAGTAGGAACCCATTTATCCTCCCAAATATGAATTCTTCGTCCATTACCAACCCTCCACCGAGTCCCTCTTCTTATGACATCCAAACTATTAAAGATGCTACGCCATGCATAGGACAGATTACAGCCCAGTTTCAAATTTAGGACGTCTCCATGAGGGTAATACTTGGCTTTATAGATGCGAGCAACCAAAGAGTGTGGATTGGACAGCAATCTCCAACCTTGCTTAGCAAGCATGGCCAAGTTGAAAATTTGGAGATTTTGAAACCCCATGCCTCCGTTTAATTTTGATTTGCACATACTTTTCCAACTAACCCAAGCTATTCTATTCTCTTGCCTCCTCTGTCCCCACAAAAACTTTCTCATCATTCCTTCAATCTCCTCACACAACCCCTTGGGAAACTGAAAACAACTCATGGTATAAGTCGGGATGGCTTGGGCTACCGCCTTTATAAGGACCTCTCTTCCACCAGTGGATAGGAGTTTCTCTTTCCACCCCATTAGTGTTTTTGCAACCCTTTCTTTTACTTTAGCAAAAACATCTTTTTTTGACTTCCCAACGATTGAGGGGAGGCCAAGGTATTTTCCATGTCTTGTATCTTGCATTGGTCCCAATAGCTCCATAACTTCATCCTTACTTTCATTCGGTGTGTTTTGGCTGAAAAACACCAAGGATTTTTCCACTTTTTTTTTTTTACCAGAGGCAGCCTCATAAAGTTCAAGGATCTCCTTAAGTTTTTGGCCCTCTTGCCTATTTACTTTGCAAAAAAGGAGGCTGTCATCAGCAAAGAATAGATGCGTGACCATAGGACATCCTCTACATATTGACACACCATCGAGCATTTTATTCCTAGCTGCCTCATTGATCAATGCTGAGAATCCATCTGCACATAATAGAAAGAGATAAGGTGATAGGGGGTCACCTTGCCGCAACCCCCTAGTTGGAATAATACTACCAAAAGCCACTCCATTGATTAAAACTGAATAAGTCACAGTTGTAATACAATGCATGATAAGGTTGATCCATCTTTCATGAAACCCCATGCGTTCCATAATTTTTTCAATGAAACCCCATTCGACCCTATCATAGGCCTTACCCATGTCAAGCTTGACAGCCATGTTGTAATCTTTCCCCTCCCTTTTTTGATCAAGATAGTGTAATAGTTCAAAAGCGACCAACAAATTATCAGATATAAGGCGTTCAGAGAGAAACGCACTCTGGTTTTCTGAGATAATTTGGGGAACGATAGTTTTAAGGCGATTGGCTAAGACTTTTGAGATAAGCTTATAAATAACATTGCACAAACTGATAGGCCTAAATTCAGTCATCTTATTGGGATTTTTTGTTTTTGGAACAAGAGTTATATTGGTTCTATTTATTTCAGCCATTGACAAGTTTGAATTTAAAACATTTAGAACCATACAGCTAACATCATTACCAACAATGTCCCAATACTTTTGGAAAAAGATTGCAGACATACCGTCTGGTCCATGAGCTTTGGTGGGGTGCATTTGATGGAGCGCTGCTTCAATCTCTTCCCTTGTGAATTCATAGATTAGACTTTGGTTCATCTCCTCAGTTACTTTGGTGGGGATGATGCTTGTTACCTCAGCAATCCTAGTTGGGAAGGAAGTAGTGTATAGCTTCTCAAAATATGAAATGGCAGTATTAGCAATATCTTCAGTAGTCTCACACCACCTGCCATCCTCATCCCACAAGCCCATTATCATGTTCTTTCTCCTTCTTTCTGACGCCTTGGAGTGGAAATATCTAGTATTTCGATCACCAAGTTCCAACCAATGTGTCTTGGCCCTCTGCTGCCACATTAGTTCCTCATTATCCAGCAATTCATTGATTTCTTTTCGGAGTTTGTCAGCTTCATTGCCCCTGCTTCCATCCCTATCTTGAAAAACAAGCTCACTTAGTGCTCTTCGTTTCTTTTGAATTTGCTTAGGGATCAGCCCAAACACAGACTTATTCCACATGGTCAAGTCAGATGCACACTGCTTTAAACCTTTAGCCATACCACCAGGGATGTTCAAATTTGCCCCGTTTCTCCAGCATGCTTTTATAACCTCTCTACAATCCTCCTTCCTCGTCCACATTGCTTCAAAATGAAACTGGCATTTTCTTGAAGGTTGTGGGCCAAAAGAATCAGAAATTAGGAGAGCACAGTGATCGGAAGTGGAATCTACAATATGATGAACCTGAACATCCTTGAAATAATCAATCCATCCAGTGGTGGCTAAGGCCCTGTCCAACCTCAGATACACTCTATCTTTTCCTTCTTGCATATTGCACCATGTGAAATTTGGACCTGTGTATGCCAAATCCCTGAAGCCATAACAATCAAAAGCAGCAACAAAATCATCAATTTGTTTTTGAGGTCGTCTGGCTCCCCCCATTTTTTCTCTTGTTGAGGATATCTCATTAAAATCACCAAAACAAATCCATGGAAATTGAAACTTCCTATTCAATGCTTTTAATTAATCCCAAGATTCTTTTCTTTAATACGTTTCCAGATGCCCATAGAATCCTGTGATTCTCCATTTGAAGCTCGATTGAGATTCCATAATGATAGCATCAATGAAATTCCTAGCATAACCCATAATCTCTAGCTTGATATCTTTTTTCCACAGCATTGCCAATCCTCCACTTCAATCTGACTTTGGGATTATCAGACCATCAGTGAAGTCAGCTTTTTCTTTTACTTTCTTCATACCTTTTTTATTTAGTTTCGTCTCCGACAAAAAGACGATGTTGGGACCCACCGCTGCACCAGCTCGCGCAGCGCCTTTACTGACCGGAAGTTCCCAAGCCCCCGGCAGTTCCAGCCAAGGGCAATCATTGCTCCTGGCAGGGCTGTGAGACAGCCACCGCCGATATCTCATTTGCTTCTTTTTCATCCTAGAAATGCGCTTCGCAAACTCTCTTCTGAACTCTGCCTTCACTTTCTTCCAAGCCTTCAATAACACCAGCCCTTTTCTTACCTCCAATAATAACTTGGGCCTCCTTGTTTACGTACTGACTCTTTCCCATTTCCCTTGCCACTTTTTTCAAACTGCCTTTGGCCTTGGCCTTTTTTCCCATGTCTGAGCTCAACACTTGGGCTTTTATTTCCTCCATTGTCCCACTCTTTTGCATTGCTGGGCTTTTTTCTCCATAACTTTCGGTATTGGGCTTTTGGGGTAGGCCCGCTAAAGAACAACCTTCCTCATTACTTTTGAACAATTCCCTAACTAGATCAGGTTTAGTTCCCTTTTGCTCATCGCATATTTCCTTTACATGCGCCAGGACTTTCTCCACTTTTTCCATATTGTCCCATCCATCTTGCACAGTCTGCTCAATGGTGTCTGACATCTCAGCATTCATATTTTCAAGATCCTGATCCCTTGTCCTTGCCTCGTTTCTACCGCTCCCCGTTTGGACGGATGTGTCTTTGATTTTTGGCACCCTTCCTGATCTCGGTTTTGCACCTTCTTCCACCATTGATTCAAGGCTTCTGCTACTCATGGGTCTTACTTTATCAGCACTACCTTTTCCTTGACCACCTGCCCTTATCCACTCACCATATTATTGATTTATTTGCTGCCCCTCTACATTTTGTGTGCAATGTTTGATGTCATGTCCAAGTTTCCCACATATGAAGCAGAAAGTGGGAAGTCTCTCATACTTAAAATTGATCCAAAATCTCTCACCTTCTGCATTAGTAATATGGGCTCCTCTTCTTAGAGATTTTTGAATAGGAAGGTTTACCCTTATCCTCATAAATTTGGCTTAGTCAGCTTGCCAAGAACGTTTATCAATTTCTAGAACTTCACCAAGTTTACCTCCTATTTTTTTCCCTACATCCTCAGACATAAATTCAAATGGTAGACCCCATGCCTGGACCCAAAAAGGACTGTGAGTGAAGGTGATGTTCGCCGTTGTTATTCCTTTTTTCTAACTGCTCAAGAGAAGAAGGTTGTTTTCGAAGTTCCATGGGCTACTTTTCTCCATCCACTCCATTTGGTACTTGGAGTTCAACTTGAATTGGAATATGTTGTTTCCCACCTCTACAATTCTTACCTCAGATCTCGTCTTCCACGCTGACCTTAACATACTCTTAAGTGCTCGTTGGTTTTGCTGACGTTCAGACAGCAATCGTCGAAACAGGCTGAGGTGACATTCCTCAAGAAGCTCTTGCCTACTTGCTACAGTAATAGGGATGTCTTCTTCTTCTTCCTTAGTCAGTTGAAGTTTATGAAGTACTTCTGTTACTAGTTGATCCATTTTTGGATTTGGGGGATATTTTTTCTAGAACCTGTTGTCACCACGGCTATGAGTGTGCCGAGAAGAGATCCCTAGAATAGATTCCAGGGGAGGGAAAGAGCTCTTACTACAGAGAGAGCGACAGACTCCTACAGGGGAGAGAAAAGTCGGAAAGGCTAGTGGGCGGTTTAGGTTTTAAACCTTAAACTTTTAAGTGAGCTAACTTTAGTATGGTTTTTGAAGAATGTCTTTTTTTTTTTTTAAGTGAATATATTGCTTGGTTGATAAAGGCCTAAACGAGTATGGGACATATATATATACACACACACACACACATTTAATTGCTGTTCCTTAGGTTCATCTTTTAAATTCTGATTTGTAGATTTTTTCTCATGGAATAGAAGTCCATTTTTTTAATTAAGTAGCCATATGGCTGAATCTTAAGAGGAGAAATATAAAGAACAACACCTAAGATACTGTACTTGAGTTTTGTTACATATATATATTCCATGGATTAAGTTGAGTCTGGTTGGAATTTAAAAAATTAAGAGTAATGCTACAGGCACTACCTTTTATTGGTTTTCATCTAGGCCTATCATTAATATCACTTTTTCATTTACGAATAATCACTTACCACATTAACAATTTATAATTTTTTTGTAATATTGTTTGTATCTCTAGCATTATTCAAAAATGAAATAAAATAAAATAAATAAGTAATTACTAATCACACTCCTCCCTTAAGGTTTGGAAGAATGACACTTCATTCCAAACCTGAAAGGAAAAAACACTTCATTCCCTTGAGTTTTGTAAAAATAATAATAAGTTGTTTCAATATTATCATTTTTTCTAAGAAATTTTTGTTCCAATATTGATTTATTTGTAGAAAATAATTTGGATTTGTCATAGAGACAATATATATATATTGTTTTTAAGATTTCACTTTTTATAGTAGAATTTGCTCTTGAGTTATGTACAATAAGTTTAATAAATAAGTGTGTGTGTATATATATATATATATATATATATAATGCTTAAAGGAATAGCTGAACAAGGGAAGTGAAAGTTATACCATAGAGGAATTATTAATTAAAATTAAAATATTATTCAATGATAGATCATCTCCAAGCATAACTATGAGTGCATAATTCAGCTATCTCAAATGAAAATTTATAACTACACCTCTTGCATAAGAGAAATTATTAGGTTCACCAGGAGAATTGCTGAAATGGTCCTCCCAATTAATAAAATAATGACATTTATGCAAATATGTGAGTTAAATTCCTAATCAGTACAAGAACTGAAAATAAAAACCACTAGGTGATACATTTGCTTAAATGATAGGGTTTTATTGGTTAGAAGGACCAGAGGATCACTGGACCTAATAATTTCTCCTTGCACACCCCATACGAAATTAAAGGTGTATAATTGTATAAAATAATTTGTGTATAATAAACTATACTCTAAATTTTATAAGGTTAGGAATTAAATTGTGGTGTATACAGTAGAGTAATTATGTAATAGTTAGTACTATAAAAAAAAATGTAGTAGCTAGTAGTCAATGGAGTCAACGCCCACCCAGAACAATGACTAGTAGGTTTCAGTGAATGATTCGTTTGCAACGATCACTTTCCATTACCTTCAATTATTTTCCGCGAAGGTTAGGTGTGCAGCAGCATACAATCACCTTCCATTGTTGAATATTGTGGTTGAAAAGTGGAGAGAAGAATTGCAATTTCAAAATTCTATTTCAATTTCACCTACTGGCAACATATACAGCGTTGTTTTACAAAGTCACGGCCCTGAATTCAGTCTTGCACACGGGTCTTGAGAACCTCCACTCACTTCCGTAACCATAAAAATCTCTCTTTTTCCACTTTAACGTCCTCCTCTCCTCTCAGCGCCAGAACCACCGTCAACTTCCTTTCCATTCCAGATTCCACCACCTCGAGAAAATGGCTGAAATTGCCTACAGCATCGCAGGAAAGGTCCTGGAGCAGCTTGGATCCCGTGCTTTCCAAGAGATTAGCTCGGCATGGGGAGTCCGAAGTGATCTGAAAAAGCTTAAGCTCACTCTGTCAGCCATTAAAGCCGTAATCAAAGATGCTGAGCAGAAGCAAGCAAGTGACGAGAGACTGAAGATTTGGCTAGGGGAGCTCAAAGATGTCCTTATTGATGCCGAGAATGTGCTAGATGAATTTCAGTACCAAGTTCTGCAGAAGAAAGTGATGAAGACATACGGGAGCACTAGCGAAAAGGTGAGTAATTTCTTTTCAAGTTCTAATCCACTGGCAGTCCGTTTTGCTATGGCACATAAAATCAAGGGTATTAGGGAGAGTTTAGATGCTATTGATGCTGTTAAGAAGACTTTCAATCTTGCTCAAGGACTTGAAGATAAGAAGATAAGTATGCACGAGAGGAGGGAGACCCACTCCTTTATTCCTCCTGAGAATATCGTCGGTAGAGATGATGACAAAGAAAAGATCATAGGTCTTTTGATGCAGCAAAATGCTGGCAGAAATGTCGGTGTAATTCCTATAGTTGGGATGGGTGGTTTGGGGAAAACCACGCTTGCCAAGTTAGCATACAACGATGTCTGGGTTGTTAGCTATTTTCAATTGAGGATGTGGGTATGTGTGTCTGAGAATTTTGATCTTAAAAGATTAATAACAGAAATTCTTAAATGTGCAATTGGTACGATTGATGGGAGTTTGAGTCTTAATCAATTGCAAGAAGAATTAAGGAAATTTTTAGAAGATAAGAAATTTCTTCTTGTCTTGGATGATGTTTGGAACGATGATCGTAAAAAATGGACGGACTTTGAAGACTTGTTAACTGGTGGTTGCAGTGGCAGTAAAATCATAGTGACAACGCGAAATGACTCGGTTGCCACTATTTTGGGCGCTGATGTTATATACAAGTTAAATGGTCTATCCACAGAGGATTGTTTGTCTTTGTTTGTGAAATTGGCATTCAAGGGACAAGAAGAAAAAAAAAATCAAAACCTCTTAAATATTGGAGAAGAAATTGTCAGAAAATGTAAAGGGGTTCCATTGGCTGTTAGTACTTTAGCCAACATGCTTTATTCAAAAGTTGATGAAGGCGAGTGGAAACAAGTGAAAGATAATGACATGTGGAGTTTAAAACAAGGGGTTTATGATATCTTACCTGTATTGCAACTTAGTTACAATCAATTACCATTTCAATTGAAACAATGCTTTGTCTATTGCTCTCTTTTTCCAAAGGATTATGAATTCAAAAGTGTTGAATTGATTCAAATTTGGATGGCAAATGGAATTCTTAAATCGCCAAATGAAAATCAACAGTTGGAAGATGTTGGTGACTCGTATATCAAGGAGTTGTTGTCAAGATCTTTCTTTCAAGATGCTCAAGAAGAAATATTTTGTTATACCTTTAAAATGCATGATCTTTACCATGATCTTGCACTCTTAATTGCCAAAGGTGAGTGTTTCAAGGAGTCCACTTTTTTTCCAAAAGTTTCTTGTTTGTCTTTTTCAAACAATGCCAATAGCCAAGAAGTTATAGCACAATCAGAGAAGTCGAGCAAAGTCGTTCAGACAATTATTCTCCAGACTGAACAACCCGTGCCCTTAGTTGAAGCATGCATCTCGAGATTTAAGTACTTACGGGTGCTTAATTTAAAAGGTTCATCTTTTGAGGTGTTGTCAAGTTCTATTGGTTCTTTGAAACATTTGAGATTTTTTGACCTATCAGGTAATTGCTTAATCAAGCGGCTTCCTAATTCCATTTGCAAGCTACACAATTTACAAACTTTAATACTTGATTGCAAAAATCTTGAACGGTTGCCCAAAGGTATAAGGAACATGATTAGCCTTAGGTTTTTGGTGGTTACAAAAAATCAGGAATGCTCGTTGGAGAAGGGAATAGGTTGCTTGAATTCTCTAAGAGTTTTGCTTATTGCTGGATTTCAGAATCTCAAATGTCTGTTTGAAAGGGACAGGCACCTCAACCTCGAAAATCTTCGAACATTGACTATTGCAGACTGTCCAAGTTTGACCTCTTTGTCCTTCAATATCAAAGACCTACCTGCCCTAGAAATCCTGATCATTGTGGATTGTATTGAGCTTAATTTGATGGAGGGAGAAGGAAGTCAAGATCTCAAGTTGAGCCTTCGGAAATTAATGATTAGAGGCTTACCTAAGTTGGAGGTTTTGCCCCAGTGGCTCAGACGATCTGCAAACACTTTACAGATGCTAGAGATTGGAGATTGTGAAAATTTCACCACTTTGCCGGAGTGGCTGCCATGTCTGAAATCACTTCAGCAACTTGAGATTGACAATTGCCCTAAGTTGTTATCTCTCCCTGAGGGGATGCAAGGTCTCACTACACTAAGCCTATTGAATATTACAGGTTGTCCTTGTTTGATTGAAAAATGCAGAGACGATCGGTCAAAGATTGCTCATGAAACAGAGGTTCATTTTGGTGGTGCTCGTTTGGAAAACCAGGTACTGGCACGTAAAACTAAGTGAACATAATAAGGTTTTACATATTTAATTTTCTTTTGTGCGCACACATTTTTCCTAAATTTATTCTCATCTTATGTTTATCATACAGCTTAGAGATTCCTATGGTTGGCACAACATAACTAGGAGGGCTAGATTGCGAGAACGAGTAAAACGAATGCGAGAAAAACATCGTGTTGCTGTACTTGTATCAAAAGCAGCATTGCAATTTATTTAATAAAGCGGGCCCTTTATGGGTGGCATGGAACCTCCTAATCTTTTGGGAGGTTAAAATACCAGAGCTGCTCATGGGGTTGGAAGCAGATTTTGAAGATTAGAGGGACTGTAAGAGGTATTTTCAAATGGAGGGTTGGTGATGGTAGCAAAATACACATAGTATGACAATTGGCACCCTCAGGGAGTTCTTAGTTTTAAATTTGATGTTCGGGCAATTTTTGCAGCAAGTAGTTACCCATCTGCTAAGGTGTCTAGTGTTCTTGCAAATGGGCAATGGCAATGGAGATCTCCTTGATCCCTGGACCAAAAACATCTGCATCAAGATTGTCAGTTAGTACAGCTTTATGGGGAAGAAACTCTGGTTTGGACTCCTGCTACCAATGGCTTGCAAAACTGCCTGGGAGGCTATTAGATATAGGAGTGCTGAGGTTAATTGGGACAAGCTGGTTTGGGATGCAGCTATTATTCCTTGGAGTTAAAGCTGAATATAACCCATTGGATTAATTCAGAGCTTTTGAGCAGTTTGTATTGCTGGTTTGGTGCTATGGTGGCTGCTTAGATGATTTGGGTTGTTTCTAGTTGATAAAGCTGATTTACATTGTCTTTGTGCTGTTTGCCTTGTGTTGAGTTCTTTTTGTTAGTGACTAGTGTGTCTGGCTGTTTCGTAGTGCAGCTGCTCTGCTGCATGTTTTTGGGTCTGTCCTGATCATTGGTAGACCTGGATACGCTGCCTTTTTTTTTTTTTTTGGGTGGTGACTTTGTTGTTTTGATCTGTATATATATATATATATATATAGTTTTTGTTGACTTTATTCCCTGCAATTTGATTGTAACTCATGTTCAATTATTTGTATTTTTGGGCTCTATGTGTAATCGGGTTGGGCTTTAGTGTTCAAGACAATGCTGCTGAAGAAGCAATTCAGACAATAACGGTTGAGGGCGTATCAGCTTGGGGGAATATCTATCACATTGTTCAGCTTACGATTACTGGAAAATGATAGTGGAAGACTGGGAGGTTTATGGTATGTTTGGATGTTTAAAAAAGGAGGGGGAGTAGAGGGAGAGAGAGTACTCCAATTATCTTATTTGGAAGTTTTTTAAGGAAGGAGGTGGAGGGGTTTGAAGGGGTTTAGAGGGGTTTCAACTATCTCTAACTCCTCATTTTTAATTCTCCCAAATTGGAGAGATTTGGAGGGATAGTAGAGTAGAGTAGATAAATTATCGTCCAAGTAAATTTTCTAATTTATCCTTTCTAATAAATTAATCATAGACCAATGTTGCAAGTTTATTTTCAAATAGGGGTAAATTTTTCTATTTTAATCATTTTCTCTCCTCTCCATCCTAATTTTTAAAACATCCAAACAAAGAGAAGGGCTAATTACTCCCTTCTACCCTGCTAATTTTAAAAACATCCAAACAAGGTCGAGGGGAACCATTCCCCTCTACTCTTCTCCCTCTCTAAACTTCCAAACAGGCCAGGGTTTAAACCTTAAACTTTTAAGCGAGTTAACTATCTAATGGTTTTTGAAGAATGTCTATTTTTTAAGTGAATTTATTGCTTGGTTAGGGCCGGCTGAACCATATGCAATTAATGCAATTGCCTAAGGCCCCCAAATAAAAAAGGGCCCCCACTTGTAAAAAAAAAAATATTTCAGGAACTTTTATTGGTCAATAAAATGCATTAAAAAAGTCACATTGTATCTTAAAATGCAGAATACTGCACAATAACAATACACAACTTGATAGGATAAGATTGCACAATACACATAGCACTATGCAATCTTTGTCCACAAGCCCCAACACAACACAAGGCCTAAGTTAAGTTGGCCCCCGCATGACCCTACACTAATTAATAAGTTATCACATTTTTTTTTTTAATGCAAACTCTTACTTTATCAATTATTATAAATTATCATACCAATTTATTATTTGATGTATATTATATCAACTCATTTGTATTATAATAATACTAATTTATTGAATAATGTAATAAATTAATTTTATTTGTAGAAATTTAGAGTTTAAAGTTTAAAAAAAAAAAATCCACTTAAAATTTTCGCCTAAGGCCCCCAAAATTGTTGAGCTGGCCTTGCTTGGTTGATAAAGGCCTAAAGTGAGTAGGGAACAGGATGCATATGGTTTTGAATATATTTATTTATTACATGGATTAAGTTGAGTCTGGTTGGAATTAAAAAAATGAAATAAAATAAAATAAATGGGTAATTACTAATTACACTCATATTTCTTGAGATTTTGAAAAATGAAATTTCATCCTAAACTTGAAAGGAAAAAACACTAAGTTTCCTTTGAATTTTGAAAAAAAATAACACTTTTCCCATTTTATTTATATTAATAACTGAATATTCTAAATTTCTATAAACTTCTTTATACCAAAGTTTAACTATAATTAGTAAAAATATAACTGATAAAGTTATAAATTAAAAGCAAATTTTCTTTCACAGGAACCACAACCTCCTATGTATTGGTCTGATCATTTCTTTCTTCGACCATTTCTCCCCTTTTTTTTTCTTTTCTTTTTTTTTTTTCTTTTTTCCTTACTAAGAGAAAATCTATTAGGTTGTGTTTGAATGACAACATTTAGATTTTCATTAGAGTCCCTTTTGCCCATTAGGCATTTACGCTTAGATATCTAGCCTCTGGGAAAAGTGATGGGCAGTTCTAGATTTTTTTTTTTTTTTTTTTTTTAGAAGAATTCTAGTTATTGTTTGTGAGCAAACATTTGAATCAATTTCAATTAGCAAAGAGTAATGTTATAACCACAAATTATTTTACAATATTTTGTATTATTTTACAATATTTTTACAAAATGTTGATATGACCAATCTCTTATTAGTTTTCATCTAAACCTACTATTTATATCACTTTTTTATTTACTAATAATCACTTACTACATTAGCAGTTTGTAAAAAATTTTTGTAAAATAGTTTATATCTCTAGCATTTTTTATCAGCAAAAGTAATGTTACAACCACAAATTATTTTACAATATTTTTACAAAATGTTAATGTGGCCAACCTTTTATTGGTTTTCATCTAGGCCTACCATTTATATTATTTTTTCATTTACTAATAATCACTTACTACATTAGCAGTTTGTAAATTTTTTTTGTAAAATAGTTTGTATCTCTAACATTACATTTTTACAAAATGTTGATGTGGCCAACCTCTTATTGGTTTTCATCTAAACTCACCATTTATATTACTTTTTCATTTATCAATAATCACTTACCACATTAGCGGTTTGTAAAAATTTTTATAAAATAATTTGTATCTCTAACATCATTCATTAGCAAGAGTAATGTTGTAGCCACAAATTATTTTACAATATTGATGTAATCAACCTCTTATTGGTTTTTATCTAAGCCAAATATTTATATCACTTTTTCATTTACCAATAATTACTTACAACCTTAGTAGTTTGTAAATTTTTTTTATAAAATAGTTTGTATCTCTAGTATTTTTCATTAGCAAGAGTAATTTTATATCCACAAATTATTTTATAACATTTTTACAAAATGTTAATGTAGCCAACCTCTTATTAGTTTTTATCTAGGCCAACCATTTATATCATTTTTTTCATTTATCAATAATCACTTACCACATTAGTAGTTTGTAAAAATTTTTGTAAAATAGTTTATATCTCTAACATTATTCATTAGCAAGAGTAATGCTTTTAGCCTTTTATTGTGCCATAGCTTTATTGTTCCATTAAAGTCAATTGTAACAATTTTTTTTTTTTTTTTTTTTTTGAGAAGGAAGTCAATTGTAACAATTGATTCATTAGATTGTGTCTAATAATATGGACCTTATATATATTCTATAATATTAACACAATATTGTAAATATTGTATTAATTGCTGGTCTTTTGAGCTGGGAAGGAAATCTTATTATAACAAGTAGAAGTAGTTAAATATCTTTGGCAATTTGAAACTTGTTTAAGCAGTATTAATTTTCACAATTTTCCCAATTATCTAGACACTTACACCATGCAATGTCATGTAGAACTGGACTTGTTAAATTGAGTCATGACTCTTCAGGATTGGATTAGAAGATGATCTACTTTGCATGTGTAAACCAAACCTAGGGCATAGATTGGAAGCATTCTCCATTCTCAAAGTAATTGGAGGGAAGCAAGCAATAGAAAATGAAACATAGTATAAATTACCAATTATCACAAAAACTTACTATGTTAATTTAATCATTTAACAATTATTATTCTAGATGATTGTATGAGATTCTAACGCAAGTTCTTTTTTCCGGAGGCCATTGACTAGGACAGGTGTATAAAGCTTTAAAAATTATATGTTTATGCACTAGGTTAGCTGCATAGACAATAGAGATTGAAGAAATATCAATCAATTGTCTTTGGGCTGACAATATATATTCTCTTCAACAAGGACGGACCTAGGATTTCAAGCTGGAAGGCGGAGATAAGTGAAAAAAACGTTTTCAAATACGCATCCATATAGTATTAATAAACTATCAATCAAGACAAATACCCAAAAATTATTTTTTCTTAATATATTAAAATACAATCATCTACCAACAAAAACAAAAGACACGAAACACTATTGTTTCTTTATACAATCATCTATGAAAAGGGAACTCGACGCTCTTTCAAATTTTCAAAATCATCTACAATTGAATCCAAACTAAATGTCGAAGCTATATCATTTTCAATGTATAACATCAAAGAGTCCGTCAAAAAATCATTTTCCATTTTGTTTCGAAGGTTAGTTTTGACAACTTTCATAGCTGAAAATGCTTGCTTTGTAGTAGCAGTAGAAACTGAAAGAGTAAGCACAAGTCTCACCATTCTATAAACAAGTTTGTAGTGTTCTGAATTTCCAGTTCTCACTAACCATTGAGACAACTCAGATAAATTTTTCAATTTTTTGAACTCTAGATCCTAGACTACATTATGCTCAAAATAATAGAGCTCCTTCTCCAATACATTTATGAGGTAGGTAGTAAGGTAACAATTAAAAAAAAAAAAAACCTAAATATTTATAATAAAAAATACAAAGTTGTACAAAGGAATATAAAGATTGTTTCAAATTATTACAATTTGCCAACGGGGGCTTGACTGAGTGGGTAAGGTTCGTTCGTTTCGTGTACCATACCTAGGTTTGAGTCCCGCTGCCCGCAGGCTTCCATTGGTGGGCATCCTTGGTGAGGGTTGGCCCCCTCGCACAGACTGGCTAGAATGGCCGGAGCTTATGTCAGACTGGCGCCCTGCCCGGGAGTGTAATATAACCATAAATGCCCCCATTTTTTTAAACCAAAAAAAAAAAAAAAATTTGTTACAATTTTAAAAATCTTCACATGTAATCTTAGCATTAGCAATCCTTAGTAAAATATGAAGATTTTATATATTCACATAACTTGAAAATATCTTATTATTATTATTATTATTATTATTATTTGAATAGCTTTCTCAAATTTTACACTATCTATAAATATTGGGACTGCGAAGATGGACTTTATCAAAATGGAAAAAGAATAACTCTTTTTTTTTAAGAAGCGGAAAGAGAATAACTCGTAAGTCATAGCATACATTTTTTTTTTTTTTTTTTTTTTTTTTTTTTTTTTTTGTGGAAAAAAACATACAGACTAAATCTGTTGACTTAAAAATACAAGTATCTTAGTGTGTCCAACAGATAATTATGAAAAATGCTAGAGACACAATTTTTTTTACAAACTATTGATGTGCCAAGTGGTTATTAGTAAACAAAAAAGTGATATTAGTAGTAGATCTAAATGAGAATCAGTAAGAAATTGGCCACAATAGCAGTCTGTAAAAATGAATTAAAATAGTTTATGTCTATAGTATTACTGAATAATTATAGTCAAGTTTCATTACATTCGGTATTTCTTGAGTCGGTCTTAAGAAACTCTCAATTTAACAATGTGCAAATTGAATTGGGTTGGGTTAACTCTAGTTTAGCTAATTTTAGACTTAATAAAAATAGTGTTTTATTCAATTATTATTATTTTTAATAGATATAATAGGATTAAAATTTTGTATCCATTTCATGATGATTATTAAAAAATAAGTAAAGGGTAATTATATAATTAACGGAGCTATAATAAAAATAATAGGTTTTTTGAGGTGGGTTGTGATACACACCTGCAACACGGCATTTACTTTTCTCCTTGAAATTAAATTAACAAAGAAAAAGTTGTTCAAGAGGCCCAAACTTTGTCACGTTGAGGTCCATTTGATACTACAGGCTAAACCCGTTGCGGTAGCCCGCATTTTCTTAATTAGGCCGATTTCAATTTTCTTTCACAGCCCCTGACCCCTAATAAGGCACCGCCTATGGTTTGATCTGCTCCTTTCTTTTTTCTCTTTCTTTCTTAGGCCCTCTACGGCCTTTTGATTTTCATAAGAGTGAAGAGTGAAAATAACCTAACCCCTTTAATCCATTAGGCTTAGATATGTAGCCTGCTAGGAAATGTGATGGGCCATTCTAATTATGGTTTTTGAGCCGGCATTGGAATCAACTTCAAGAGATAATTATGGATTTCAGTTAACTCAAATAGTAAAGTCTTTAATGGTTGAATAAAATATTTAAGGTTCAATCTCCGTCTACACTAAAAATCACAATTATCAGAAGCGGATACCGTACGTTGAAATTCTATAATTTAAAAAAAAAAAAAATTCAAGAGTTAATGGTTTTTGAGCCGGCATTGGAATCAACTTCAAGAGATAATTGTGGATTTCAGTTAACTCAAATAGTAAGGTCTTTAATGGTTGAATAAAATATTTAAGGTTCAATCTCCGTCTACACTAAAAATCACAATTATCAGAAGCGGATATCGTAAGTTGAAATTTTATAACTTAAAAAAAAAAAAAAAAAAATTCAAGAGTTAACAAGGAAGGAAGATAATAAAAAATACTGGAAAGGTTTGGTGTCAATATTTAGAGTGATCCATATCCCAAAATGACCAATGACCCATCTCACAGTCACAATAAAAGCCAATGTTAGTGTTATGCTGCTAGCCTTGGCTTTTATTGTGATGTAGCTTTATTGTTCCATCAACGTCAATTGTAACAATTGATTCGTTAGATTGTGTCTAATAATATGGACCTATATTTTATAATATTAACACATTATATATATATATATATATATATATATATATATATAAAGTTTTGAGATTTTACCAGTTGAGTTAATTGAAACTCATATTAACACAATATTGTATTAATTGCTAGGCTTTTGAGCTAGGTAGGACATTTTATTATAACAAGTTATCTTTGGCAATCTAAAACTTGTTTAAGCAGTATTTTCACAATTTTCCTAATTATCTAGAAACTTAAATTAACCATGCAATGTCATGTAGAGATGGACTTGTTAAATTGGGTCATGGCTCTTGAGGATTGGATTAGGAGATGATACCTATTTGGCATGTGTACGCCTAACCTAGGGCATAGATTGGAAGCATTCTTCATGGGGAAGCCAAATGATACACAATATAAATTACCAATTATCATAAAAACATACTATATTAATTTAATCATTTAACTATTATTATTCTAACGAGACATGCATGATCGCTATACAGATGAGTGTATGAGATTCTAACACAAGTTCATTTTTTCGGAGGCCATTGACCAAGACAGGTGTATAAAGCTTTAAAAAAATTATATGTTTATGCATTAGGTTAGCTGTATAGACTATAGAGATTGAAGAAATATCAATCAACTGTCTTTGGGCCGACAATGTATATTCTCTTCAAATATCTTATCGAACTCATTTTCTTTCTTTTCCTTGCAGTCTTGCACTTTTATTGGCATAGTTACATTCTCTATGATTTTCTTTTAGTTCTTGTTTCTTCACAAGCCACACAGCATTGCAGCGCATATCTTTCTTGGATTAATAATAATATATGCTACTCTAACCAAGACCAAGATTTCCTTTTCCATGTGCTCTTATGCTTTATTTGTTACTTGTTTAGTTTTTAGTTTTTAGTTTTTTTTTTTTTTTTTTTGAACTTATACGTATTACATATACAACATCTTATTGTCATTATTCTTGGTGAAAAAGAAGACCATGTTAGTTTTCATTTTCCATTTGTGCAGTGCCATTGCCAACAAGGATGCACTGTCTAGGCAGGCAAGTTACATGCATGCATCTTTATGGTTTTTTTTTTTTTTTTTTTAATTTTTATATAAGAAAATTATTCCTTATGATTCTAATTGTCATGAAATTTAACCAGATCAATGAAAACATCAAATGAACGAGAGTTGGTATATTACAGTACAAATTATTCCTTGTTTAATTTTTTAAGTTATTCTTTCTAATAATTGAATGCTAAATATGTTTATTAATTAGTACAAATTATTCAAACATATAATTTATTTTTTCATTGCACAGTGTTCCATTAATTTACAATCATCCATTTTTAAAAAAAAAAAAAAATTAAACTATGGAGTTTCATTTAGCTCAATTAGTAAAGTTTGTTGTACCAAATAAAGAATTTGAGTCCAAATCTCACCTACACAAAAAATAAAACAATTATTATATAGAGTAGACATCATAAGTTCAATCTTATTAATGTATCTTAAAAAAAAAGTAGAGATAACTTGAAGAATTTTAGAATTTGTTTACTTAACTAATTGGTTCCCAACTATTCCCAAATCCCAAGTTTGTTACTATATAATTATAGCCTTAAGAAAGTCAAGGAAGAAATTGGGAATTTTATCATAACTTCTTAAGTTCATCAAAAATCAATTAAAGCACGTATAAAAATTACAGGGTATTTGGCAAACTATTTTTAATTTTTGTAGTTTCAAACTTCATTTGTAATTAATATTAAAAATCCATTCAACTATTTTGCGGACAAAGTCAAAATCTCTTTTATTCCAAATCCTCAAATTTCATTGCAACCTAAGTATATTTTTTAATTTCCTGACTATTCTCATTTTTGAGGTACGTAATAATGTTTACTATAATAATAATAATAATAATAATAATAATAAGTATGTAATTTTATTGTCAATAATTGTGGGATAGCAAACTTGTGGCCATGTTTCTCGGGGAAAAACTGACTTTGATACTTTGATACTTATATCTTAACTACAAAATTGGTTGTAGTTTAAGACTATAACCTTATTCAATATCTTTTAATTAGAGGTGAATTTTGACAAATCCATTATTATATTAGATTTTCTTCTTATATTTTCCATGATTGCAAAATTTCTAGAATATTAAAGACCAATAGTTATATCATCAATAAATTATTTAAATTGCAAGTTAAATTATGTATAAAATATAATCTTATAATATTATAATCTTAAATCAAAATAAATCTTATAATAAATAATATTTTATTGACAAAATTTGACATGTGTATTAAGAGTGTAAAGAGCATACAATTCAACGGTTAGATTTTCGAAATATGTAGTAATGTTAATGATATTGAGTAAGGCTACAATTAATTTTGTAGCTAAATTTTGTTCATATTTTTTTATTGGAAGTGAATTTGGACAAATCCACTACTGGATTACATTTTCTTTTTATATCTTCCACACTTGCAAAATTTTTAAAAAATTAAAGATCAACAACTATATCATCAATAAATTATTTAAATTGCAAGTTTTTATAATTTAAAATTATGCATTAGATATAATCTTATAGATTATATGGTAAATAATATCCGATTGATGCAAAATTTGACGTGTATTAAGAGCGTAAAGAACATGCAATCTAAGAATTAAATTTTCAAAATATGTAGTAATGTTAATGATATTGAGTAAGGCTATAACTTTAAACTACAACAAATTTTGTATCTAAATTTAGTCCATATTGTATTAATTATCAAATCCAATATCTGAAATTTGTTCAATAGATTGGCTAATCACCCAATAAAAACAGGAAACAAATAAAAGTGATAAACAAAATCATACATCATAAGCCTTTTTATTTTATTTTTCTCTAAGGAATCAAGCAAAGAAATTTTTTCATATTGTTGAAGGAAAAGGGGCACAACCGCTCCTCCAGCCTGAATTTGCGTTTCCTGCAGGCCATGAATTGTGCTTATAACCAATAGGTGAAGACCAAGGAAAATATAGAGGACATATCGTAAGCTTGATTTTAGGGCATTTTTGTCTTGCGCGTTAGGTGGGGTTCTAATTAACCCATGGTTTCTATAATTTCGTGTCTCATACTCTCATCTGATTTATTCTTCTCTAGTGGTATATATCTACTAGACCTTTGGTTGCTATTGTTACTAGTGGTCATGTGACTACAATCAAGTTCATGAGTCATATGATGATAATAATTAATGAGTGCTCTAATACCATCTTACAATATTAAATAATTTAAAACCAAAACTGAAAAATGCTGTCAAAAGTACTCCCTGAAATCTGGCTTGATGCCTTTCATGAAAAGGACAAATGCATAGAATTAAACTTATATATATATATATATATATATCTTCAATCCTTCAAAATAGGAAAAAATAAAATGGAGAGAAAAGGACACCGTCATGTACAATTATGTGAAACTATCTTGTTATTTTTTTTCCTCTAATTCACTGAAATGTTTGCATTCTCTGAGTTAATATAGTAGGTCCTAATAGTTAATATCCGTTCACATTGAAGCACATTAAAATATTTGCATTCTTTGTGTTGATCTAGTTGGCCTTAAAAGTTAAATATTAGTTCACATTGGAGCGTAATATCTATCCAGATTAATATTGATAAATTACCCTCTTAAAAAGTGAACTCAAAATGTGGGATTTTAAACATTTTAAACCATAATTGGAGTGAAAATAGGGATTAAACTTTGTTCTGGTATCATGATAAATTATTGATTATTTCAAAAACTTAAATGGCTAAGAAATAGTGATTTTAGCTAGTGCAACCATGATTGTCGTTTCATGTCTTTGATCTGCATGCATGTGCAATGTGATCGTATTGATCAAACTCACCAACTCTTGTTGTTATATGTTCTGGGTATATATATATATACACACTAGATTGTTCTGTATCATATGCTGCTTTTTTCGTCAGAGAGAGAGAGAGAGATTCTAGTAATAGTTATCTCGTAGCAGTATGACACAAATACTTGTACTTTCAAAGTCGAGTTATTAATTGTAAGCTTCTACATCAAGGAAATGTTTTTTTAAGTGTAGCCAAGAAAGTCAATAATTCATCAATAAGTTAATACCTAAACATATGGATTGTTGTATTTGTATGAATGTATATGTTTGTGTATACTTTGAACAGTTCTTATATTATCTTAAAATTGATAACAATTCTAAAATAGCAAGATATGCTTCTAGTAACATGTTCTTCTTTCTTTCTTTTTTCTTTTTCTTTTTCTTTTTGGGCTTTCAATTCTTTTTCCCGTCAATTGTACTAAATACTTATCACACTTTCCTGACTAATTCCGAATCTTCAAACTTATTGCACTCAGCATATATATTTCAACGGCGAATATTCACCTTGTAGCTAGGAAAAGACTTGTGACTTGTCTGTGTGACAATAGCGAATGATATGCACTATATGAGTGACACTTTCCTCATATCCTGGAAGATTTTAGGCCTATACACCCAATTACTAACCAAATGCTCTCTTTGGTTTGGGCAACTAGTCGAGCCACTTTCTTAGTGATATATCATCACATTGTCCACTGGGGGGGACCAAATGCCCAAGTTGCATGAGGGGCTAGCTTGATTATTTCCTCAAAGCCATCGATTTACGCCTCTCATAACAGGACACCATATCACACACACACACGATCAATGTGAGGCTTGGGAAACTATTTCACAATCTTTTAATTTGAAAGTGTCACATATAATTGATCGAAGAACGAATCTAATAAGATCAAAGTGACTATTTATGTACTATATTTGATAGGACTTAAATTTGGTAGGATCATTTTTCTTTTGTGCTTTTATTATTTAGACAATTGTATTAAACGCCTGAAAGAACATATGGTCAGTACTCAGTTGGTCACACCATAATAATTACCTGTCGAATTAAGTTGACTGTTTGTATAAGATTCGGATGAATGATGAATGAGTTAAGAGGAAATGAAATATTATGAATAAATCTGTAATCTGATAGTTCTACAAAAATAAATGAATCCAAAATTGTCATATTCTAGTGAAAAGAAAGATATAATTCACTTTTTTGAAATAAATTCGATTATTTGTTAAAATCACTTTTCATATCACATTTAAATAAATAAATTGGCATACACACTATCCTTTTAGGTTTTTTTTTTTTTTTTTTTTTTGGTGGATAATTCAAATAGTAATTATAGTATTATACAAGAACATAAAAGTAGGGAGGGAACAACTATTACAACAAAAGCATGAGGACAGGAATTAGGCAAACTTACACAAAGCATGGGCTACACCATTTGCTTCCCTCTTCATCACCCAACAAAAATTACAAAGAGCAAAGGATTTAGCAGCAAACCCAACGTCTCATATTAAGCTAGAGATGCGCCACTCAACTTTGTTTGAATTTCTAGTGAGCGCATCAAAACAAACTTTCAAATTCCCTTTCTTACACTACTATATTTTAGAGGTTCTCCTCACAAGCTAGCTCTAAAGTCCAGTTAATTGCAAGAGTTTTCACAACAGTGGGATCAATGGTATGGACAATATTGGAATAATTGTTGGAGACTCAAGCAAGCATGATAACTTATATGTTGTTCTATAACTCTATGAATCTAGGAACTTTTGTTTGCATTGTATTATTTGGTCTACATACCGGAACTAAGAACATTCAAGATTATGTAAGATTATACATGAAATATCCCTTTTTTTTTTTGCTCTCTCTTTCGCCCTATGTCTCTTATCCTTATAAGATCTTCCTCCACTAGCAGTTTTTTTTCGAAAAACTTCATTTATTCACAGGCAGCTGGTCTATATTTTTTGGTTTCAATAAGACTCCTTACAAGCATTGTTTCTATTATATGTGTGAAATTATAGAAGATTGCCTTTAAGATCAAACAATTCTTTCGAATTGAGTATGATTATATGTGTGATAGTATCTATTATATCAGGAATATCAAAGAACCCAATTATTGAAATTTCTTAGAATACCCTCTTTTAGCTTCTAGAATCTATTTCTTAGTTCAAGACCCCTCTTAACTTAACTGGAATATTAGTGGATTTGTTTAACCAATGTGGTTATTAAATTCACTTTGCCATCGTTGTGTATCACGTTGTTTCGTATGCTCCAAATGGCATCTAATATTAATGATGCTAGTAGAGACCCCAATGGCCCTATCCAATAAGATCCCTTGGGACCAGTGGCTCTAGAATCACTTATAATAATATCCTCAGTACAAGTTATTCCTAAGTTATCAATACGGATATTCCATCTACTCCAAACTATGGCTCTAGCAAATTGCTTACCCAACAGATTGTATTTTAACCATTCTGCTATAATATCATTTGTTTGACTGAATCTAGAAAAACTATTGTTCCAATGGTTGCAATTTGCAAATTAAGCAATCAGAACTTAGAAAATGTATGTTTCCAATGAAATAAAAAAAAATAAAAAATTGCAAGGAACAATTACCTAGCTTCAATCGTTAAAAGAAAACACACTTTAAGCCATGTTTAATTTCTTCCCTCACTTCTAAACTTCAATTTGATTTAATAGAACTAGGAGCTAAATGTTGCCCTTAAAATATGTCATCCTTAATGATTACTGCGTGGCACGAGAAATATGCACTTACATACTATAAATTATAACATTTAATTTAACTTATCATAGGTTGTAATCTTACTTTTGCAGCTTTTTATAAACACAAGGTACCTCCAAATTTTACATTTTACTTACTCCAACTGTCACGCCCTCATTCTACTAAAATAATAATAAAAAAAAAATATCATGACCTTAGAGAAGTTTCACTAAGCAATCTTCAGAAATCTCATCCAATGAACACAGAGAAAAACATTGCCAAAAAACGCCGCAAAAACGAGTTGTGGTCATCTTAATCCTGGTTTTTGGGATAGATGAGATGACAAGCGTGCCCATCAGTCTTGAAAATGTTCGCTTAATTTGGTACAACCAAAATGCACGCACTTACGGAAAGAAAAAAGATCCTCTTTCTCTACAATCAAAATCCCCGTGCTTGCTTAAAGTTTTATATATATATATATATATATATATGAATTTTACATTATTTTTGTATATTCTCTATGTTTACAAATTTAAAGATGATCAAAGATAAATAGCTAAGTCATCAATCAATTGTTTAAATTTAAGTTTTTGTAATTTAAAATAATGCATAAAAAATAAATTTATAGATCAAATAGTAAATTACATCTGACTGACGTGAAAATTAGCATGCATGTTAAGAACATATAAAACATGTAATTCAACCGTTGAATTTTCAAAATATAAATTCAATAATAAATTATTGAATAATGTAATATTACTTAGAGTTACACTCCCAACTCAATTAATTGATAGTTAGAGATTTGAATCCTAAATATGCAATTGTTCAAAAAAAAAAAATCCTAAATATGCAATTAATCATAAAAAAATGATAAACTATATATTTGGCCTCTATCTTTTATACCATATTTCAACTTGATTTCTAATATTTCAATTGTGTTAATTTGGTCTCTAACTTTTCAGTATCATATTAATTTAGTTCTTACTGTTTTTTCTTTGATGAAAATTGTTGACGTGGCTAGCAGCTAAAATAAAAAATTAGGTTCTGTTGATATGACAAAATACTAATTTTTTTATTTTAGCCGTTTTTCATTTCAGCGATTTGCATCTAAGAGATGATGATAAGGATTAAATTAACGTAGCACTGAAAGGTTAAAAATCAAATTAACACAATTGAAAGATAGGGACCTAATACGTAGTTTATCAAAAAAAAAAAAAAAACTATTATTCATGTGTTTATTATATGCTATTTAAGTAAAGCCAATTATATTTATTATCAAATCAGTTTGTAAGAGTTTTTTTTTTTTTGTTTGACTTACTTTTAGTACTTTTTTAACTGGAATCTCCTTTTATTTTAATGAGAAACTGCCACATCACCCACTAACTAAATAAAAAGTAGAAATTAAAACCCACAACCACTTATCAATGTATATTTAAAATAACAGGAGATGTCCCGTTAAAAATGTACTTGAGGTAAGTCAAACCCTTTTTTTTAACTAATAATTATTGTAATTTTTTTAAAGTAATGCTACATGCACTTGTACAACATTTTTTTATAATTTTTCACAACTTAATAAAGTAGTAACTTGTTATTGATTTTCACATGTCCTATTGTTAACACAATTTTGTTATCTGCCATTCATATTTTACCACCTCACTAACTGAAAGAAAAAATTGTGAAAAAGAAATTGCATATATAGATGTATTAATTTCTTTTTCCTTAATCAAAATAATATGTTCTTGTTAAGAAGTGCTAACACAAATATAGGGATAATAAATACAATTTAGTGATGGATTGTAAACCACACTTTTTTATAGTCAAAATATAATTTTGTTTATAAATACGATTGAATTTTAGTTTATAGAGTCTGCTCTAAGATTATTACTCTTTATCATTAGGTCAATATATCAATTAATTTTTTGTGTATACAAAGTTTGAACTTCAAATATCTTAATAGATGATAAACTATTTTAATAGTTAAACTAGCTAGAATTCACAAAATATAGTTATTAACTCAAAGAAAATCAATAAGATTAATAAGACTATATGACATTTTTTTCTTGGTGTTTATATAAAATAGAAATATAATTTTTTTTATAGATATGATAGAATTTTAATTTATGAAGTTCACTATATAATTACTCGATCAAAATACTAATTGATTTTTAGAATATGAGAAATTTAAATCGCAAATCTCTAATTGGATGATAAAATATTTTTCTAGTTGAACTAATTAGAATTCACAAAATATACTTAATTATTAACTTAAAAAAAATTAATAAAACTATTTGACGTTTTCTTCTTTATGCATGTGTATATATATATAAAGGCCTATTCGAAAATAAAATTAAGAACAAAGATAAATTCACATGATAATACATACATTAAAAAAAAAAAAAAAATACACCATACAAAATTACAAATTAACATTCCTTTTCCACATTACAATTTCCTAATCTTACATATCACAACATTAACATAACTTTTTCCCTTTCTTTTTTTACTTTTCTTTTCTTTGTTGTTTACTCTTTCAACTTTGCCTAGCTATTCTTCATACCCATTCATATTCTGAGAAGAAAAATACTAAGGTCAGGCCCTCCATTCCCATCTGGGTTCATCATGTAAAACGCCTCCGAGTCACGACTCCCCACCACTCTCTCGAACCTCGCTCTCATGTACAGCAACTCCCCTTCCGATCCGCCGCTGTTCTTCGCGTCCTCCACCACCGGAATCACTCCGGCGCCGACCGACACGCTCTGCACGGTGCTCAACACGTGCCAGTCGAACTCCCCGCACGTGCGTGACACCGCGTACCCGCACTTCCTCCCATTGCAGTACATCGTCCACGTTGGTTCCTGGAAGAGCTTCCTATTGTTAACGGTAACATTAACTTTGTCACATTCAAGGGCAATGCGGACGAGACCGGAGGACATTTCTTTGACGAGAGAAGAGGTTGACATGGCGAGTTCGAGGAGGAGAAGGGGTTCAGAGCGAGGGTCGAGCTGGACAGCGAAGGTGACATGGCCTCGGCGAAGGCCGAAGAGGGTTCCGGTGACTTTTCTGCCTGAGGAAGGGTTAAAGGACAGGTTTGTAGGGAAAGAAAGCCATTTGCAAGAAGGGAGGACGGAAGGGAAGGAAAAGAAGTTGAGGAGGGAACGAAGGAAGGAAGAGAGGGTTTTGGTTTTTGTGGATGAAGAGAGGGAATTGTTAACTAGTGGGGAATAGGGTTTTGGGATTAAGAGGTTTTGAGAAATGTTGCTGTTGCTGTTGTCGTCGGAGATGGAGCGAGTGTGGCTTGAGTTTGAAGGGAGGATTCTTCTGGTGCTTCTGGCTGTGCTTGTGGTTCTTTGGAGAGAGACTTCTTGCTGTTTCATGGTAGAGAAAGGAAGGAGAGAGAGATGGGTTTGGTTGTGTTTTGAGTGTATAGCACAATGGAAGTGGAAAAGGTTGATTGTATTATGGAGAAAGAAAGTGGATTGTATTGAGGTGTGTGTTGTGTTGATAAAACACAAAGGAAATGAAAACTTTGATTGAATTATGCTGTAGAAGTGGGAGCTTTATGTACTAATACGAACTTATGGTGGGAAGAGAGAGAGAGAGAGAGAGAGAGAGAGAGAGAGAGATGGATTTGTTAGTGTTGTGCCTTCAAAGCCCAAAGGAAGTGCAAACTCTTGACCTGGAAAGAAGGGGGAAGGAGATGGGTTTGGTGGTGCTTTGCTTGTAAAGCACAATGGAAGTGAAAAATGTTGACTTGGAGAGAGAGTGAGAGAGAGAGAGAGAGAAATGGGTTTGGTGGCGTTTAGCTTGTAAAGCACAATGGAAGTGAAAATTCTTGATTGAATTATGGAAAGAATGGATTTTGTTGAGGCGTGTTATGTTTCCAAACACTGAGGATATGAAAACTTTGATCAAATTATGCTCAAAGTAATTTTGGTTTGCTGTTATGCCTCCAAAGCACAAATTAGGAAGTGAAAAATCTTGACTTGGAGAGAGAGAGAGAGAGAGATAGAAGTTTTCGTGTTGAGTAATATGCTTCCAAACACAAAGCAAATGGAAACTTTGATTGAGCAATGCCGTGTGAGCGAGGGAGAGAGGGGTTTGTTGGGTGCGAGACGAGAGAATAAAGAGGCCGACAAGGTGATTATAGTGTTGGGAGGTGGCCAAAATAAAGGGAGACTATGGAGGCTTGTGGTGATGATGATAATTTGCTAGACAATTTATATTGTGCGATGGAGAGACTTTAATAGGTCCTACAAAACCCACCAATATGCTCACTATTGCGTTCACCACACTACTCATGCATCTCCACCATCCATTTTGTGGGTCCACTTTAAACATTAGCATATGGTAATTTCATTGGTCAATGCCCAAAACCAAAGTCTCCTATCATATCAATCTCATCCCATCCCAAGCTCCTTTCTTCACAACTTTTCCATCATATATTATTACATCAATTGGAGCATTCGGAGGGTTACGATTCACTTCATCATCCTACATGATATTTGGAAAGTATGTATAAGGGGATCGATCAATAAGCTAATCGCTAATTATTATTATTGCACGCGCTGAATTATACACTCAAGTTAAAATCGTGTATTCAAAATATAATTTCAATTACATAACTCCTATATGTATGATGGTAACTATCACAGCTTTTTGTTAATATCACAGTGATCTCTTTAATTTTTTGATAGAAAGTAATATCACAATGATCTGTTCTTGATCGCATGGTAAGATATCTTGGTCATATTATATATTTTATGATTCCGTGTTGACCGTTAGATTAGATATCATAAAGAATATTGAAGTGGTTGCACACATGATGCAGAAGTAATAAGTAATTTATTCGGAAGGGGTATTTTCCTTACAGGCTTTGAACAAACAAAAGTCACCAAACAACTTAACCCTGCGGCTTGATTACGATTTTCTTAAGCTTAAATGGTAATTTGATAATTAACTTCATAAAATTTTAAAGTTTTATTATTGAATAAATATATACTGGTTTAGATCTTGTTGCATAATTAATATTTTAAATGAAAATCAAAATAACAAAATATCAATCGGCAAAATTTTTTATCAAATTGAGATAACTAGAGCTCATAAGTCAATTCAAATTTTAGTATTAATAACATAAATTATTAATTTAATCATGAATGATAAAAAATTTAATAACTTTCACAATGGAGTTAATGATTTATCCTAAAAATTATAAATAAGATCTCAATTTCTTAACTGCTCATATAACTAATGTGCTTTGACAATCATATGCATGTACTCGGCTATGCGCTAAGTCCAAAACTCCCAATTGGGAGTTAGGGACAAGTTAGCTCATTGGTGAAGAAAGTTTGCCCTTACGAAAGGGCAGAATCTTCTAAAATAATTTCTCTCTACTTTTTCCAATATTGCCTATCGTCACTCACATCAAGGGTTCTTATTATATGAAGTTTGCCAACATGATGGATGGATAAATAGTCAAATACCTACCATGGTAGTCCCACGTCATTGTTAGTGTGAAAGGATTGTCCTTAAGCCTCGCATGCTATTGGACTATTTTGTGATTTCTTTAAGCAAAATTTATGCTTTCTTTAAGTAAAATTGATGCTAATTTTTTAGTGGGATGAAACTCATAAAATACCACTTCTTCCAAAAGGTACTTATAGAAAATTTTGAATTTAATCATTTATTCATAATTTTATTACTGTCTTTTACTTATGAGTCCAAACTTTTCTTTAATAAGTCAGGCTTAACGGGCTTTTGTTTTGCTTTTTTTTTTTTTTAAATAAAAAAAATAAAAATAAATAAGAGGTAGAATTGAGACGGGTTTGAACTTATTTTCACATGTTTTGATATCAAGACAAATTATCAATTCTTCCATAAACTTAAACTATTAGAAAATAATCACTTAACCATAATTCTAATATAAACAAAATATAATCCATAATTTTATACTAAAACGGGAAGAAAGAGACACCAATGATTATGTGACAAACCCTTAAAGAGTTGTATTTACCGGAGTTGTATTCTCCGACCAGCTAATCAATTTGTTTGAACTTATGCTAGAAATCTTTAGATCGTAAATGAAAAGGCATCATAGACCCTCAACTTGAACCAACATTTTAGAAGCACAATAATAAAGAGAAAAAGGATTTTTAATTGGTAAAAGTGCAATATCACGTGAAATAATTTTAGACTAATCTAATTCTAAACTTGCTCAGATTTCAAGTCCAAGATCTTTAGTAAAAAAAAGCTTAGCATAAATCCTCATCCAAACTATTCTTATGTATGTCTATAATATGATCAAATCTTTGACGGAAAAAGTCTTTAATTATTTTTTTTAATAGTTTTTTTAGTATAGTTTCACAATCTATGATGTTCGCTTTTGATGATGGTATTCTTTATCATTAAACAAAGACACCAATTGGTTTTTTTATAGACAATAATTGAATTTCAAATCTCTTATTCAACCATCAGAGATTTTATTAGTTGAGCCAGCTAGAACTACAAAACCTCGAATTGTTAAAGCTGCATTCATGTTTACAAACTTGTAATCCACTTGGAATAAAAATTACAATGACATGAAGATTCAAAATGCACCAATAAATAAATAAATAATGTTGATATAGCTTTGGCAGCCAACAGGTGCGTGAGGAGACCATCCTTTCAAGTGGGGATACGAGAGGTGACACGAGGGTGACGAGCATGATGATGAAGGTCAATACAAAATTATGTTTTGTGTGAGAGTGAGAGGCCATTTTGTCCCCATCCATTTGGAAAGCCAAACAATACTTTATTTTTTTAATCTCTATGCCTTTTTATAATTAATCATCATTACTATTTAAATTAATATCAATTTTGGGCGGTTCCAAACTAGGCATGCTTTGTCCCATGACCAATCATATTTTGGTAGCCTACCCATTTTGAGTTCTGAAAATTCATCATACACTATGCCACGTGGGCAAAGTAAGCACCATTAGCAATCAGCAAGTTTTTTTTTTCCCTTTCATTTTCATGTGTCTAATATATGTATACCATACTTTATATAAGTAAGATATATTTTGTTTATGATGGGGATAGAATTTTTTTCTCTGTAATTAATGTAGAATGTGACTACTAGATGAAATAACTATTCACACATATATTTTAATCTGCACATGTGACATGATCTATTAAATCTTTTGAACAATATATATAATTATTAAAGAAATTAATCATCTAATACATTAAAGTACACAAATAGTCTCTCTCAAAAAAAAAAAAAGTACACAAATAATCATTAAATTTGAATAATCCGATATTAATGAGTTAAAATAATCTTTCCTTAAATTAATTTTTTTTTTTTTTAAATGCTGTCCTTTAATTATCGAAAGCAAAGAAAAGATGAATCCTATTTATGTTGAAATGAGTAAATGTCTATTGCACCTACAATTGGTTTGTGTTTTATTAAGAACATCTCTATCAATGGGTCCTTCCTCTTCCAGTATCTCTGAATCAGTCCAATTGGGAATCTTTTAAATTTTTGTGGAGGATCTCTAGTAACATATTTGTTCCCCAAAAAAGTCATTGTTGGTATCATACTCTTAAAATAGAAATTAAGATGTAACATTATGTTGGAGGCAAATAGCTATAGAAGTATATCCAAATTCCTGACTAGAGAATGCAGAGAACTTTGAATATACTGTCAATACAAACGGCTGAAACTGCATATCTCAGTGATATGGCAGGTTTGCTGGCTTGAGTGTCATTTTTACATGGGAAATGTACATTGAAAATATCATTGAGCAATTAAGCTGCATCTTGTTTAGAAACACAACTATTGACATGATCATAATAATGGTACATAATAAAAATGACACCAATGGTGAACAAATGTGAAAATGATTTTACTCTCATCACAATTTACTATGCTAGGACACAATTTTATTCACAGCATTTTTCAATTAGCCATAGCAAAGACATCAAAAAATAATATAGAAGCTGTTAAGCAAATGTATGCAACTTCATAGAAAATTAGTGCATGCATATCAAGTTATATTACAATAAGTCCAGTAAATTAATTTTCATATTCTTTTCCTTTTGGGAAGAAAAGCATCCTATTCAATTGAGATGAGTTGTGCTCAGATGATTTACAAATGAATTCTGATCACTTTCTTAGAGATGGAGAATTGGAGATACAAAAAGAAGGTGGTTTTGTTTCCACCTCTTATAATCTTCCTTGTTTGACCACTTATTAAATAGATATACATAATACTAAACGGGGCTTCTTTTACGCAAGTATTGTTTCAGCACAAAGGTGGAAAGAGCTTTATCACTTTTCATATCAAAATTCAAGGCATTTAAAAATATATATATATATAAATTATATATATATATATATATATATATATTAATCTTTCAGTTTCCCACATTATATCAGGGGAATCTGCATTTTGCATTACCACCCTAGAGCATCAAATGAACTGAAAATTTTGTTGAAATGCCTTATTAGCCTTAGCATTTACAGAAATCTAAAACACCTCAATTTAGTTCAAGACATCTACCCCTATATGTCAAAGAAGAAAATTAACTATTTTATAGCTGAAACTAACTAGATAAAGCTTTTAATTGCAAGGCAGTAACTTCTTAACAAATATATCACTCCGAGGCCACTTGACTCCCTGAGTCATTGCATGTGTGATTGATTTTCTGTGATTTTCTCTTGCGACGAACTTCTGTGGACAATCTGAAAAACAAATGTCAAAGAAAAATAAGTAAAGATCAAATTAAGAGTCAGAACCAATTTTACATTGAATTTTGATTAAAGCTGTTAATATTTATTAGAATTGACATTCTAGGTGACTTGCAGCAATATTCTTTTTTCAATCAAGTCACATTGCAATTTTTCTACATAGCTCACTAACATGAGTCTGGTGGAAGTGTCAGTACCAACAAGTTGAGAACAAAGCACATACATGAAACTTTTCCCATTTTATTGACAGTTTTTATATTAGGATAAAACTTACCTAAATCGTTACTTCATATCCAAGAAAATAGGAAAACATTGGACAGACAATTGAAAAGAGACATCTGAGAATGCTAGGAATAACTGAACTCAAGCAAAATTGAGGCATACCCTAAATGCAAAGAAGTGTCTGAATGTTCATTTTCCTCAGATGCAGAGGTAGAAACAGCTTTTGAACCTGAGAGTAAAAACTTCTTCTCCAAAGGGTTGAATTCGAGGAAAGGTGACTTGCAAGTTCGCCGTATTTCATCAAGCTGTTTATGATTTGAACAAGGAAAATTAAGGCAACAGATTTTTGTTGTTTGCAAAAATTATTGCATAGAAGAAATGGTTTTGATTTCACCTGTTTGCGTAGAGCCTCATTCTCTAGCAGGGCCTTTTGTTCCTGAAGGTAAATAAAGCCAAAAAGAAGATAAAAGACATTCCAAAGTTATTTATTTGGAAATGGAATGGTAATCCAACGAAGCGTGCTCATTGGGTGCTACACTACTATTTTCATTAGCCTGAGTCAGTTTCTTGCTTTCTATGATAATACAACCTTGGAAACTTCAACAAGAGATATCATTTAATTACTAATTCCCTAGTAAATGCTATGCCCCACCCCCCACACACCTCAAAAAAAACATATGAATTCTTTAACAAAATTTCAAGTTTCCAACTTTGGTCAAATTATTTCGAACCAGAATTCTTTTATGTGATTTCAGTTGAGCCTATATGTTCACCATCACCACATGGGAGCAAACTTTAAGTGTGCTTAGGTGGAACCAATACATAAGCTATACTAACTACTATTCCAAAATTCCAATTGAGTTCTCAAACACCAAAAGAATGATTTTTAAAAATAAATCTCCAGATTGATATATGAAACAACCAAAAAAAAAAAAGATCTTATAAAGAGGATATAAATTTTTTTTTTTTACTTTTTCATACCAAAGGGAAACATTCAAAAGCACCCTCTTTTTGGGCCTTTGCTAGTTGGACCATGTAGCATTAGTGACCTACCAAGTTAATAGGTGAAAACTTTCTGTTTTATAACTCAAAGGGTCAATCATAAACAACCTTTTGCAGAAAGAAATACTTTCTAACTGTTGAGACCCTTTTTTCTATTGATCCTAATCAAAATGCTTGTTCATAAAAGCAACCAAAAGAAATTAAGAAGAAAGTTAAAGAGAATACTTAGTTTACCTGTATTTTGGACTTCTTAAGTTGCTCCAAAAGAACTTCCTCCTGCAATATTAAAATTTAAATTAAGACTTGTGGAAGAAGCCACATAATCACAAACTTTATTAAATTGAAAAAAGGCTGCCATTTTGCTAATAATTGAGGGACTAATTACAATTTGGGTGGTTGCCTATATGAAAGAAAGTAGATCTTCTATATATACATGTAAAACAATGCAGATTTTTCTTAGAAATTGGTAGAAATTTCCACAGTTTTGGTCTCTGAAACTTCCAGTTTTCACTTTCTTGCCCAAACAAAAAAAGTTTGTATTGGCCAAGCTGTTAGAAAATTTTAGTTTTTACTACTGTAATGTTTGGACTGAAAATAAGAAAGAAAAGAGAAGGATTAACTTTTTTCCTGAAATCCAAATCTTCCATTATGAGTAATATGACCCACAAAAACCAAGTTTGTTCGACAATTTGCAGATTAAAGTAATATTATCAATTTGGTTGCTTTCACCTAAGCCTTTTTACCATGAAAAGAAAACCTTTAATTATCACAGCAGCATTAGCCTTGGTCTAACATAAAAGAACATAAACATTTGTGTCAACCATATAAGAAACAGTTACGGTTACATTTTGAGCATCCATACAGCAAAAGTGGAAAAGGTGTGTGTGTGTGTGTACAGAGATGCAAATATCTATTGAGTACCTTCTTGTCCTTCACAGCTAATATCCCTTCACTCATCTGATCCTCTAGGATCTGCAGCTCTTTCAAGCTCAAGTCCTCCAGGTCCTTACCCAGCATTCGCCTTTAAAATCAGAGTACATAAGAATAGGAATTAAAGTAAAGAATAAATACAAGAGGATAGTTCACAAGGAACTTTATTGGACACTCATAATACAAAAGAACTTTATAGGTTTGGTCCCCTCAATCCATGCAAATAACCAATTCAACCAATTCTGAGGAATTGGTAAAAATGTGGGGGTGTGAGTATGTGTGTATTTCTTTTCTTTTCTTTCTTTCTGTTTTTTTCCTATAGCTATTTGAGCAATTCCATTAATGGCCAAGGTGTTTGATAATTTTAGTAGGTGGAAAAAGGAAACAATAATCAAAATGACTTACAAGTATGCCACACGTAGCTTTGCCAATTCATTCTTCAACGCATTCAAATCATCTGGCGCCTGCTGTTTAATTAACAGAACAATGTATACATGTGAATATAATCAAGTCCATGGAATAAACATATCATAGAACTTAACCAAATGTAACAACTACAATGTAACAAACCTCTACTGCAAGGTCATCTGAAGAATGTTGTGGATAATCCATTTCCAAGCCCCTGCTGTATCTTGACAGGGTGTGTTCCATGCTGCATGAATGAGAAAAAGGGAAATCATAAGAAATATTTATCACTTATATTATATAATTCATTTTGATAGAATTAGTCCTACACTATGTAATGAACCAGAACCTGCTAAGCTCTAAAGTAAATAAATGGGAAGGGATGGGGAAATTAAAGAGAATGAATGGGAAATTGACTGGATCAAGGTACCCACTCTTCAGGAAGAACATAAACAGAGAAGAGAGAATTTGAAAAAAGAAGTAAAAAAAAAAAAATTCTTTGTTCTTCAATAATTAAATTGCCTTGACTTACAAGTATTGATACAAGGCATGAACAAATCCAAATAACCTACTAGCTAATTCAGTTGCAATTTTGCAACTAATTTAATGCTTTTCTTGCAATTTCGCAACTATTTTACTAAAAGTTACATTTGTATTGTTTACTAACTCACACTCAGATGGGTTCATTACACACCAGTGGTGCATGTAACTGTGAGATAACAATATAAATTGTAGTGAATAATATGAATGGGTAACTATGGTCAACACCAAAATCTTAAGGGAGAAGACACTTGGGGAAAAAGTATCATATGTATCAAGCATATGTAATGCTCCCCTCGTATGGGGTAGAGCCTACAAGTATATGACTCACCCTATTATGAGAGGGGCATTACATATGCCCGACATACCAATTACCTAACCAATTTGTATAAATACTTTGTGAAATCTTTAAACCACTCCCTAATCCTTTGATTAAGGGCTCAAACATATCATATATTGTTGAAATTTCAAGTTAGAAGAGACCCCATTCTTTGATGAAAATCATGATTTTTTTTTTTTTTTTTTTTTTTTTTTTTTTTTTTTTAATGAGCATGATACTCTTTTATACATCAACAAGTCTAGGGACATAATCTTTTTCATAATTGCGAACATGATTCATTGTAATTTTTTTTTTTAATAAATTAAGCTTCCAATATCATTTATAAAAATATATTATAATAATAATTTTTCCTCTTAAAACCGAAGTTAATCATCCTAATAATCTTTTACCAGAATCTTAGTAATCTTATTTTGACATATATTTAACTCTCATTATTAATGGAGCCCTAAGTTTACAGGGGCTAGCCCACATAATCAAAAGACAACCTAAACCTAAACCTGGTCTCTGGGCCTACTTGGGCCTATTCACGACCACGTCCCAAAAAAAAAAACCCATAAAAATAATTATAGAAACTCATATCTGCTAATCCTAGTGAATATCCTCTTACTAAAACAGAAGATAATTGTGTAATAAATAAATTAAAATTACTAATACAGAAGATAATTGTGTAAAAAAATTAAATTAAAATTACCATCTTTTACTAAAAGAGGGATTCTTTTTGATAAGTTCTAAAAGAGGGTTTCTACTTTTTCCTAAAGACCCTCTCTTATATGTGATATTTAGGCATGGGAAAACGAGTTGTAAAAGCAAAGACATTGTAGACACAAAAATAGGTTTCTTTTTATGAAATTTCTTATTTTATCAAACTAAGTTCTGCACTTGAGTCAGCTATTTTGAAAATATTTTCAATATCAGACACTGCTACTTTTAGATTTTCCCATTAATTAATTTTTATTTTCAGTAATAATATACCAAGCAACAACCTGTCAGTTATATTTTATTTTAGTAATTTACTAATATATTCAGTTTTACTCGCATGTCAACAAGGTAAAGTTTTTTTTTTTTTTTTGGGCTAGAGACTAAAAGGTCAACTAGGTCAAATCAGAGACTACTTTCTTCTTAAGTTATTGACTTGTGCCGTAAGATTGCCGGCGACAGAAAAGACTCATCCAATTTTGCCTGGCATTCATGGACTCAAACTTTAAAAAAAAAAAAAAAAAAAAAAAACACAATCTTTGATCATGTTTTACAATTCCCGTCGTCATTTAAAAGTCAAAACTTTAATCCGGACTAAAACCCGGAATTCTTAAATTTAATCAACCACGCTATCGGTTTACGAGATTTTAACGTGTTTCAAGGAAAATTTAAATATCAGCTTCGAGAAACAATAACAATTAAACTTTAATCTCAAAAAAAAAAAATTTGTTGAAATATTGGAAAAAGAAAAATGAAGATTGAAAAGCCAAACAAGAAGAAAATAAACAATTATTCATCAAAAACAAAAGAAAGAAAGAACACGTACGTACCTAGTGTTGGAAAATTCATAGAGTTTCCCTGTGCTAGAGAAAATTATGACTGCAACCTCAGCATCACATAAAACCGAGAGTTCCTTGGCCTTCTTGAGCAACCCACTACGCCGTTTCGAAAACGTGACCTGACGGCTGTTCAGATTTTCTATCTTCTTTATCTCAATTTTCCCTCTACCCATTATGTTTCTCTTTGAGATTTTTGCTTTTTCCTGACCTCTAAACACTGAAACAACCAGATATGATTTGAGAGAGAACAGAAGGAAAAGAAGACTATATATATAATAAAGCTGTGTTATTCGATTAGGGTGGGATTCTTGGGCAGGTCTAACGAAGGAAAGTGTGACCAAAATTAGAATACAAAATAGAAAGGTGACAGATGGTATACTATATGGGGCAAATATCCAAAAATGGAATTGCCTATTACTTGAAGGGTGGGTTTTTCCCACTTTTGGAACTTTTTCTTTAGAAAGTGTTTGGGGTATAATGAAGTCTAATCAAATAGGGTCTCTTTTGTGATTAGGATTATTCACTAATAACTGTAATTGTCCATTAAAAAAAATATTACTTTTTTTTTTATAAGAAAAAAAAAACTACTTGTAAGTGATTTTTATCTTTTTTATTATTATTAGAAACTTCTTTTTTAAACCTTAATTTGTAGGTTTAAAAAATTAATCCTCGTAGGTTTTAATTAGCTCAATTAGTAAAGTATCATATTCTAAAATAGTAAGAAATAACTACTATACTAAAAATCAATTGGTTTCTTGACTAAAAAAAAAAAAAAAAAAAAAAACCATTATCATATAGCAAACCCTGTAAATCTAAAATTCTATCATAGCTATAAAAATTAAAAAACAAACAAACTAAACTCTGTAATTTTGAAAGTAATAAATTTAGTAATAAGATTTCAAAAGTAAAAAATTAAAACTCAGTCTATTTAAGTGCTACTGCGTTGTACTTGTAGTTAATGTAGATTGAGGTTTAATTTTTTACCATTTCAAAAACTTAAAATTCTAAACTTTAATTTGTTTCTTTATACTTCAAAATTATAACATTTATTTATTTTAACTTGTAAAAAAAAATCATTTTTTTTTATTATTGTCATTGTTGGTGTGTTGACACTTTGAACTTGTTATGAAAATTTTGTAAGATTTTGTTGTGTAAAAGTATTAAAATAGATAGAGTAACTTTTTGAATTCCTAAAAACTAGAGGATGCTTGGTAAGGGTGTTTAAACAACAATTTTCAGTATTTAAATACTCTTACACGTATTTTTACATTTTTTTAACTCACACGTATTTTTACAATAATTTTGGTAAACCATTTCAAACAACAATTTTCAATTTTTAAACAACATTACACGTATTTTCACACTTTTTACCAACACGTATTTCTACATATATTTTTAAATAGCAAAACATATGTTTTTAAGTGCATATACCAAACACCCCTTTAAACAACGTTACTAAAAATCCTAAATTTTTTTTTCACATTATGAAAACAAAAATTCTCTTTTTAAAGTAATTTTCAAAATAATGTTGCATCCTCCATTTTCATTGGTCATGTTATGTCAGATATTGATCCGATGTGATTCTATGAAATCCGTGACACCAGAGTTGGACTCAGAAAAGATCAAGTATGAATGCCGTACGTCCTTCTCAAAAGAAAAAACTTTGAATGCCGTACGTTAATTTTGAAAAAAGAAAAGAAAATATTTTTGATTTTTCCCAAACACAACCTTATTACCAAATAGCAAATATATATGTGGCAATAATTGCCTAAGAATGATATATATGTTCTATTGATAGTAAACAATAAGGGGGAAGGATTTTCAATAATTAGAAATAAAACATACTAATTCAGCAAAAAACGAGAAATAAAACATACTATTTTTTTAAAGGGTTTTTAATTTCCCAGAAAGGCATAGTCAATCCTCAATCTCGTTCCTGTTAGAAAATCTAGTGGTAGCATTTTTGGGTAAGCTTAGTTTTAAAAAATAAATAAATTTGTTTGCTTCGTTCTCAAGCAATTTTAGTCTATAATGGGGCTATTGTTTAGATTTTCTTTTGTGTGAAAATGATATTTGCATTTTTATTCATATTATATTGTATTAATTTCTTAAGTTTTTCATTTTTCTTTATTTTGAGATTTTCATTTATACACTCAACATTCTCTCCTTCATGCATGAGAGACATTGCTCATATGTGGGCTTAAAGACCTCTTTTTCTAAGTAATGGACAATCCTACTCCTACAACCTATTCTTGTCTATATTAAAAGTAAAAGTAAAAGCCTATTGGGCATATTTACATCATGGATGTCACCCATGGATTCTCATATAGAAATCATGTTTTTTTTTTTTGAGAATGTATAGAAATCATGTGTAAACACTCAATCCTATATATAAAATTCATATTGTGCGCTTTTTTTAATATTCAAATTTCCCAAAATATCATTTTTGTGGTTTTTTTGGACTTACCTTGTGCGATGTAAACATATTTATAACATCTTCATCTCCAAGTATAATATATATGGATATTTCTTATTTGAGGGATAACATCTTGAATTATTGCCTATATGGATACCACTTATTAGGGAGATAACACTTTGAAATAATATCAATTAACTAAAAACTTTAAGCTTATGAGTTTGGATTTAATTATGTTATGAGTAATACTAGAGATACAAATTTTTTTACAAAAAATTTTACAAACTGCTGATGGAGTGAGTTGTTATTGGTAAATGAAAAAGTGACGTTATTGGTGAGTCTAGATGAAAATCAATAAAAAATTAGACACTTTAACAATTTGCAATAATGTTGTAAAATAGTTTATGGTTATAGCGTTACTCTTATATTATATTAGTTTCTCAAGTTCTTTCTTCTTTTTCTTCAAATAAAAAAAGACTCAACCTTTTTTTAGAGACTCAACTTCTTTACATGTATATATCAAATGTAAATAACTTATGAGATATTATTATTTATTAGCACATACATTTATGGTGGGTAAAAACCTCTTCCTTATATGAAAAGGAAAAGGGGAAAGTACAACTAAGCTATTATTATCTTATTTTATTTGGAAAATGATGTGTAAAATTACAGTTATACCTAAAAAAAAAGTAGGGTAAATTGCAAAGTACATCTCTAAAGTTTAGGGTTGTTTGAATTTTACACCTAAAAATTTGAATATTTGAATTTCATACTTTGAAGTTTAACTCCATTAGCAAAGCAACTCCTCTGTTAGAGGACTCGTCTACATAGTTGTTAAGTGACATAATAGAGTCAAATGTATAATTTTTTTTTTTTACCACTTTGGTTGGGCTACTTTTGCTAACAAAAGTAAACTTCAAAATACAATAAACTTGATGCTAGTAATCCTTTAAAATACAATAAACTTGAAATTTAAAATTTTTACACATGAGATAATTAATGATATTTGGTAGTACTAAAATTTTGCATGCAGGAAAGGTATAAGGAGAGAATGTAATTTTATGGTGAATTTGTCAAAATAAAAAATTATTGAGTTGTGCAATGTTGCAAAAAATTACCCTGGGTGTAATCAGTAAACCTATGTTTTGTATAATATTATTTATGCAAAACTCATGTTTTGCATATAAATTTCATACTTGAAATTTAAATTTTTTATGATGAAATAGTTATTGATCTCCGATCATCTCGATATTTGTAAGTACACAAAATATAACAAAACATTGTAATTCAAAGGTTGATTTGTCGATATATTCCTTAGAAAAAAATGAATGATTTAATATTAACATCATAAAAAATTAGATCAAATGTAACTTGAATTTATCATTTTTTTTTTCATCAAGTGAGTCATTGAACAGATGAAGTAAAATATATTTATTACATGTAGGGCTTATCAGAAAATTAGAGTCCACACATAAATCAAAATAAGGGTAAATTGTAAAGTACACCCTAAAAGTTTGGAGTTACTTAGATTTTACACCCTGAAATTTGAAAAATTAAATTTTAAACCCTAAAGTTTATCTGCATTTGCAAAAGCATCCCCTCTATTACTGAACTTGTCTACATGGCAAAAAAAAATTACATGTTAGACTCTAGCTTGTCATTGGATGGCCACATAGGCAAGTTCACTAATAGATGAAATGTTTTTGCTAATGGAGGTGAACTTTAGGATATAAAATCCAAACAAATTTAAATTTTAGGAGTGTACTTTATAATTTATCTAAAAAATCTAAGGCTTTTAAAATTATGACTTAATTGTAATTTACATATTTAAAGGTTGGGATAATTTTGATTGTCCCCTAAAATTTGAATATTTAGATTCTTACCCCCTAACATTACATAGCATCCAGATTTAAACCTTTGTCTATATCCGTTGATGAATTTTCTATTAATTGTCATGTGTCAACTCATCCCAAAACTATATAATTTTAATGTATAAATTGTCGATGAAAATGAATTTGGCATTTTAAACTAAAATAAAAAGTCCCCCAATATGAATATCATTATTCAATAAACGTTTTAAAAAAATTTATCACTATTACCAATGGAAGTTTTTTTTAGTATAGTTATTTGGCACACATATTATCCATCCAATAAAAATTTTACATCATGAAAAATGTACTTGTTTAGTAGATGAGACAAAGACATATTCAATAGCTCTTTTTAATTTAATTTGGAATTTAGTAGTTAGAATTTCAAACTTCACCTCTCCCTTCTCTCTACTATCCACGCATCCAAAAAAATTAGCTTTTTTATTTTATTCCACTTAAATTTATAGCTTTTCACGAACTCATTGTACCATTCGAGCATCCACAATAGTTGTGCTAAAAACCTATTTTTAGCATCACAAATTACAAATATTGGGCTGCATTAGTGTAGTTATATCTAAAAATTTTAGCTCTTGAGCTACAGTGCACAGCCACTGGATGGATCGCCGCCGTGCCTCCCCTCTTTGGGTGGATCGTGGTCATGGGTTGCGGGTTGCTAGATTTTGTGGTGGGTTCAGGTGTGGATGAGTTTGCAGTTGGCTTGTGTTGGCTTTTGATGGTTTGGATTGGTGGTTAGTGGCGGTGTGCCGATTGGTGAAGAACATGGGTTTTGTGGATTTGTGGTGGTGGATCGTGGCTGGTGGCAAATCAATGGTGGGTTTTGCCATGGATTGGTTATGAGTTGGTGGTTGGGTTGACTTGACACAACAATGAGTGGTGGTGATGGTGGTGGTGCTGTGAGGAGCTGTAGGTTGAAGAGAGAGAAAAGACAGAGAGATAAAGATGAATAGTGAGAAAAAAATAATAAATAGGTGTTTGTGGATATATACTATTTTATTGTGATGTTTATGTTATTTTATTGTGTTGAAAGTTATAATAAAACCACTGATATTTGGTGTGAGAAGGTAAAATAGATAAAGTAATTTTTGGTGGAGCCAAATAGCTAAAATTATGGCTCCACTGTTGTGAATGCTCTTAGGCATTGGCAACAATCCAAAAAATAAAAAAGCATAAAGTGAAAGAAATTATTTCCTATATGGTTTTAAAATACATTACATCTTTTACTATTCGTTTTAAGGGGAAAAAAATTTATTACTTAGATTAAGCTTTGTTTAATATCACAAAATCATGAGTTAAGTCAAGTTCATCTACTCTTTTTAAAAATTAAATAAATCAATAGCTTCTTCTTCTTACTCAAGTAATATATATATATATATATATATAATTTTGACTGCTTTTTTTTTTTTTTTTTTTTTTTGATGAACTCTTTGACTACTTAAAATCAAGAAATATCCCTAGTCTTGCTGCGGGTTTGAGCCTTGATCTTTGCTTGGACTAAGACTCTTGTGTGGATCTGTTTGGTCCATGATGAAAAAGAAAGTTAGGGAAGTGTGTATATTGTACTCGATTGCAGTATTGTAGAGAAAGTAAAAGAAAGTTGGGGTGGAGGTTTTTTTTTTTTTTTTTTTTTTTTTTTTTTTTTTGAGGAAAGAATAATAAGTCACCATTCCTTCCTCTCTTGGCTAGTCCTAAGGGTATTGTTTCTCTAATCATTATCATTCCTATCTCTTGTCCTTATTCTAAGTGTGCCACGTCCCTAGAAGGTAATGGCTAACGATGTAATCAATAGCTTGGAGAATATGAAGTTAACTGCTGAAGAAGAAGAAACAATAAACATTTCGGACGAAGGTAGGAAATTGAAGATTGAGAGTTGTACTCTAAGTCTGATTGGCAAGTTTCTTACCTGCAAACCCTTCAATAAAAAGGCAGCAAAAAATACATTAAGGAGCGCATGGGGGCTAGAGGACAAAGTGCAGGTTGTTGAAGTGGGTTCTAACTTATTTCAATTCAAATTCAACTCAGAGTTTGATTTGGAACGAATCTTGAAGGGTGAACCATAGTCTTTTGACAACCAACTGCTTATGCTCACACGATGGCAAAAATGTATGACTGCGAAAAATGTGCAACTACATCATGCTTCCCTTTGGATCCAGATATGGGGGGCCCCTTTTGACATGGTCTCCTCTCGAGTAGTTATTGAAGTAGGGGGCAAATTGGGAGATGTAGTGGAAGTGGAAAGGAGGAGGAAGCAGGACGACCCTAGTTATTTTATAAGAGTTAAGGTGGCGTTATCAGTCTTAAAACCACTCCGACGTGGTGGATTTCTAGCGGGGTCTGATGGTGAACGTTCATGGGTAGCATTTAACTATGAGAGACTCCTTGCGTCACTATTGCGGTCTATTGGGGCACGACCTGCCTCACTGTGCCAACCATTTTAATATAACTAAGAGTGGTGCAGAGGTAGAATACCAATTTAGGGATTGGCTAAAAGCTACAGGGTGACGCAGTTAGTCACCGGTGAAACGTTTTGCAGAGCAAGCACATAAGCCAAGTTCGGCAAAAGAAAACGGTAGTGACGATGTCCATGAGCTCAAGCAGCAAGGTCAATCCGGTGATTTGGCGACGAAGGATGTTCTTACTGGAAACCTTAGGGAATCAGAAAGAAGGGGGGCAAGGAGAATCTCGAAATTTTGGGGAGGTTACGGATTTTCAGTTACAAAAATCCGTGATTAATGCTGCGCTGGAATCAAAGAAGGAAACAACTGGCGTGATTGAGAAGGATGGAGGTAATGCTAATTCAGAATTGAAGGCTGCCAAGGACTCTAATAAGGAAAGACTTGAAGTGTATGATACAGTTGGGGATAACGTATCCTTAATTATGGATACAGCCAACATGGAGGAGCCAATGCAATTTAATTACGTGGATATCAACATGCAAGATGGGCTGGACGTGCCAAAGCCCAAATCTACTTGGGTTAAGATGCATCGTGTGAATTGTGGGCCCAAAGAAAAACAAGGTGGAAATTATCAATTGGTGCTAAGGAAAAGAGTGGCTTTGGAGACAATAGACAACAATAATATAAAGGATTCTGAAGCACATGGTGGGAAGAGGTGTAAGGTGGAAGCACATGACAAGTACACAGACAAGATATCAGCGAAGGTGGATAATCATCCTTACCGGAAGCAATGAAACTATTAAGCTGGAACTGCCAAGGGCTTGGGAACCTTTGGACAGTTAATCCTTCGCAAAATTGTGAGGGATCAAGCTCCCACAGTATGTTTTTTGATGGAAACAAGATTAGACAATGAGGATTTTAATGGATTCTGTGGTGACTTACTGTTTCCTAGCTGTTTTGTTGTGAAGTATCCAAACGCAGAGGGTGGTTTAGCTTTACTTTGGAAGGGTGATGTCCAACTAGATGTGATTAATTATACAGCAAATCATATATTGGCCAAGGCTGTGGAGGAAGATGGCTTTGTGTGGTTTTTATCTGGATTTTACGATTGGCCTGAAGCTAGTCAGAAGGTAAAGTCTTGGGCGCTTCTTCGACATCTAAAGTCGGTGGTGGAAGGTCCGTGGGTATGTATTGGTGACTTTAATGCCATTCTACAATCTATAGAGAAGCTGAGCAAGCGACCGCCACAACATAACCAAATGGATGCATTCAGTGAGGCACTAGACCATTGCCAACTTGAAGATTTGGGATTTCGTGGCTACCAATTTACGTGGAATAATAAAAGGATTGGAGATGCAAATATCAGACTAAGACTGGACAGAGCAATGTCGACGGCAGATTGGAGAGCAAAATTTTCGATAAGTTCAGTGATTCATTTATCTTCTCATACCTCATATCACTTGCCGATCATTTTGCATGCCCAAAGCTCTGAGAAGTTATGGTATAAAGGTCAGAGCAGTTTTAAATTTGAGAAAGCATGGTTATTGTTTGGTGACTGTAAGGATGTAGTTAAAGCAGCATGGGAAGAGAGGTGGGGTCAAATCATCAGGGCTAGGCTTGGTGAAGCAGAAAGTTGCTGCATATGCCACGGATTTACAAGCTTGGGGTTCTTCAAAAACCCAACCCGAGGCTGAAGAAATAAAGAAGCTCCAGAAGTAGATAGAATAGTTGAATTCAACTGATCTTACTAAGGAAAGTAGAGCTGAGTTTTTGGTGGCTAGTAAAAATCTGGATGCTTTACTTCTAAGTAAGAGATTTATTGGGCACAAAGGTCTAGAATTTGTTGGCTGAAACATGGGGATAAGAATACAAAATTCTTCCATTCAAAAGCGTCCCAACGAAGAAGGAGAAATCATATTCAAAGATTGAAAAATGCAGATGATATATGGGTGGAGGAAGTGGAAGATATTGTAGGTGTGGCAGTGAATTATTTTGAGAATTTATTGAAGGCAGGAACATGTGAAAGGATGGAGGATTGTCTCAACACTATTATTCCAAAGATTAATCCTGACATGTAGCAAGTATTGTCCAGTGCGTTTAGTGTAGAAGAGGTTAAAACAACGTTGTTTCAAATGGGACCAACAAAGGCTCCTGGACTCGAAAGTGTGAATGCTCTATTTTACCAAAAGTTTTGGCATATTGTAGGTGATATAATGATTAATGCAATGTTAGACTTTTTAAATTTTGGTTATATGGTGCCTGAAATAAATTATACTCATATTGTGCTTATCCCTAAAATAAAATCACCCAAGAAAATTTCTAAATTCCGCCCCATTAGCGTTTGTAATGTCAAATATAAAATCATCTCTAAAGTCCTGGCCAATAGATTGAAGCAAATCCTCCCACATATAATCTCCCTAACACAGAGTGCTTGTCCCGGGCCGCTTGATAACTGATAATGCACTGGTAGCATATGAGACACTACACGCCATGAATGGTAGCAAAAAGGAAAAAAGGAAAAAAAATGGCTCTCTTGCTCTTAAACTGGATGTTAGTAAGGCCAAACAAAGAGTTGAATGGAATTTTCTTCAAGGTGTTATGGTTAAATTGGGCTTTCCTGAAATATGGGTGGATAGAGTTATGTGTTGTGTCACCACACCCTCGTATTCAGTTTTGATAAACGGGAAACCATATCGTAATATTACTCCATCCAGGGGACTTCGTCAAGGAGATCCTCTCTCACCTTACTTGTTTCTTTTGTGTACAGAGGGCTTCACCTCTTTGTTGCAGAAATCAAAGTTGAGGGGCTAATACAAGGAGTCTCTATTTGTCAACAAGCCCTAAGAATTACCAACCTTTTATTTGCAAATGACTCATTGATCTTTTGTCAAGCCAGGCAACGTGATGTGCAGGTGATTACTGAGATTTTGAAAGTGTATGCTGGAGCCTCAGGACAATGCATTAATCTAGAAAAATCTTCAGTGTACTTCAGTAGTAATACACCGATAGAGCAGAAGAACTGAATAAAAAACTCCTTAGGAGTGAAGGAGATAGACCGATTTGAGACTTATTTGGGTCTACCCATGTTGGTTGGTCGAGCAAAATATTATTCATTTGCCTATCTTAAAGATAGGGTGTGGAAAAAGCTCTAAGGGTGGAAGGGTAAGATGTTATCAAAAGTTGGGAAGGAGGTGTTAATTAAGGTAGTGGCTCAATCGATTCCCACATATTCCATGGGGGTATTTCAATTACCCAAGAAGCTTTGTGATGAACTTAACGCAATGTGTGCAAGGTTTTGGTGAGAGGAAGATCCATTGGACAAGTTAGAGTAAACTTACCAAGGCCAAAAAGATGGGAGGATTGGGTTTTAGAGACCTATGAACATTCAATTTAGCCATGTTGGCAAAGTAGGGATGAAGGCTAATTCAGCAACAAGACTCCTTAATGTACCAGTGCTTCAAAGCTAGATACTTCCCATGGTGTCACTTTTTGGAAGTTAAGGATGTACCAAACTGTTCATATGTGTGGAAGAGCATAATGGCAGCAACACCAATTTTAAAATTTGGATATTGCTGGAGGATTGGGGATAGATAAGAAGTTAAGGTCTTAACAGATAAGTGGATACCGAATCATCCAACAAATGGGGTGATTCATCCACCTAATGAGGAGGAGCGGGAATGGTATGTGTCTGATCTTATCAATCAGGACTTGAAAGTGTGGAAGAGTGATTTAATTGATGCAAAATTCCACAAGGATGATGCTGATGCTATTATGAGGATACCACTAAGTCATAAACAAGTCTCGGATGCAATGATATGGTTACATACAAAAAAGGGAGTATACTTAGTTAAATCAAGCTACTATGCTGCGAGACAACTCAAGAAAAATGAAGATGGGGCAGAGACATCCTCGGGTCCATTTAGGGTTCAGGTTTGGTCAAAATTATGAAAGCTCAAAATGCCTAACAAGATTAAGGTCTTCGGATGAAAGGCATGCCAAAACACCCTGCCTACCCATGCAAACCTTGTGAGAAGAAAGATCATTGATGATGATGGCTGTATACTTTGCACAAGGGGGTCCGAAATAGGGGTACATGCATTATGGGATTGTGCAGTTGCGAAGGATGTTTGGGCAAAGGGTCTTGTGAGGTTACAGAAAAGCCATCAAGGCCAACAGGATGTGCTTCAATTATTTCACGAAATGCTTGCCCGTCTGAGCTAAGCTTGAATTTTTCCTAGTATAAGCTTGGCTAATATGGAACCAAAGGAATGCAGTCGTACATGGGGGAAAAGTTACGGACTTGAGGTGGCTAAACAAAAGGGCATGGGATTATCTGAATGAGGTCCAACAGTCCTAAGAGCAGTTAGATATCCCAGCACAAAAGGGCGCAGGTGTAAATACTTGACAACCTCCTTCGGACCCAGTGTTCAATTTAAATTTTGATGCCACAATTTTCTCGAACTTGAACTATTCAGGGGTTGGGGAAATAATTCGTAATGGGAAAGGTGAGGAATTGGCTGCTATGTCTGCAAAAGGCCCACCTGTAGGTGACAGTGAAGAGGCAGAAATTCTAGCGTGTAGAAGGGTGACAGAGTTCGCTATTGATGCAGGTTTTACAGACTTGGTCATTAAGGGGGATAACGCAACTGTTATGTCTTCAATCTCATCTCCAGGGGCTGATCAGCCTCGGCTTGGGCACACAATCCAGGACATCCAATGGCTTGCTAAAGGAATTAGATGGGTATGCTTTAGCCATGTTAATCGAGGTGCTAACCTTGTGGCACATTCTTTAGCTAGATAAGTAAAAAATGTAACTGATGATATGTTTTAAGTGGAGGATACCCCCCACCAGCTTTAGTTGGAGAAGGTGTATGACAAGCTTGAATGAAATTTTATAAGAGTAATGTTAATCAGAGCTAATCTCCCAGAGGATCTCATTGACATCATAATGAGTTGTGTCTCGTTCGTGTCAACATCCATTATGGTTAATGGAGAAACCTTAGACCTAATTTATCCATCGAGAGGGATTAGGCAAGGGAACCCCTTATCCCCATACCTTTTTATCCTTTGTATGGATTTTCTTGGGCAACTAATTGAAGAGAAGTGTAGTATGAAGGAGTGGCAGCCAGTTAAAGCCTCGCAAGGTGGCCAGGCATTCTCCCCATTTACTCTTTGCCGATGATGTGGTTTTATTTGCTAAAGTGGAATATGCTAATTATGCTGCCATTAAAGAGGTTCTTGATGTCTTCTGTGGTGTTTCAGGGCAAACTATTAATGAAGCTAAATCAAGAGTGTATTTCTTGCCTAATGTGGATGTTGCTACAGCCCTTTGTGATGTTTTGGGTTTTGTCTCAATCCCAAACCTTGGCAAATATTTGGGTATTCCTATTAAGCATCCCGGATCATCTTCCCAAGACTATAATTTTGTTCTAGATAGAGTTAAGCAAAAGTTAGCTGGCTGGAAGGCTAACCTACTCTCCATGGCTGGTTGAAATGTCCTCATTCAAGCCTCCTTAACAACAATCCCAGCCTATGTCATGCAGTGTGTCCACCTTCTGGGAAAGATTCTTAATGGGTTGGATAGGGTGAACAGAAATTTCTTATGGGAACATCAGAGGCAGCAAGGAAGATTCACTGGGTTGGGTGGCATAAAGTGACCAAACCGAAGGATAGAGGTGGTCTTGGCCTGCAAACAGCCAGGGGGAGGAATACTGCCCTTCTTGCTAAATTGAATTGGAGATTGCATAATGAAAAAGATGCCTTATGGGCAAAAGTGCTTGATGCAAAGTATTGTACTAGTAGAAGGTGAAATTCGAGTAATGATGATAGACTTCCTTGCTCAAGGATTTAGACAGCCATCAAAAAGGGAAAGGAGGTTTTTATGAAGCGTAGTAGGTGGACGGTTGGTAAGGATAGCAAGATCAGCTTTTGGTATGGAAATTGGACTAAACAAGGTTCTATTCGACAGTTGATCCAAGGACCATGAACTCAAGAAGCATCCATGCTAGAAATCAAGGATGCGATTCAAGACTCAGGGTGGAACTGGAGCAAGCTGCCTTTTGAATTTCCTTCGGATTGCAAGTTAATGCTTCAAGTTATTCCAATCTCCTTTTAAGGAAGAGGCAATGACAAATTAGCATGGGTGGAAAATCCTAGGGGCATTTTTGATTTGAAAAGTGCATATGGGATAGGAATGGGAGATGATACAAATCTGCCCTTCAATGCAGATTGGATTTGGAAACTAATGACATTACCTCGTATCTAGTTTTTTCTGTGGAAATGTGCTCATAATAGTATTGGAGTGAAGGATTGCCTTGTAGGGCGAGGGGTGGGCAGTGATAATCAGTGTGCTATATGCCAAGGGGGTGCTGAAACTATACTCCACGCCTTAAAGGATTGTCCTCGGGTTCAACTTACTTGGAGACAACTAGGAGTGTAGGACATCAACCATGGCTTTTGGCGGTCAGAGTTAAAGGATTGGTTGAGTTTAAATGGGAAGTTGAGTAAGAGTATCATTGATGGGTATCCTCCCTGGAAGTTGTTATATTCCTTTGCTGTCTGGCATATCTGGAAGAGCAGGAACAACTATGTTTTCAATGAGAAACTAGCAAATCCAAGGCTAGCTACTGAGATAACCAACCAAGCAATGGAATTTATGAATTGCTATTCGTCTTCTAAAGCTCCTAATGGCAGAACAAGCAAGCTGGTTCGATGGGAGAAGCCATCAAGCGGCTAGACTAAATTGAACACGAATGGGGCTTCTTTGGGCAATTCGGGTGTGCAGGCTGTGGTGGTATTGTGCGAGATGAAAGAGGCAATTGGGTGGCTAGGTTTGCAAGGAGGATCGAGATTACTAACAGCTTCGAGGCAGAGTTATGGGGGCTGCGAGATGGGCTTACTTTGTGTAGCAATTTAAATATCTCTTCTCTTATAGTTGAATTAGATGCTAAAGTGGTTGTTAATATTTTTCACAATGTTAATTATGAGACTAATGTTCTTTATCCCATTTTGGACGACTGTAGGCAACTCATGTTCAAGTTTGATCAGGTCTAAGTTAAACACATTTATCGCTAAGCTAACTGCTGTGCAGACACTCTTGCTAGGATAGGTGCTAAGCAGGATAGTAGCTTTTTATATTTTCCTTGTCCGCCTAAGGACATTAGAAGTAGGTTGGAATTTGATGGTTTTGGTTTGTATTTGGTCAGACTTGGCTTTGATCTGAACTTTGTTTGTTAGTTTTAATATATTCGTCGTTTGACCAAAAAAAAAAAAAAGAAAAAAGAAAAAAAAAAGATGAGTTCCTTTTAAAAAAAAAAAAATTGTACCCGAACATTCTGTTATCAGTGAATGGTCCCTGTAATGACCAGTCTTGTCTGAATGGTGATCACAACTTTGTGTCTAGAGAGAATTAAATTGTTATTAAATACAAGTGAGGGTCCTAGTATCTAATGCAAACATGGAACATGTACCCCTTGAGTCTTTGAGAATGTGCACATGCATCTGTTAATGTAATTAGATACATCTAATCCAAGAATTACAACCTTACCCAAAAGACCAATTTCTTTGTAAAGTAACAAATACCTTTTACCAAAACGATAAATAATACATCATCCACCAACTGTAGATGCTGCACAAATACAACTGTATATTTGTAGTTTAATTTTCGTTGGTTAGATGACGGTAAAAATAATAATGAAATATATTTTAAATCATGACGAAAATAAAATATAAAATTTTATGAGCCCTAAAACGAAACCACAAAAGTTGAATTTCAAAAGCATATTTAAGCCCCCCAAAAAATATTGGACGTGGGCAAACGTGATGCATGTGACAATTTTTTTTTCTCTTCTTTTTCACAACTATTTAAATACATGACATATAGTAGTTTTTTTTTTGGGTAAATATGCATAGTGTAGTTATAATAGTTGTAGGGGCCTTTTTTTGTTGTGTTTGGGCTGGGCTGCCCTCTGCAAGTGATGGGCCCTGATGTGTTTCTGAGTAGGGAAGTTGAGACCAGCCCAACTGCAACTCACTTTGGGCTGGCTTGGCACAAACTTAACCTAGTCTGCCAGGAACAGCCTTTACGGCAAGCGGAGCTATTATAACGAAATTACAGCAGGCAGATACAATGATAACCAAATGAACAAACAGAATGTTATAGCTTTCAATAATAATGGTGGCAGAATGTCACAGTAGTAGTAATAATAATAATAATGGCTTTAAAAAGAAAAGAAAACAATACGATGATGGAGGTTTAATCAAAGATAAAAATCAAGCCAATAATCAAGTCCGTAATGGTGACCGTCCAAAGAGGAAGAACGCTTCCTCTCAATGAAATCAACCTCCCAGGTAAATATCCTGCCGTGGGGATTAATAACTTTGAGGGAATCGGACCTAGATGGTTGAGGTGTGAAGGAACTTATTGTTATTTTTACCGCTTCATTATCCCTTAGAGAGTGTGATTTTGAAGGGGAGAGGAAAGAAAAGATCTATTGGTGCATGCCTATTATCCTCACAAATGATTTTCTTATCTTTTTCCTTTCTTCTCCTTTTCCTTTTGGTTTTTTCTTTCTATGTGTTTTTCCTCCTCTGTTTTTCGGTCCCTTTTACAGGGCACGGCGAGGCTCCTTTTATAGGGCCTGCTGCAAGCATTCTTTTACCATTTTACCCTCTAACGGCCTTTGTCTGGTCTGGGCATGCTTGCCGACCACCCTCTGCGCATAGCTCGCCCTCGCCAGACAAAGACAGGTTCGTTCTGTTTCTGTCCGCAGTGGCACTGCTCTGCCGCGGCCTTAAATGCTCTCTCTCTTCCTATGGCATGCACTCAGCGTTCCCTCTCCAATCTTACCCCTTTTGGACGGTCTGTCATCCCAGCAGGACGTACCTCAAAAAAGGGTTTGGACAGGGAACGCAAAATAAATCCTTTCCCCCCTCCCCGCCACCAAACCACACCCCCCTTTACCTCTTACCACGGACCCATGGCCCCACCACGACCCATATTGGCTGGGTACAGGCTGGTGGCACCTGGGCTTTGCGCATGCTTCCTGTTATGTGTGTTTCGAAGCCGGCCTGCGGCTCATGGGGCCTTGTTGGTATTCGTCTGCCGCTCCTTTTGATTCTTTTATGCAGATCTTTTGTACCTTCACTACCCCTTTGGATTGGGCTTTCCGTAGTATATCTCCCTTGGCCCATTTCTCGTTTTTATGCTTTATGTCTTGTTTTCATTGCTTGGCCTTTCCTACCATGGCAACATGTTCCTGCTAGGCCCATTTCAGACCTGCCGTTTCACTTCTTCCCCCAGTGACTTTATGGAAGTCTGCTGGTGTTCTCACTTTATGGGCTCCATTGTCCCTTTCTTTCTTCTTTGGGCCTACGGCCCTTGGGCTTCCTCGGCCCAATCTCCTCATTCTCATCCTTGGGGTTCATAGGCTTGCCATTAACCCCTACTTTCTTTACATCGCTTTGGGCCTGCCGCGGCCCATTCTCACTTTTTCATACCATACATTGCCCATGGGTGCCATTTCTCTCTTTCCGGGCCCTTTAGGCCCATTTGCTTCCTCAAGACCCATTTGCTCGTGTTAGGGGCCTGTGTTTTGTTATTCCTGCCGCTTGGGCCTAATAGTTTTATTCTGTTCCTGCCACTATTATTGTCTGTTATGCTGGGTTGGGCTGACTTTACGAAAATGACCCTCAACAATAGTTAAAAAGTTGAATATGGTGTGTATTTTTGCTAGAGAAAATGTAGTACATTCATAAGAGAAAAAAAAAATTTATGAGAGAGAGAGAGAGAGAGAGAGAGAGAGAGAGAGAGAGAGAGTTTAGGCTCATTTTACTATTGGTTGTAATTAGTTCCAAGGGTTTATAATACTAATCTTAGGGTCCGTTTGGATACAGCTTATTGTTGCTGAAAGTTGCTGAAAGTTGCTTAAAACACTGTAGCAAAATAATTTTTAAATGTGAATAGTATAGCGGGACCCATTTTTAATGAAAAAGTTGATAAAAAGTGAAATTTGTGGGTCCTATTTACTGTTCATAGGACCCACAGAACTGAAAAGAGAGTTTGAAAGTCCAAAACAACGGCTACTGTTTATAAACAGTAGCCGTTGTCTCCCACCAAAAAGCTGGTGCAGCAGCCGAGAAAAAAAAAAAAAAAAAAAAAAAAAAGCCCAAAACGTAAACGCAGAGAAACGCAGCTTAACCCAATATCCAAACGCTCACTTAGTAGTCCTAGGAATTTCATGTATATCTATAAACTTCTGACTATACAATATAATATGTTCTTAACGATAAAATACACATCAATTATTAAATAAATTATTTGGCAATAAGAATTTTTACAAGTTAAAGCTACTTAATACTCATTATTTTTAACCGCGGTTGCATATCTTGATATTCTCTTTCTTTTAAATATGATATTTTGACTATTTTCTCTAAAATTATTGTGGGTATTCAAAAGTAAAAAGGAGAGGAATTAGTTAACAGAAGCCAAACAAGCCTTAGTCAAAGTCAAGTATGAAATGGAAATGTTAAAAGAGTATAGCTTCCAAACAGCCTTAGTCAAGCATGAAATGGAAATAAGAACTAATTTTCGTTAACAGAAGCCAACAAATATTTAGGTTCTAGTGCATGCACACGTTCACACCAATACAATAATCAAAGGTTGACGCATGTGATTTGCAAGTGATTGCACATATAACAATATTTAAGAAGCAAAAAACACCGATTGAAACTTACAAAATATCCTTCCATCCCTTATTCATAACTCTTTCTTCACTAAATAATAATAAGAAATGTTCTAAGTTTAAACATTTGGTTTAAGGACTAATTACGCTACTTGAGAGTTGAGACTCAATACTTGAAAAATGTGAGAATTTTTTATTTTAATTATAAGAGTTTTTCCATCTTAAATGTGATAATATTATTTTCCATTCACGATTAATTATACTATGAACTTTTAGAATTTTAATTTAAAATAGCTTCTTTCAAGAAATAAAATTCCTATCTTGATTAAAAGAAAGAGAAAAGCTTGAATTTGAAATTACTAATTACTAGTACCTATATAAGGCAAGCCATACACAAATGGAAAGAAATCACATGGAAGAGAATCTGATAATCTCATACATTGAAATCACAAAACAAACCAAAACCCAAAGGCCTCTAGTAGAAGCCCAACCCAAAAGTTCTTTTAAAATACAACACCCCTTACTATAAATCTGGTCCTTTGATTTATACTACTTGGTCAACAAAATAGACAGCTAGGATCATTCTTACCTAAAGAAAAAGCACATCAGTCCCTACTCATTTGAATTCAAAAAATTCAATTAGTAACGTTACGATTCCGAAACCTCAGGTTCGGATCCGAACCTAATAAAAAAGTTTATTAAAAAAAAGAAAAAGAAAAAACCAAAACCAAAACAACCATAGTTCACTCTCTCACTCTCTCTGTTCTATTTCAACTCCAAGTAATTTCTCTCTCTCTCTCTCTGTGTTTTCTGGGTCTTTATGGTTTTTCTTTATGGTTTTTCTTTAATCCCACAGTGAAAGAACTTGTACCCACTAACTGAACAAGTATGTAAAATGGGAATGTGATTGCTTTCTTGGGTTTCTGTTCATTGAAATGGAAATATGATATCTGGGTTTTGTTCATTTGTGTTATTGATTTCTGGGTTTTAATGGGTTTCTGATATTTTCAGGTGCTTTTTCAAGAAAGCAAAGAGATTGGGTGGCTTTTTACAATGGTGGACAGTGCAAGAAGTGGGTTGCGTGAATTCAATTTGGCTTCAAGAAAGGCTGAAGAAGCAGGTCAGCTTTTCTCTCAATTTAGTTTCACCTTTTTTTGTAACTGTTTGGTTGCTGAGAAAAAAAGAAAAAAAGAAGAAAGTTGAAGAATTGGAAAGTTTGAATTTTTTTAATGAGCGGTTGTTTCTGTTTTCCCCAAGAAATGAGGTACAAAGCCAAGTTTAGGTTTTTGGTTTTTTGAGTCATGGTGTTAGCTTATTATTGTTGTTATTTATTTATTTTTGTGATTTCTTGCATTTTCTTCGAAGCCAAATATGGAAATATTATTGGTTTTTTAAGGAATGAGTGTTAATGATCCCTTTTCTTATGCTAATTTTTGCAGCTTGGAGGCGATACCAAGCGGTCAGTTGGCTTGAGAGTTTGGTGGGTCCGCTGGACATATCGAAGCAGCCATCAGAGAGGGAGTTCATTTCTTGCTTGAGAAATGGTCTGGTCTTATGCAATGCCATCAACAAGATTAACCCAGGAGCAGTGCCCAAGGTATTACATTGCTACTTGTTTGGTTGCTGAGAAACCTGAGTAAAGTGAAAGAAAGTGAACCATTGAATGTTTGTGTTATATGTTGATTTCGTTTTTTCAAAAGTTAACAATCCCACCTTTACTAAATTAGGCTTGATACTCCTATTAGGCTGTGATTAGTCATTTTGTGTGTGTCCCAAATTGAGATTTTTTTTATAAAAATTTTAATTTTAATTCTGATTGCTTTGATTTTGATTAATATTTTAAGGTTGTGGAGAATCCGTCACATTTACAATCGGTCCCCTGGGAATCGCAGCCACTGCCTGCCTATCAGTACTTTGAGAATGTCCGGAACTTTTTGGTGGCTGTTGAAGAGCTGAAGTTGCCTGCTTTTGAAGCTTCTGATCTTGACAGGGTAACCTACATACATTATTGTATATGGATGCGCATATATATATGTATGTACTATGTACCTATTGCTAAGTAATTGTTGGATGCACTTTTCTCAGGATGCAATGGAGGCAGGGTCAGCAGTAAAGGTTGTTGACTGCATATTGACTCTTAAATCATATCATGAATGGAAGCAGATGGGTGGTGGGAATGGATTTTTAAAAAATGTTAAATCTCCATTCTCCGTGCATTCTGCTAGTAGGATGCATGCTAGAGCCTCATCTGCAATCTCATCAGACTCCTGTAGGCGCTTAGATATGTCTGCAACTTGTGAGAAACAGCCACCTATTGACAGTGACAATCAGAAACAGCCACCTATTGAAGGTTGAATTGTCACTCTTCATTATGCATTTGTCTATGTTTCATATATGCATATAGTCTACTAGGTAGTTATACATATGTACTAATATTTGCTAGATAAATCAATGAGGCGTTACTTAGCTTTGATCTTTTTTATAAGGCCAATGTAGATGGACAATTTCACAGTCATTGTTAAATATCATCAAAATCAATGTCAAACTCATTGAATCAAATAGCAGCAAATATGGTTAATAATAAGATTCCATCAATAGACTTCCGAGTTAAAATAACTGCATTTGTATACAAGTAGTAAAGCTATTGAACTAAAATAATCTATCAGGATTCTTTCACTCGTTGATATAGCAAATCAAATGTTTCATAAGGTAACTTGTATAGACATTTCTAGAAATTTTGCATAATGGCATTGGTCACTAAAGAAAGATCCAGAATGATTTCACATAATGTTGTAAAATAAATTTTTAGATGATGCCTATTTTGTCTTCCCTTTTACTTGGTGAATAACTGAATATAATGTTATTCATTCTACTTTTGTTCATGTGATGCAGCTGATATAGAATTAATTGTCAAGTTAATTGTTGACTGCATGGTTGACTCGAAAGAAAACATTGATGAGAACCTCCTTGCTTCCTCCCATAACAGAAACATGGTAACAATAAGTTACATCATTAGAGAAGTTTACTTTGATTCTACTTATAAATATTGAATTATAGTCATATTTGAAGTTGATTTTTATTATTATTTTTTCCTTCTTATATTTCTCTTGTGCTACAGGATCCAGTAAAGCTTTTCAGTAGAATCATGTCAAGTTGTTTGGAGGAACAGGTTCAGAATAAGTTCCCTGAGGTCTGTTTTATTTGACTCGTGAAAAGATTTTATTCTTTTCCTAGACACATATTCTGAAGATATGTTTAATTGTCAAGTGTGAGGGTCTATTTATTTATTTATTTATTTTTATATTGAATTACACAGCTGTAGATTAGGATAACCAAATAGAACTTTCAAAAAATTTTACCTTTTTTATACTTGGTTTGGCTCATCTCTTTTTTATCAGTTTTAGTGTAAGGGACTGAGGTTGGGAAAAGTTCTGTGGTTTAGGGAAACTTTTCTTTGCTATAGTATAATAGGTCTTGTTATGATTAAAATGGGAGATTAAGTAGGGAACATTACATGTGATAACGTATATTTCTTCCTTGGATTGTTGTGTCCATACTTGTGTCAAACCCAGGCAATACTTTTTCTGGTGCACCAAGCAGAACTTATAACTGTTGAAAGTCTTTGTGAACCTCCACAAAGACTCCGTTCATTAGTTTGACAATCACTTGGTTTCCACATCACAATTGCATGTCAGAGATAAATTGTTATGTAATAGCTATTAAGCGATCTGATTTCTAAGCTAAATAAAGATAACAATTTAAGGCCTGTAGTTACCAATTAGTCAGGATTAAGGCTCAGTTGAGTTGAGTTGAGGCATCAATCAGAAATAGGTGAAGGTTAATAGTTTACAGTATACTTATTATTATTTACTAAAACAGTACATAATTGATTTAATCATAATCAGAACAAGAGTTGATACGGTAGCATGTACATTTGACAATCTTATTTGACCACATTTTAATTATCAATAATTTTTTCTTTTTTACTTGTCAATGAAAATAAATGATAATCAACATTGTTATATCTGAACTCATTATTGTAATGATGGAAATCGCTCTTTGGACCATCAGTTAAAAAGTTATTGTAGGTTTGCTACTGAAATATATCAGTGGCATTACATTTGTGCTGTCTGGGTGTTTAATCACCTAACTTAAAGCATAGGCTAGAAAAGTGTACAGTGAACTATTAGAAATTAGTTGTCACCACCAAGGGGACTCTAGGATCTTTGGTTTCAGTTAGATGCATCATCTATTTCCAATTGTTGTCTTACTGCATAACTGTTTCCCCTTTCTTTATTTTAGCCTGGTAGAAATTCAATTTCAAATTAACTTCTTGTAGTCTTAATTTGAAAAGTTGGGGTTTATTTATCATTTTAAGTTTCTCTTCCCTAAAAGCTTTTATATCTTCTGTCCAAAATCAGTTGCAAATGAAGTTAAAAGATTTATTGAAAGATAGAAGTAGCTCAGCTCTCCAATTGACACATATGCCTTTGGAGGAAATATCTCCCCTTGAAAATTCCAAGGTATCATCTTATGCTTAATCTTATTATAAAAAAGGTTGAAGTCTCAAAGCAAAGAAAAATTACTAGTTGTGTCAATTTTGGCCTTCTTGGGGATAGAGTTTACTTCTAAACTAGTTTGGAGAAAAATTCTTCCAATTGACTAAGTGGTGATTCAAACAATCATTCAAGTGTCCTTTTAGTCACATGAACTATTTAATGAGTCATGTGATTTAATACACGTGGATGGTTTTATAAATTGACACATAATGTGTTGGAGGATATTCCTCCAAACCGGTCTGAAGGAAACTTGTACAAGAAGGATGTTATTTCACTATATGAAATGTTTTTATTCCTCACTTTAGCTTGATTTAAATATTGTGTTAAACGTTGCACCTGATTGTCATTTGACTTTTGTACATCTCTTTTATAGAGTTGCAAAGCTTGCTTGAGCAAAGGTAACTGCAAACATAGGAGTCTATTTCAAATGCAAGAAAAGGAACTTTTGGTAAGTTTTTTATTTTTATTATTATATTTTTTCCCTTTAATTTGCTCCCAATCCTAAACTTCTTGTAGTTTTTAAGTTCTTCCATTGTCTGAAGGTTACCATTTACACTGTTTGAATGGCTTATGTGGCATGCTCAAGTTCCTAATCAGATATGATGAGTTTCAAAATTGGTTTGATTATAAAATTCTGATTAATTTTAACAGTGAAGAGTTTTGATTATCTTTCAATCCTGGTTGATAATTTAAACATGGAAGCATAGAGATTAATGTAATTATTCCCATTTAACATCAAATCTTATTACAAAATTTCTGTTTAAATCAAAGGACAATTGGAAAATGCGGTTGGTTTTCTAATATGATTATAAAAAGACATGCATTGGAGGTGTTGTATATATATTTAATCTTAATCTGAGAATGTTGTGTTCATATTGCAGGATCTCAAGGGCCTTTTGTCATCAACAAAGAGGGAATTCAACTACTTGCAGTCCCAGGTGCAGAGAGATTTGAAAGACTTGGGTATGTTGCTAGGGGAACTAGAATCAGTGAATTGTTAATGTTCTGGTTATGGACTATAACCGTAAATTAGTTATCAAAGTTCAAATCAACTTATATCTATCTTTTCAAAAAAGTAAAGACCAAACCATTTCCCCTTTTTGTAATTTGTATCAATTTATTAAGATATTTTTGTTAGACCATGTTCTTTTTCATCCATACTGACGGAGTAAACTGCAATTGTGACTCCACTTGCTACATTTTAGCATAATCCGATATTCATCAATGATTTCTGAAAAGCAAGGGGGTTCTTTAGTACTTTTCTTATTGAAAATATACATATTTTTTAGCAGTTAATATTTTTTTTACTGATCAACCAATGTCTTGAATGATCTTGCCATATGCACATAATAGAGGCCCTTACCGTGAATTTTTCTTGAAGTGTAAAATATGCTATTTTTTTGTTGGTTCAGAAAGTCAGGTACAGGAGTTGTCTTTTGCTGCTGTTGGATATTACAGGGTTGTAAAAGAGAACAGAAATTTATACAACATGGTCCAGGATTTGAAAGGTTGGTGTACTTTTGAGACACAAAAGTTGACTATATGTATTTGTGTCTTTTTTTTGTTGTATTTGAAGGGACAGTTTTATTTTCGGCATTGAGGTGAATCTAATGATTAATTCTTGATTTTCAGGTAATATTCGAGTTTACTGTAGAATTAGACCATCTTTCAGTTATGAAGCCAAAACTGTGATAGATTTCGTTGGAGACGATGGTTCACTTGTGATCATAGACCCACTAAAACCCCAAAAAGATGGAAGGAAAGTTTTTCAGTTTAATCGGGTGTTTGGTCCAGCTGCCACCCAAGGTGATATCACATGAGATTCTTCTAATTTATGGCTCTTACATTAATCAAATTTTTTAATCAATATTGTCCTTTAAATTTTCAGATGAGGTTTTTAAGGACACACAACCACTAATTAGGTCTGTGATGGATGGTTACAATGTATGCATTTTTGCCTACGGTCAAACTGGATCTGGAAAAACACATACCATGGTAACAAAGGGTGGCTATAGGCTATTAAGAGTTTTTCATAATTTCTAACCAAGATTCTTCCATCTGACTCTTTTATATGGTGACAGAGTGGTCCATCAGGTGGGTCAATGAAGGACAGGGGGATTAATTATCTTGCTCTGAAAGATCTGTTCCAGCTGTCTAATAGAAGGAAGGACATCATAAATTATGACATTCATGTCCAAATGGTCGAAATATATAATGAACAAGTACGAGACCTTCTTACAGAAGATTCATCAACCACCAAATATCCTTTCATATTGGCTTTCTAACTTTACAAATGAACCTTGATATGTTGTAGAAGATGAAACTCTATATCTTGTGGTGTTTTTATTACGTATATTTAGTAAATTTGTTTTCTTAACTAAGCATACATTAGAGATTCGGAGCTGTACTGGTGACAACGGCTTAAGTCTTCCAAATGCTACAATGCATCCTGTTATGTCCACCACTGATGTTCTGAATTTGATGAAACTTGGTGAGGTGAATCGTGTTGTCAGCTCTACCGCAATTAACAACAGTAGTAGTCGTTCCCACAGGTTAGTATTTAGGAGCTGATTTGGGATCTATTTAAATTTAGTGAGAAAGAAATCCTTTTTTTTTCACAGCTGGACTATACAGTAATTGAAGTTTGTCAAGTTTGAAAATTATAAATAGTTAAGTATGATAAAGATGTGGTTGTTTTGCATGTATATGCAGTGTCCTCACAGTACATGTGCATGGCAAAGATATATCAGGAAGCACTCTCCATAGTTGCCTGCATCTGGTAGACCTTGCCGGAAGTGAACGAGTGGACAAATCTGAAGTTACAGGAGACAGGCTTAAGGAGGCACAGTATATTAATAAGTCTCTTTCTTGTTTAGGAGATGTTATTACTGCCTTGGCTCAGAAAAGCTCTCACATTCCTTACCGAAACAGCAAACTCACACTTCTCTTGCAAGACTCCTTAGGTCTGCAATGTGCCTCTTTCCAAACCACTAGCTTGTTTCTTTATAATATAATCTGTTTTTTAATTGGTTCTCCTATCGGATCATGTCACATTACTTTATAGTATTGTTTCTTTCAAAAGGATGAGATTCATTTTCTAAATAGAAAATCATATGATCTTTGTATTGACAATATCTTCTACTTGGAAATTTGTATTATAGGTGGACATGCTAAAACATTAATGTTTGCTCATGTGAGTCCGGAAGAAGATTCATTTGGTGAAACAGTCAGTACTTTGAAGTTTGCTCAGAGGGTTTCAACTATTGAACTTGGTGCTGCTCGTGTGAACAAGGAGAGCAGTGAGGTTATGCAACTCAAAGAACAGGTAATCAAATTCACTTAAATTTCCATTTCAGCTGTGCTTTGTAATTCTTCATTTTATCTCCCCTTCAGTCTCCCATCTTTGGACCAACTGTTGCTGTCATTCATATCAAAAGTTGATTGGCTGTCTGGAATCTGGATTTTCTTCTGCAAGCCCAATTTATTTGGCCATCCTGCAGTTATGGGGCTTTAATAGAGCATTAGTAGTTTTTCAGGCACTAGTACCAGTCATGGTTAATTGTGATTTCAGGATTATCTTGTTGGAAACCATTTCCAATGTCAACGTTTTTTTTCAAGAAAAAAAGAATGCTATAGTCAGTGTTTGTATTAATTGATTTGGATCCCTTTTCTCAGGGAAGTATTTTTGTTTGGAAATTTCATGGCACAAATCTGTTCTAATTGAAGATTATTGCTATTTCATCAACTTATTAATTTAAAGGCTCATGTTTTCTTGTGTGCCAGTAATTGTACAAGAGAGAATTGTTATTGTCTTTGTGTTGGTTTCTTTGACTTTTATGTGTCTTAGAAAAAAACAAATGGATAGACAAATATCTGGCTATGACAGGTCATGTATGCTATATTTTTGGCTCCTCTAATAGAAGCCAAGAAATGTTTTCTCTTATTCATAGATTATTAAATTCTGCAGATTGAGAGCCTTAAAAAGGCCTTGACAAGAAAGGAAACACAGAATATGCAGTTCAGCAAAATAAAGGAGCCGAGATCTCCAACTGAAAAACCAAAAGCAGTGCCTGAGAGAACCCCTCCACGTCCTCGAAGACTGAGCATTGAAAATTGTAGCGCCACAAAGACTGAGAAAGCAATGAATAATGAAGATAGGAAGGGAACCCCTTCCATACCAACTCGTTCAAGAAGATTGAGTTCGGAAGGTCCAAATAATGCTAAGAAGGATAATTTGCTGATAAAATTGTCAGATGATGCAATCAAACCTCAACCATTTGATGCAGTATCAATCCCAAAGTATGGCCAAATTCAAGATGCAGAGGCTGTTACAAGGCCTTTTGGGCATTTCAGCAATGGTGGTTCCATGATGGAGACCTCTCATGCCAAGGCTCCTCGAAGTCCTACTAGTATGACCTATCAGAAGCGAGTTATTAGAACAGATGGTAGAACACAAATTCCTACTCTTCAGCTACCAAAGTCACCTGAACTGCCGATACGTGCCAGAAATGAGGTTCAGAATATGATGCAAAGTGAGCTCACTCTTTCTACAGATTTCCAAACACCCAACTTGATTGGTAGCGCAAATGGTAAGGGATCTCAAATAAGGAGATCACTGCGGACAATTGGAAAACTGATTAACGTCTCTGAGAAAAGGTGAGACTAGTTTGTTTAGGGGAAAAAAAGGTTCATTTCTAATAATAGAGAGGAACTCTGGCTGGCACACTATATCATTTCAAAATTTCAATGTAAAATTTCAGGAACCAACAGAATTTGATGGAGCTCCAGACACCCATCAAAGGTGCTACTAATGTCATTGGTCCCAAGTCACCAGTGACAGCTAATGCTAGGACTCATAGGAGACAATCGCTAACTGGCATTCCAGCGTCAGGGTCTGACAAGTCCCGAAGATCTTCTCTTGGAGGGAAGTCAAATGATTCTAGTAAGTAAACCAATAAAAGTGTCATTGTATGAGATTAATATTGGTTACACACTTACACTATCCTTAAACCATATTACAAGCGAAATCTTCTTTGTCTTTATGATCTGAGATCAATGTTGTTTTCTTTTGTAGACACAAAAGAAAATAGGAATGCTAAGACACCTCCTCCAGTACACCCATCAACAAAGATAAGTAAGAGGTGGCTATAGATAGTATGATGATGCTAGTTGTATGACTGCAGCGGTGCTTTGACTCGAAGCATACTGACATTGCTGACTTTGAGTTACAACATACTCCAACATTTGCCTAGAAAGAGATTTTTGCTGTCGGATTGTGTTATCTGACGTGATCAACATGCTGCCCACGTAGAAAGGGAATAAAGTGTCTCCTTGTTATTGATCTACTTGATTCTATAGCCCAATTTTGACTGCAAAATGTCTTCGCTTCTTGTTAACTAATTCTTCATCACTTCATGTAAAAATACTGAAACGCTGTAATTTTTTTTTGTAATAAAAGGTTTCGTTTTCCAACGGGTATGTTACTTAAGTTTAAATTTATGTTTGGTTAAATAAAATTTTGTTTTATACCAATGTTATATATAACATTTATATATAGCAAGAAAAAGTTTAAAGAAGGCATGAGCTCTTTTTTGTTGTTGATGATTCTGCACATCTTATTCTCTGCCATCGATATGCCATTCATATGGTAAACAGAAGCCTATAACCATTAATATGTACAATTATGAGCTCTAAACATAATTGCTGGAGTGGCCACATATAATAGCAACTAACTCAGAAAGTGCAACAAGTCGAGAACTGAATATCACTTGTTATTAAAAGGAAAGAAATGCTGTCTATAATGCTGGAAAGTGCAACAAAGTTGCCTCGGCAATTTCAATCACTATAATATAATCCCATTAGCATATCTGGAACACCATGTAACTTGGTAGCAATTTTATTTATATGCTTCCTAATCATCATACCCAAAAAGAAGGGGGGAAAATAGGAATAGCCCATTTAAAATTAAAATAAAAAAATTTAAACAAAACCAAAATAATATGGTCTTGATATAGAGGGAGAGAGAGAGAGAGAGAATCATGGTTTTATTTAGGCTAAAATGCAAAACTGATATTTTAAGTTTCACGTTTTGTCATTTTAGCTCTCTAATTTTAGTTTCGGTCAATTCAGTCCTTTAAGTTTCAAAAGTATTTCAATTCAGGTATTCCACTAATTTCTGTTAATACTCTACCGTTAAGTGCCTTTTTTTTTTTTTTTTTTTTTTTCTTCTTCTTCAGTTTTTTATATTAAAAAATGTAGAAAACTAATTTAAATTAAAAAAAAGAAAAAGAAATTAAGAAATCCCATAACACGCCACAAACGTGACAAACCCAGCACACAAATTTCTTTACATTGACCACCAAAAAGAGAAAAAAAGAAAGAAGGCAAACTCACTCACGTCGTGTAAAACAAAGAGAGAGATCAAGCATAGATGTATTTTTATTGATCTTAGGAAAGTGGTCCTAATTTTTAGGTAATATGTCATAGATATATTTTTACTAGAGTGTTCTTTTGTTTTATTTCTACTTAAACCTAGGATATAGGGGTATTTTTAAACTAAAGAAACGCCAGTTTCAAAAATAGGAGAAACCTCTTAAATAGTAGTAGTATAAATAATAATTTATTTTTTATGAAATTATAATAATTATTTTATATTGATTTCAAGCATTAAAATAACAACTGTTACTACCTCGCACCCTTGGTGCGGTGGTCACTTTACAAGTATAAATACTTGTAAAGTGTAGGGGGCAAATGTCGGGGTTCAAGTCTTTTAAAAGGGAGTTTTAAATATGTATACACTTAGATTAGGCTAGATAAAAAATTCTATCAAAAAAAAAAAAAAAAAAAGAAAAAAAAGAAGAAGAAGATAACAACTGCTAAATCAATTGAATTCTAAAATACCACTTTTTTTGATAATCAGAATTCTAAAATACCGCTTGTTGGGTCACAATCTAATCTTGTGAATTAAGAAAATTAACGAAGAATTGTAATCAATCACCAATAATATTGTCACCAAATTTACAATGTCAAAATATCAATCTTACACAAAAGCACCAATATTTATATGAAAAACCTTTCACCTTAAAGGGGAAAACCACGATATAAACGATGTGTTGCATAAAGTAAAATCACACACTATTTCAGTTAAATGGTGAAATTGTGTTTTTCTGTTTCAAAATTATAAATTTATAACTCATAGCTGTCTGTGAGTCTGACGTTTAATTGGTCATTGCCTCATTGCAGAGTTGGCACGTGTTTCTATAGTAAAGTTGTAAGTTACTAAGTTGTAGCAAGCGCGCCCATTTGTTCGAAATGAAATCTCCGTCAAACTGTTTCTTGTGAAGTATTTGGGATATTCAGTTATGTGTTAATTTTGTTTTTGAAGGTGTCAATAACCAAGAAAGTGTCAAATTCTGGAAATTGGGTTCCTAGTTTTTTTTTTTTTTTTGGGAGCTGTTGACTTCTTGTGTTGGGCTTTTAGGAAGTGGGTCCTAGTTTTTCAGCACACGAATGTTAGATACCATTGTATAGAGAGATTGAATTCAATAAGGAATGGGGAGCAAGAAGGAAGGACAATCCTCAAGCCACATCCGAGGCTCTTCCTTTCGCTGATGAGAAAACATTGCTAGCTCTTTAGTTGCATAGTTACATTATTTTCTGCATAAATTGGAAAGAAATACATTCAGGGCTTTAGCATGTGTTGCCGAATATCATCTAGCAATAGTTGTGCGTAATCATTCCATATGTTCAGTTAGTGATTTGATAGATTTATGTAATCTGAGTGATTGATTGTATGGTCCCCAGTCATATACTCCTTCTATACTTGGATCACTCTATTCTTTGACATTAATAAAACTTCATTATTTATCAAACAAAGAGAAAGCTTGCTACTTTTGTAATTGCATTAACCAGCCCAGTGTCTTCACATTCCACAATCACTCAACTAAATCCTGTGACACGGCTCCATTACGTCACACATGAAAGAGTTGTAATACAAATTCTTTTAATCAACTAGGAATCACAAACTTTCTCGGACAGTGCAGCAAACACTTCCTGCACTATCACGAATCACGGCTCCCACACCCCCAGTCCCATCTCTGAAGCTCAAACCAGCAACGTATAGCTTAAAACAGCTTGTATCAGGAGGTTAACACTTTACTAGATCTGGATTGAAGTGAATCTCCTGCTAGTTCTGTTCAATAGATGACATGGCTAACTAGACAGCACTAGAAGCTGTGATGTTAGGCAATGACATAGCAGCCCCCATACAAACTTCATTCCTACGATTCCATAGTTTCCACCCAACTGTGAGGAAGTTCTCAAGACAAGGAGACTCCCAATTTTTGAAAGCCTTGGTCCTTGTTTGAAGGATTCCCAAACTAGTGTACCAAGCAAAATTTTGGATCTTAAGGGGCACCTTTAGAGACCAATCATATTCCAGAATCATTTTGTCATTTGATCATTTGATACACTTTCAAAAGTCATAATAGGGATGGAAACTGAAAAGAACTCAAACTGGAATCCACCTTCTTGCCGACTTGAGAAACAGAGGAACACAAAAATAGGCAAAACTGGGAGGTTCTGACCTTGATTGACCCTTTGGTACAGAAGGTCAATTGTTGAACGGCAATTTAAGGCCTTCAAACGACACCTAATTCCCAGACTAAAGTGCCGATATGTCTTGCCTTCTTTTGTTTCCATTGTCCTATAACTGATTCTTGATAGTTAAATGCACATATTAGGAATTGTAACTTGAATGAGAAGCTCAGGTTAGGGTTAATTCATATATCAAGGCCAATAAGTCAAAGTTAGAGTTAGTAACAAGTAGCACAAGATTCTTTAAAAAAAAAAGCACATGCATGGATCAATTAGATCAATTTTAGAGCTCATTTTACAGTTTTTTTTTTGCCAATTATCAAGTAATTTTTATTGTCAAAATTCTGGGAAACCAGCACCAACATACAAAAAGGATTACAAAACCAACACACAGGCCAGAGCCAAAAACCAGAAACTAACACCACCCTCACCATGGAGACAACACCAACTACACATAGTAACACCTGAACTAAACAAACCAGAAGCTAAGGAAATACAACAAAAGCCTATTTACGTAGCAACAGCCTGCAAAGAATATAAATCCAGCTTACTCAGGCCAACAATCCGTCTACCAGAGATACAACAAAATATAATAAGCCAAGGAGACCAAAGTAAATTTCTGTAACAACATTCCTGCAACCAGCTAAACCATAGCAGATACTCAGCACATTATTTATCTTGGAGGGGCTTGATGCTTGAGGCTAGTTTCTGCAAATCCCCATCTATAGTTTGTTTCCCTATTAATTCTGGAATCAGCATAGGTTTTTCCACCCTCAATTCGAGGTCTAACCTGTTTTTTGACTTCTTCCCCATATGTTCCTCAGACCTAACCAATCCTTGGAATATAACAGCATTTGTATGGGTGCAGCGATGAAGGGTTGCTGCGCTAAATCCTAGTTTACTGCAATCTTATCTCAAGGAAGCAACATTTGGAATCCCAATCATCAGCAATGGATTCCTGAAAACACATGAATTTAATTTTCCTCCGTGACATTTTGGAAAAGGAACACTTGGAGAATAGATGGTTTCTATTCTCCACAACTGCCCTGTAAAGGACACATGGCATGTCCCTGCCAATACTGCATTTTTCCAGTCTTTCTCTGGTATTCAGCCTGTCCTTCATTGCCAACCATGAGATGAAAGCAAGTATTGGTATAGTTTTAGGAAACCAAATAACTTTCCACCATTCTACCTGAGGATAATCCTGCTTAATTTAATCCTAAGCACTAGCAACAGTGAAGGACCCTATTCTGGAAGGAATCCACCAAGCCTTATCATTATCCCCAAATTTGATCATAGGCAACTTGTGTAGGATAGTAACCAGGTTTTCTGACCTAACAGGACCCTAGTTTAATTTTCTACCATTCATGACACTAGCTAATTTGGCATTTACATTGCTGGCAGCTTCATAGACCACTCTATGACCAAACTTGTCCTAGAGGCCTAAATAGGTCCTGAGCTTTAAAATTTTCCTCCACCCCACCCCCAAGAGCAGTCATGGAAGCTCCTAACACACCAGAAGCTTTGGCCCTTAAGAATTTGCAACTTGACTTATGCAACTCTTAAGGATTCAGCTTGGGTGAAGAGAAGCCATATGAATTTCATAATGGCTGCCTTACCCCATTCCTCCACCCTTTTAAGGACATGACCACTTTCCTTTTTAGGACAACAAACAGCATCCCAAGCCGCTTTTTTATCCTGTACAAGACCATCAGTACCTCTCCAAAGGAGAATAGCAAGACCCTTATCCCTTTTAAAGAAAACTACTAGACTTCAATTGATTGCTATTGAGAATGAGGGAGATGAGATGAATTCTTTAACTTATGCCACAAACTTCTCAGGTACTCCAATGGCAGCTAAACAATGCAGAGTCCAAATGGATGGAATCATATATTCATACGCCTTCATGAGATTCACCTTTGTAAGGCATCTGGTAATACCCCCCTGCTTGTGATAGTTTTTCACCAATTCCTGAGCAAGAATAATGTTTTCTGCAGTGCACCTATTAGGAATGAATGTTGTCTGGTTATTTCTAATCATATTAGCAAGGCATGGTCTAAGTCTATTAGCAAGAATCTTAGTAGTGCACTTGTACATAAGGTTGCAGCAAGATGTAGGCCTAAAGTCCCCATTTTTGAAGGATTAGGAACGTTAGGCACCAAAGTAGTGATGGTTAAACTTGAATTAACCTCTTTGAGCAGCCTCCCTGTTTTGAAGAAGGATAATACAGCATTAGTGTGTTATGACCCAAGATGATATTTGGGATAAATTGTTATTTGAATTTGAAGTATTTAAATTTAGACTTAGTGATAGATCTTTATCTGAATAAGGTATTAGTAGATTAGTATTGTTATTTGCTTATATTCAAATTGATTCCTATGTTTTAGGATAGGATTAGTTTCCATGTTTTAGGATTTGCTGATGAGGTTATCTCATCCTTGACTTTTTGTGTACGTTAAATGCATTAATGAGAATCAAGTAGAAATTAACCAAACATGTCTATTTCCTCTCTTAAGTTTAGGAGATTGGTTATCTTGAATTGACTAACTATCTTTTATATTCATTAAATTATCCCAATTCACAACATAGTGAAATCCTCCTTAACAATGGGCCAGGATCTTTTATAGAAGTGCAGAAAACCCATATAGACTAGAGGCTTTGTCATCCTTCATTGAGAAGATGGTATCCCTGATTTCATAAGCAGTTCCCCCATCCTGCAGCAGCTCCTTTTGCCTGCACGAAAATTGTATGGGTAAAAAAATTAGTGATCCTTGTAATATCTGAGTTATAGAGCTGAGAGGGAAGTTGGCTCCATAGTTTTTTGTAATTGGACACAACCAGCTCTTTAATTGCTTCAAGTCTTTCAGCTTGACACCATATACATTCAGCAAACATCTAATGGACTCTATGGAAGAACCCAATATTTTGATCCCCAAGTTTAAGCCAAGTTTTTATTATTATTTATTTCTGCTTCGCATATGATTCCTCAGCATTGCTATTGGTTGAGGAACATGTGCTAAATGAACAACCATCAGGATTGGAGGAAGTCCCTGTATAAATACTCAAACTGTACCTCTAATCTCATTAGTGAATAGTTATGTGTTTGCTTGGATCTTTCTCTCTTGAGTTCTCTATAATTCTCACCCCAGTTCCTTCTCAATCTCAGTTCTCTCACTCTCACTTATTATATAATTCCTTGTTTTATCTCATTCTCCCATTATCTCACAATTAAACTCTAGTCTAGTTTCTTCTTCAATTCTATTTCTCTAATCTCTAAACATTCAAACACCTAAACAAGTGTGATATTTACAATAAGCCCCTTGGACCTAACAGATGCTTAGATAAAAGTTATCTATATACGCCCCATTGCATCCCTTATGTCCTGAACAAATTGTAAAAGCAATTGTAGGACTAGTTTGATTTGTTCCGCTTGACCCACTGATTTCAATAGTCCTGGTAGTAATTAATTTTTTATTATTAATCTTTTGTACAGGGCTTCTGTCAATTGCAAATGCTTGCCCTGAAACAAACAGGGCTGCTGTCAATCTTTTTTGCTTATTTTGTGCCGATTATTTTCATTGTCATTGCAATATGGATGGCTGTTGTTTTGTTCAAGTTTATTGAGAGATTGGCCTTTAATTAAATGCAAAACTTATGGTTTTGCATTTAATTTTTATAGCCTTACTGTTTTAAAATGGGTGATAGATTGGGAACAGTCTTTTGTATTTCACCCAACTCGAAAGTCAAAATGTTGAGAGAATAAATTCTATAAGGACATGGTGTAAAACCCATATTTTACCCCTCCAATCCCAATATGTCACATCAGCTTATCACAAATTTAAAAATAAACACAATCACACACAATCAATTCATATACCCGTATATAAATCCAACCAAATTGAGAATTTATTGAGATGTTGTTAGATGTGATAGGATATATTGAATTTTGAGTAAAATGCTGATGTGACAATCACTTATTGGATGGTGTAAAACATAAGTTTTACACCCCATCCTTATAAAATTTAATCTCAAATGTTGATCATGACAATAAATTAATTGTTGCATTATGTGTTAGGAAGAGCTTAAAAAGGAGAACATGGCAGCGGCACACCGACACATTATAGCCAATGCCAGAATAATAATCGGGGACTAATATATTGACTAATGCAAGGTAAAGGAAAAAAAAGAAGAAGAGATAAAACAATCTGTGATCTGTCCATACAAAAGGCGCAATATTTGGTGGACCCTGCTACATGCTGTTCCATGGAAAACGTGCCTTGTAGAGCCCATGAGGGCATTGTAATATGAATGAAACCTCAAATGTGGGCCTCGACATAACTCAATTTTCAATACTAGAGGAGGGGAAGATCATCTTTTCAACTTTATTAGTTCTCCAAAGCTATACATCCCAATACGACATGATTCATGATAGAAAGAACCAAACTTCCAAGCCACCTTTTTTCCTCGGAGAGCTAACCACTCCAATCCAATTAGTAAAAGTTTTCGGTGTCCCCAATTCTCTTTCCCATAGAAAGTGCCTTTGAAGCTTATCCAGCTTATTGGTTACATGAAATTGACTATATGCATCATAACTTTTAAGCAGTCCGTCTTTCCTGAACAAATTGTAAAAGCAATTGTAGGACTAGTTTGATTTGTTCCGATCCCCTTGACCCACTGATTTCAGTAGTCCTGCTAGTAACATTGTTTTTTTTTTTTTTTTTTTTTTTTTTTTTTTTTTTAAATTAATTTTTTATTATTAATCTTTTGTACAGGGCTTCTGTCAATTGCAAATGCTTGCCCTGAAACAAACAGGGCTGCTGTCAATCTTTTTTGCTTATTTTGTGCCGATTATTTTCTTTGTCATTGCAATATGGATGGCTGTTGTTTTGTTCATGTTTATTGAGAGATTGGCCTTTATTCTTTGTTGGTAACAATTCCTTAACTGTAGCTTTCACTTTATTTTCTCAAATTAAGTTACTTATTACATACTTCATTTGGAAATTATTTACTCATTTTACCCAAAATTTATTTTCCATTTTGCTGTTCATTGCAGTTTTGCACTCCCAATTTTTCACTTGCTGCCGTTATAGCAGAGAAGTTAGTACAAATGAATTATATCTCTGAACTGGTAAGTGACCCAGCTCCAATTGTTTCTACTTGCTGGGCATGTGAGTGTAACGTTGGAGGAACACCTCCCATCTCTTCCATCCTACTCACTGCATTGGGAGTTTTGGATGGAGATGGACTATGTTTCTCTTCTATGAAAGAAAGTCTTTAATTAAAAAAAATAAAAAAGACTGAAATAAGCAGTGGATTTTCACAAAAAATAAGTTCAATTATTTATAAGTGAAATTTTTTTTTACTTTTCAAATGAAATGAATGCTAGGAATAGTATTTTTATTATATTGTGATACTTGTTAGTAGGTAGTACTATAATCGTAAGTAATGTTGGCAGTTTTTGTAATTTCTCCTATGTTGAGTCACTAAATTCAATGAAAAGCTAAACTTCTACCCCTTTTTTTGGGTGGTAGAAGCTAAACTTCTACTTTACTATTGTTTATAGATGTAGTCATTTTACTTCATTTAATCAAATAGATAGGGTTCCTATCAAAAAAAAAAAAAAAAAAAATCAAAATGACAGTCTTATCCTTTTTTTATTAATCTAAGGTATTTTTATCTTGTGTAAATTTCTTATAGTTTCCTAGAGCCAAGGTTTTCAGACCCGGACCATTCATTGAACTGTAAAAGGGAGAGATTCAAGGGTTTTGAGGTCGAACCGAGGTCGAATCGGGTTGAACCATGATGATGTCATAATTAATTTAATAATTAATTAAAGCCTAAATATAAATATTAAATTTATAAAACTAGCAAAATTAACTAATATATCTATATATGTGAGGGAAATTTAATAATTTTCAAGCATATATTTAATAATTAAATAAGAAAGTTAATAAAATAAAATAATAACCATGAAAACATTAAAATTCATGATTAATTTTTGAAGTAAAGTTGAATATATTTGAAAGATTTTAATTATAATTTTTTTTATTCCTTGTAAGAGATGGATAATTTAATTAAGTAGAATAAAATTGTGTTAAGTTGTTTTTATAAAAAAAAAAAAAAAAAAAAAATTGCTAAGGAGTTGGACCGCACAGTTTTTAACCAGTTCGTACGGTCCAACTCCGGTTTTAAAGGTTCACAGAATTGCCACATATGCCCGGTTCTTTATGCTTAACAAATCGGTTTTCATCCCGGTTCTCGATTTTCACTGTTTGACCTCTCAATCCGGTCCGGTTCTGAGAACTATGCTGTATTCCAGAGTTTTAGAAGTTTTGTTAGCCTACCACTCTAACAGTCATAGGGGATAATTTTTAATTACCAAATAATGTCCTGTTCAATTGGAATGTAAGATTATATGTGCTTCTATGGATCGCTTGTTAGTAATTTAGTAGAACACGATTATCAAAAAAAAAAAAAAAATCAGTATAAAATGATTCATAGTTTATTTTAGCCACAACTCTATAGTGGTATAGATAGTCTTTAATCAGAGTTAAAGTTTTTCTATCTTTTAATTAAAAAGTGTTCAAATTAAAATGTCACGATTTAATTTGTCAGGATAAATTTTTTTTTTTTGGGGTGAGCTTGTCCACGAGGTTGTCAAAATTCAAAAGCAAATGAATGGGGACTGGGGAGTCCCACGAGGTTGTCAATGTGATGTTACTAGTTATGTGTTCACTGGCCTGGGTAGATAACCATTACCTGTGTATATTGAAACACACATCCATTACTTGTGTATATTGAAACTCACATGTATCATGCAATTCGAAATACAACCTTGCTTTCTTGAATGGTAATAAGTGATAAGTCATCATAAATTATGTCCACAAGTATAAAAACAAAAATCTACTCTATCTAAAATAAAATGAATTCAACTTTGGATTTTGGGTTTCTCAACGTTGTTGTTGTTGTTGTTTATCTCTCTAGATTTGTTGGGCGGAAAAAACGCTATGAATCTTTTCTTTTTAAAATTTTTTTTTCTTTTTGGGTCCCATTTTTTGTTGCTTTTTGACTATGTCCAGACCTCCGAAACTACAGGACAAAACAAGGTGTTTGCCGACAAAATATATTTAAAAAATTAAATCAATAAAAGGAGCTTTCTTTTTAATTTTTAAAAAAATAAAAACAAAATTTGGGCATATGGCGAAATTTTTGGAATTTTTGGATGTCGACTTGTAAAATTTTAGGTGGCCAAGTCCCAAGGGATTACCACATGATGTTGAGAAATTTGAATGTAGCATTGCAATGAAAATAAAACATATATATGTGACATATAATCCCTTGGCACTTGGCCACCTAAAAGGAGCTTTCTTTTTAATTTTAAAAAAATAAAAATAAAACATCATTGCAATAAGAAAAAATATGTCACAGTTTAGAAGAAGAAGAAGAATACTGAAGACCCTATTACCTAATCCCTTTCTCACTTGACTTTCGAGGCCAGCTTCTAACGTCACTTTTGGATCTGTTCATGTCAAGTGTCAACCAAAGATAATGCGAGACCGCCGCGCGACTAGCTTTTCCTCCTCTCTACTAGCTGGGCGTGTGGCTTGGCTTGGCTTAGCTGCTTACAATTTTGGTTTTGTTTAGTTTCGAGTTTCAATTGCATCAATCTCATTCAATTTCATTTTCTAATTAATTCAGTTTTTTTATTCCATCTGGTAATGTTGGTTTCACATGTTAGGTTGTAATGTTAATATTTGGTCCAGAGGTTTTCAATAAACATGTGTATACTTGCTAGTTGGTACTCTCTTGTGTTGTCATTGTTCTAACAGATATAATTTGTTTAAGGTTATTAAAAATATTTTTATCATTTTCTTAAAAACAATTTATGGCAATTAAAATTTTTAGTAATTTTTTTTAAATAAAAAAATTCCCTTCATGTGAATTAAAGATGGTATTTTAGTACTTAAAAAAGTTATCTATAAAATTTGTTTGAACTGAGGATCTTTGTCTATAAAAAGAATATTATCATAAGATATGGATATTGTTAATATTTGGTTCAGAAGACTAGCTTTGCTCCACTCATGCGTGTGAGTCATATATATGGTAACAGATAAACACATATTTAATGAAGATTTAATCGTTTCATGAATTAAAATATTGTATGGTGCATGTACAAGTTTTGAGTACAAGGGATTATATGTAACATATATATATGTGACGCCCACATCATTCCAATGCTACATTCGATTTTCTTAACATCATGTGGTAATCCCTTGGGACTTGGCCACGTAAAATTTTACAAGTCGACATCCAAAAATTTCGCTATATGCCCAAATTTTTTTTTTTATTTTTTTATTTTTTTTAAAATTAAAACAAAGCTCCTTTTATCTCCAATGGGGACCACCATTCGACTGCGTTCTGAGTAAGTTTCTTGAGAGATTCACCGAATACATATTAACATGAAAATGGAGAGAGCTGGTTACTAATACTGAAGCACTTCGAAGTAGATCACGATAGCCCATCGGAAAAGCCTTTGAGATGCATCGTCCCCGCCGGCGACCCTGCATGGTCGCCGACCTCGCCAAGCTTCTCTAAGCTGTCGTTTAGATATTACTTTAGGGTGTGTTTGTTGTTCCCAAAAATACAAAATACAAAACTGCTCTACATCTCATCCAACTTCAACTCAAATCACACTTAAATTGCACTGAACTATTTTTCTGAGAAATATGATTGGCTGTGCTTGTTCTATTAGATTTAGATTTGTTAATATGGGGCTTGTTTGACTGCTTAGAAAAGATTTGGAAATCAATTTAGTACTCCAATTAACGCTATGGTCTGGCCTAGACTTTTAACTTTCCTTTATTTCCCTTTATTTTCTCGGCTGTCAAACAGATTTGCTATGAAGTAGATAAGAGAAAAAAAAAAATCAAATTTTGGAGTTCCGTAATATAAAATTTTATAACTTAAGAAGACTAAGCCTTTGATCTTTGAAAGGTGATGCTGCTAACCAAACACACACACAAAACACATACACATACAAACCCAGTTCATATTATCATGACATACATATATATAAGATCCATACAAAACATCAGTTGAACCAAAACAGTTACATATATGTCTGCTAATGCTTTCTCTTTTTTGAATACTACTATATTATGGTAATAAAGAAAAGATAGGGAATATATATTCATGTGGGGGGCTAGGTCATGGTATGAGGCGGAGGACTCTCTTACAGTACTGAGCCTGGAGATGGTGCAGGTACTGCTTTGTGATTGGTTGAAGAGCTTGTTGAAGCTGGTATATAGGTGTCTGGATTCGGAGCAGATGGCTGAGTGTAACCCTTGAGAAGTTTCCGGCGTCGGAAAGGAAACTCCGGCGACGGTGCAGGCGCGGCTTTGTGATTGGTTGAAGAGCTTGTTGAAGCTGGGATATTTGTGTCTGGATTCGGAGCAGATGGCGGAGTGTAACCCTTGAGAAGTTTCCGGCGTTTGAAAGGAAACTCCGGCGATGGTGCAGGTGCGGCTTTGTGATTGGTTGAAGAGCTTGTTGAAGCTGGGATATATGTGTCTGGATTCGGAGCAGATGGCGGAGTGTAACCCTTAAGAAGTTTCCGGAGTCGGAAAGGAAACTCCGGCGATGGTGGAGGTGCTGCTTTGTGATTGGTTGAAGAGCTTGTTGAAGCTGGGATATAGGTGTCTGGATTCGGAGCAGATGGGTGAGAATAACCCTTAAGAAGCTCTCGGCGTAGTAAAGGAAAATCACTAGCCAAGGCCTTTTTGCCGAACCAGGTGTCGCCGGTCTTTGGAGAATCGGGCACAGGCAGAGAGGTTGGAGGGACTTGAGGCTGCAGTGGTAGTGGACCTAAGACCTGGTTTTTCTTCATCATAATGGTAGCCTCACCCTCATGTAGTGCAGGCATGCTTATCAGAAAAAGCACTACGAAAAGCATATTCCGAGATGGTAGCATCTTTAGAACAGAGGAAGAGATGGTTTCAGAAAATTTTTGTGCAGAAAGTGGGGTGCTTGGATGGTTATTCTTGTAGTGAGAGTTGGTCATAAAGAAAGGGGGCAGGAGATAGCTTTTTGCTAGATCATTGTCGACGGAATTGGGCCCAACTATATTTATGACATGCTTTTTTTTTTTCTTTTTCATTTTTTTTTGGAGGAAGTTCATAATGACTGACGAGACTTCAAAAGTTCCCCTTACCTTAAATGTACTAGGAACAATTTCATTCAATCATATACTTTTCACCAAATATTTCCATTTTCGGCTCCTTGTTATCCTGTCAACTACGTAAGTATCGCACCACTACGCGCCTTCTTTTTAACAAAACACGCACGTACCTATCCCATCCCATGCTTTTGTGTTTTAACTTTTTCGTTGCTCCACGGGCCGCCACCTGTCCAGCTTATATTATAGAATGTAAATGTGATCCATGTGGATGTGGTCAATTCTGAATTCTCACATGCATGTGGTGATTGCACGATGCATTCAATGTGGGGGACCATGTAAATGTGGTGATCGCAGTAAAAATGCGCCTTCTTTTTAACAAAACACGCACGCACCTATCCCATCCCATGCTTTTGTGTTTTAAACTTTGTTGCGCCATCTGTCTAGCTTATATAATCAGGGCCGGCTGAACTTATAGGCAACTTAGGCCGCCGTTTAAGGCCCCCCACTTATAAGAGGCTCCCAAGTAGTAATAATATAGTATATAATATTGTTTTCTCATCTAATAAAAAAAAAAAAAACCGTTTCTCACACTGAAGTGACATGAAAGCTAATGCCATCACCATATCTTTAGTTTGCTGAAAAAAAAGATTACAAAAGGCCCGTTTCTCATCTGAAAAAGAAGAAGAAGAAGGAAGGCCCGGTCATATAGTGCCGCATGTGAGTGTGACTTGCTGTTCGTTTTTGAAGTCATACATTGCCCATTTTTGCTCGTTTTAGGATTTTGATTTTTTGTTGAATTGGGTAGAGTCTTAAATTAAACATATCTCAATCGGATAGGGTCTTTAGAACGGAGGGGATACCATTTAAGGTGAAGCACTTAGCCCCCATTTGAAAAGTTAATAGTAAGTCTACTTTCCAAAGTCAAATCATAGGCTCATGAAATTAATTATTAATGATAGTATCATGTTTCCATTTAAAAATGGTCCCCCTCTCTTTCACCGCAAAATTTGACCGTCCATACGTTGGCCAATATTGTAGTTTTCACGCGTTTGTTTTGTACAGCTGTGGAGCAATATGGCCACAGACTTTATAATGGTCACTCTTTGTACTCGTGTTACAGTTATGCTAATATCTTGATAATAAAATTTCTATCTTTATTATTTAAAAAAAAATCACATTTTATTAAATCTTTCTATGAATTGCATATACTACTGACTTTCGTTCGTTTTGTTTTGATGGAAAATGTTATGTGAAGATAGTTTTTTTTGTATTTTCTAATGTTTAGTAGTATTAGAAAAAATGAGTTAATGGTATCTTTGCTTATCATAAAAAGTATGACTTATTGTGGGGGTCTTTTTGTGTTAATGGGCCTGGGACCGTTCTGCTATACTTAAGCCCGTTGAATGTTGGGTTAGGGATGTTGGGACTGACCTATTATCCCAATGAAACTATGTCACAAGCTAACTTGTGCGCAAGTCAGGCGTTTCCAACATGCAGACAAAGTAGGCAATGCTACACCATACTGGGTATCTTAGCAAACATAACAAATAATGCTACATCAGAATAACTGATACAACAATAGGGCTGTAAATGAACCAAACCGATCATAAACAAATTGGGCTCGGCTTGATAAAAAGCTCATTTATGTTTGTTTATTTATAAATAAGCTAAGCTTGAGCCTTAGTTTTAGGCTCATTTAATAAACAACTCGAGCCTAAGCAAAAAAATTTGTTCACAAACAAGCTCGTGAGCTATTAGGCTCGATACAAAACAATTCAAGTATAGGCTCATTTATAAGTTTATATGTGTGTTAATGCCTACTTTGGACGAAAGGCCCAATGGCAGAAGAAGCCCAACAATAAGAGAAGTGGAAGGAAAAAGAAAATGTGAATGGTAAAAGCAAGTTAGTAAACCCAATGAGCTAACGTGGCAGGAATAATAGCTAGCAAGCCCATGGGAAGAATAAGAGGTAAAGATGAAATAAGTGCCGAGAAGGCCCAAGGAAAGAGGTAGCAAGTCCAATGAATACTATAACCTCCGCACGGCAAAAATACTGTAATTGTGCTCGGTTAGCACAATTATAGTATGAGCTTGAAAATAGTGGGGTAACCTCCGTACGGCATGAATTACTGCAAGCACAGCTTTTTCCAAGGGGAGATACCACATCTCTGCTTCCACTAGGATCTTACTGACATAAAAGATTGGTTTTTGAACCTCCTGATCCACCCTTAGCAGAACAGCACTTACCTCGTGATCAGTCACAGCTAGATTCATATACAATGTTTCCCCAGGAACTAGCCTTGACAGAATGGGAGCCCGTGACAAGTACAGTTTCAGTTCCTCAAATGCTTGTTGACATTCATTCATCCACTGAAAGCCTTTCCACTTCTTCAACAACTGGAAAAAGGGACGACACCTATCCGTGGACCTAGAGATGAATCGATTAAGGTTGCGGTCATCCTTGTAAGTCGTTGGACCTCCTTATGACTCTAAGGTGATCTTAAATTCCGTAGAGCTACAATCTAATCTGGATTGACTTCTATACCTCGATGCGTCACCAAGTAGCCCAAAAACTTTCTCGAGCTAACCCCGAGAGCACATTTGGAGGCATTTAACTTTAAATAGTGCTTCTGTAATGTCCGAAACATTTCTGCGAGATCTGTGAGTTGATCTTCAGTAGCCTTACTCTTTACTGCCATATCATTGATGTATGCTTCCATATTTCTCTCCAATTGCTCCCTAAACATCTTGGTCACCAATCTCTGATAGGTAGACCTTGCATTCTTCAACCCAAATGGCATGACCTTATAGTGAAAATTACCAGTTGGGGTGATAAAAGATGTCTTATCTTGGTCCTCGGGGGCCGGCACTATTTGATATACCTTTGGAAAGCGTCAAGAAAACTTATCCTGGGATGCCTAAAGGTTGCATCGACAAGCTTGTCTATCTTCGGCACTAGAAAATGATCTTTAAGACACACCTTATTTAGGTCCGTGAAATCTACACACACTCTCCACTTCCCATTCTTTTTCTTTACCACCATCGTGTTGGCTAACCATTCGGGATTGTAAACCTCTTTAATTGCCCAGACTTCTTTAAGGTTATCCACCTCTTCTCTTACTGCCTTAACATGTATATCCGAGGATCTACGTGGTCTTTGTTTCTTTGGTGTACAACGAGGATCAACATTAAGCCGATGGCAAATAAAATCCGAATCTACCCCGGGTACTTCGTATGGATTCCATGCAAATACATCTATATTGTTTATTAAAAACAAGATTAACTTTACTTTTTTTGACATAGGGAGTTTAGCTCCTACCTGGAAATATTTATCCCCGAGGTCAATATGATTCCGTCTGGTTATGTCCCCACTCATCTTGTTTGGCCAACGAAAATATGGATCATTCTTTATCTTTTCCACAATTCGGTAAACAGACTCTTTATTCAATGAACTAACCATTTCTGTCCTTTGCTTCTGGACTTGAGGGAAAAAGGCCCTCCAAGGTCGAGAACCTTGATCCAGCTTAACTTCCTTCTTCTCTGCCACGAGTAACTTGGCCTTAGCTTTATCTTGCAACTAGTCATCCTCCAGTCTTTTATATTCTTCCACCCGCTCCATCAGCTTGTTCATATCCGTAACTAGTTTTAAGGCTAATGAAGCCCTTAAATCAGAATCAATGGGAAGGCCCACTTTAAAGGTACTTTCAGCAATTACCCCATTATCTCCCCTGATCTCATTATACAATTCCCAATACCGATCCAAATAAGCCCTCAGGGTTTCTCCCTCCTTCATTGCTAATGAAAGGAGTGAGGTGAATGGCTTCGGGTAGTGGCAGTGCCACGTTCAGTCCAGGGTGTTCCTAGGAACACCATGACCTGAAAAAAAAATTATATATAATAATTAAATTTTGGCGTAAATGCACTTTTAGTCCCTACATTTTGACTTTTTTCCATTTTAGTCCCTACATTTTATTTTTACCACTTTTAGTCACTAAACCAATTAACGCTATTCATTTTAGTCCTTGAAACACTGTTCTGTCACCAAATTAACGGAAAGACGGACGGATTAATAAAATATTATTAAAAAATTTATTTAACATTTTTTAAATGCCAAAATTAAAAAAAAATTACTCAATTTTAATTTTTTTAAAAAAAAAAACAAAAAAATTATCGGGCTCCAATCTTTTTTTTTTTTTTTTTTTTTTTTTTTTTTTTTTTTTTTTCAGAAGAACTTTTAAACCCTTTTCTCTCTCTATTCTCAAACTCTCTTTCTCCTCACCCTCCGTCTCTCTAATCTCAAAATCTTATCTTTGCTGATCCACCAAACTCCGATCTGATTCAAACTCTGACTAACCCAAACTCTCTCTAATCTCGTTCAAGACTCAGTGATGAGGTCGCTGTCGTCGAACTCGTTCAAGACTCAATGATGAGGTTGCCGTTGCCGTCGAAGAAAGAAACCCTAGAAGGTCCGCCATTGCTGTTGCCATCGAACCCATCAAGAAGGTCCGCCAATTAGGTGTACGAAACCCCAGAAAGAAAACCCATAGTTTATTTCTGTGTAGTTATGGCTCTGTTGTACAAAACCCAGTCACCGATTCGGTATTGGAGCCCGATATTGACCAACGGCGAGCAGATCAAGAGGCTGATCTTTGAGGTTTTGATCAGGGAGGCCGTGGGGTCTTGATGCCGTGAAAACAATGGGAAAAATTTGGAGGCTTGCATGTGGGTGTTGTGAACATGGATCAGTGGTTAGGTCCGCTGATGATTTTGGCTTGGGTTGTGATCTGGGTTACGTTTGTGTTGATCTCTATTTGTGATCTGGGTGTCTCTGTTTGTTTTTGGTCTCTGTTTCTTTTCTTCTTCTTCTTTTTTCGTTTGTGTTGTTGTGATCTAGGTTTGAGTTTTTGGTTGCTGGATTTGTGTCCTTGGTTGCTGGGTTTGATCTGGGAAGAACACGAAGAACTCTAGGTCTGTGTTTTTGTTTGGTCTCTGTTTCTTTTCTTTTTCTTTTTTTTCGTTTGTGTTGTTGTGATCTAGGTTTGAGTTTTTGGTTGCTGGATTTGTGTTCTTGGTTGCTGGGTTTGATCTGGGAAGAACACGAAGAACTCTGGTTCTGTGTTTGTGTTTGGTCTCTGTTTCTTTTCTTTTTTTTCTTTTTTTTGTTTGTTTGTTTGTTTTTTTAATTAAAATTGAGTAATTAATTTTTTTAAGGCATTTAAAAAATGTTAAATAAATTTTTTAATAATAGTTTATTAATCCGTCCGTCTTTCCATTAATTTGGTGACAGAACAGTGTTTCAAGGACTAAAATAAATGGCGTTAATTGGTTTAGGGACTAAAAGTGGTAAAAATAAAATGTATGGACTAAAATGAAAAAAAGTCAAAATGTAAATACTAAAAGTGCATTTACGCCTTAAATTTTTTTACATTTGTTTACCCTTTAAAAAAAATTAGGAACACCCTCAAATAAAATAAAATAAAATAAAATTTATTTGTTCTACTTTCAAGCAAAAAAAAAAAAAAAAAAATTGTAACAAAGCAAGCCCACAAAAAAGCCCAACATCAATCCTAAACAAAAAATGGTAAAGCATGCCCAATCTAAAGAAAAAACAACCCAACAAATGGTAAATAGGTAAAGCAAACCCACGGATTCTCAAAAAAAAAAAAAAAAAAAAAAAAACCCAATATATGCATTTGCCAATTCATTAAATGGTAAAGTTAAAGCAAAAACTAAAATCTCAAATCACTAAATTAGAAACATAACCTAAAGACAAAAACCTCATCAGTCAATAGAGCAAACGCTGCAACGCAACAACCAACAGACGGATAGGCATCGGAGATCGGTCAGCCAACACAACTCGAGCTCTAGTCCAGAGCACATCACATCGGGATTCGAGCATCGGAGATCGCTTACTGGATCAGATCGGAGATCGCCGATCAGTCACGCTCGTTGCTCGGCTTGCCGGCTTGGCCTGTGGCCTCGATTCCTTCGGCGCCGCCCCTCGGCCTCAGGCCTCCTTGCTCCCTCAACCTCAAGGTATTTCATCTTTACTAACTTCTTTATCTTTTTCTCTCTGTCTCAATCTCTCTCTTTATCTGAAGAATGAAAGTGAAATGAAATGAGAGTCTCTCTCTCTCTCCCTTTAAGACTTTATCTAATTCTTTTAAACTGTGATTGGCGTACTTTATAACTTTATTAATATTTTCCCATGTTTTTGGCTTTATCCGTTGGTGTTAATGTTGGTGTTGGTGTTGGTGAGATACAATTAATTGTCTTTTAGTGTATTGTGATTTGTGATTGTGAATTTTTCTGATTGGCTCTTGTGATTGGGAGCCATGGGGTCTGTCTGTTGAGTGGGGTGAGGGGTGGATGGGGGCATAGGGCCAGGGTGGAATATTTGAATTGGGGGAAGTAAATGCACATGGGGTTTGTGCTAGTGCAATTAATAAACAATAATTAATTGGGGGAAGCAACTAATAAATAATAATTAATAATTTAATTAACCAATACATTATAAAAGACAAACAAATTAAATTATGTTAGGTTAAACAACAATTAATAATTTTATAATTAATGAAACAACAATATTACAAATTATAGTTTATAAAAGACAAACAAATTAATGAAACAACTAAACAACAATAATTAATAATTTAATTAATATTTCAAATGAACTTATAGTTTATTGTTTATTCTTTTGCTAGAATTATGGACAAATATTTGATAAGAAAACCACATACCCAAGATTCATCTCTTGTGCAAGATTCATCTTCATCTTCTAAGCGAATTCGTGTTGACTTTAACTTAGAAAATCTTCTTTCAGATCATGGGCTACGAGAAAAGATATCATCTTATCATTCTAATAATCATGATGAAATAAGAAGATATTATTTACAAGAAGGCCCTTGTCAACTTATTTTCCAAAACCATGATAATTAGCCTCTATCATATTTTTCTAGAAAGCCTCGTCGATTTAGATCCGAATGGTATGTAAATAGAAAGTGGTTGGAATATAATATAGACAAAGATGTAGTATTTTGTTTATATTGCTACCTATTTGGGCAAGATGTTGGTAAGCAAGGAGGAGGTGAGACTTTTGTAATGAAAGGATTCAAATTTTGGAATTAGAAAGAGAAGTTAAATTCCCATGTTGGAGGAGTTAATAGTGCTCATAACCAAGCTGTCAAGAAGAGTGGAGATCTAATGAAGGAAAAGCAACACATTCAAAGTATTTTGGTTAAGCAATCAAATCAAGATAAAATTGAATATCGGGTTCAATTAAATGTAATAGTTGATTGTATAAGATTCCTTTTATGCCGGGGATTAGCTTTTCATGGTCACGATGAATCTCAAGATTCAAGTGATAAAGGAAATTTTCTTGAGCTTTTACAATTTTTGGGGGATTACAATGAATCTATTAATGAAGTGTTGCGAAAAGCTCCAAAAAATTGCAAGCTTACCCACCATAAAATTCAAAAAGACATTGTGAATGCAATTGCACGTGAAACATCCAAAGCCATCATTAAGGATCTTGACAATAAGTTCTTTTCAATATTAGTTGATGAGTCACGTGATATCTCAGTGAAAGAGCAAATGGCCCTCATTCTTCGTTATGTGAACAAAAAATGAATTATTATAGAGCGTTTCCTTGGTATTGTACATGTAGCAAGTACCACCACCTTGTCACTCAAATATGCTATTGAATGTTTACTTTGTGAACATAATTTGAGTTTATCAAAACTATGTGGGCAAGGTTATTACAGGGCTAGTAATATGCAAGGTGATATCAATGTTCTCAAAACTTTAACTTTGAAAGAGAATAAGTCAGCATTTTATGCCCATTATTTTGCTCATCAACTTCAATTGACACTTATTGCCATTGCTAAAAATCACATTAACATTGCTGAATTTTTTTATGTGGTTAGTAATTTAGTAACTATTGTTGGAGGCTTTTGTAAGAGACAAGATGCTCTTCAAGATGCACAATTTGCCAAAATCAAAGAAGAATTAGAGAATGGTGTACATAGAAGTGGGCAAGGTTTGAATCAAGGGACAAATCTTAAGCGTTCTAGTGATACATATTGGGGATCATATTATGAGACTATTCTCAACTTGATTTTGATGTTCTCTGCTGTTGTTGATGTACTTGAGATTATTGAAGAAGATGGCCTTTCCGACCAAAAAGTTGAAGCTTGATCTATTATAAGGTTAATTCTATCTTTTGAATTTTTCTTTACTCTACACTTGATGAAAAACATTTTAAGGATCATAAATGAGTTGTCAATAGCATTGCGAAAAAAAAAAAAAATTAAGATATGGTAAATACTATGGATCTTGTTAAAGTGTCTAAGCAACGATTGCAAGTGATGAGAGATGATGAATGGATATCTTTATTGATTGAAATGTCTTCATTTTGTACCACACATTATCGTGTTGATTTGTTCAACACAGTCATTGATATGCAACTTCAAGAGCTTAACAACCATTTTTTAGAGGCGAATACTGATTTGCTACTTTGTATGGCTTGCTTGAATCCAAGTAATTCATTTGTGGCTTTTAATAAGGAAAAATTGATACGTCTAGCAAAGTTCTATCCATCTGATTTTCTTCGGACAGATATCTTGGCACTTGACTCTCAACTTCAAAATTACATTTTTGATATGCGCAACAGTGAATTTTTTTAGAGCTTCAAGGAGTTAGTGAACTTGCTGAAAAGTTAGTGAATATAGGGAAGCATGAGACTTATCCATTAGTCTATTTGCTTGTGAAATTAGCTTTGACCCTTCTGTCGCTACTACAATAGTAGAAAAAGTTTTTCAGCAATGAAATATATAAATAATGAACTGCGCAATCGAATGGGAGATTTGTGGATGAATGATTGCTTGGTTGTGTATATTGACAGAGATGTAGCTTGTAGCATTGATAATGAGACTATCATGCAACAATTTCAAAATATGAAAACTTGTAAAAAACAATTGTAAACTTTATGTATTTGTGTATTTTTTTTTATTGTTATTGTTGTCAATATATGAATTTTTTTTATTAGATTGTGTAATTTATGCTTCTTAAGGAACACCCTGAGAAAAATTCCTAGAGTCGCCACTGGCTTCAGGGTCTGACTACATGTGACAAACCTAGCCCCAAATGCCTTGATAAGCTCATCATAACCCCAGATAGCCCTTCTCTCTAGCCCATCAAACCATCTTATAGCCATTGGACCCAAACTAGAAGGAAAAATTTTACACATCAGGGTCTCATTCTTAGAGTATATGGCCATACTTTGATTGTAATGACTAACATGCTCCACGAGATCTGTTTTTCCATCATAAATTATAAAAGTTGGCCTAGTAAATCTCTTCGGTAAGTCTGCTTTCTCTATTTCTTCAGAGAATAGTGTAACACCCCAACTTAATTGCCTATTTAATTTTATGGGTTATATGCATGTTAGTATCTTAATTAATTTTAAGTGCTTGAAGCTTTGATTTTGTACATATTATAAACAATTGAAATAGCTAGTTGCATTATATATATATATATATATATATATACTTAGTATGATGCATGGTTGGTATTTTTTAATTAGATATATGGTGCATGGTATGTGATAGTGGAAATTCAATCCCCATGCAACCAATGAGAATTCAAAACAACTAATACTAAAGCAACATGCAAGTTGACAAACCAAAAGGCCAAGGCTTGGCCGGCCATGCAAATTCATCAAGAGCCATTTTCCTTGACTTTCTCAAGCATTAGAACATCCAAGAAGTTACCCCCCTCAATTTTTCCACGGGTACACACACAAAAATCAGAAAAGTCCACTCCTTATCTTCTTGGCTGCCCCAAAAGTCTCTCTTTACCTTTTCTTTTTGCTGGAACCAGAAAGTTCAGCACTCTTTCTCTTCTCCTTCTTCTTTATTCTGGTTTCTTTCTTCTTCCCCTATCACACGGCTGTAACTCTCCCTCACTCTCACACCAAGAATCATAAACATCTCTCTAGGAACAAATTAAGAGCCTAAGCACTAAGGTTTCATCTTCAAAAGGGTGTGAGTAAGTAAGTTAAAGCTCATCTGATTTTGTGTACTTGGAATAGTATGATTGTTTGTTTATTTTCATTCTTTATCCTCTGTTCTGTTTTGTGAGACTGAACTTGTGATTCTGTTTTTGTAAGTTTAAAGAGTGATGGTGTTATGAGCTATTGAATGCTTATTAGGGTATTTTAATATGTATTGTATAAGTATAAAAATACCCAAGTGAAATTAAGGCTAATTGCTATTTGTTGATGATTTTTGTAAGAAAATGCACTGAAGCTGTCACTGTGACAGATTTGATGTTTACAACAAGAAAATTCTGTATTAAATCATGTTTTGTGAATTAGGATGCTAGGAATAGTTTTTATGAACCCTAAGACATGTATGGTTGTTGTGGAAGTGGTTTCACAGTATTTGGATAAATAGAAAAATAATGATTTAATTTCTAATTTGCATGAGTTCCTGCCAGGACAGATTTGAACACGTTGGCTTGTATGATTTATAATAAATCATGGTTTTATGCTTTGACTACGAAAATTTTATGGTATATAATAGACATACAGAGGAGTAGTTCTGTAAATTTTCATGCCTTTTGGATGTGTTTGAACAGCCCATTCGTATTTTACAAATAGGGCTTTTGCTGCGGTAATGACCAGTAAACAGGGTAGTAAAACTTTGACTTTGTGGATTTAATTTTGAAGCTAGGGTGAATGTTTTGAGCTATAATTTTTATATGCTCATCCTTTGTTATGTTTGGAGTATATATAAATTTTATGCCTTGGGTTCTCTTTGGTTTGGATGCATAATGTGTTTAATGATTGTAGCATATGCTTTGGGGAACTTATTGTGATGGGAATTAAGATTTTCTTAAGTTTGAGAGTTAGGTTAGGATTGAGGATAAGTTTAAATACTTAGGAAGAGGTTGTCAATAATAAGTTTTGGTTTTCATTTAGGTGACGAGAACGAGAACACGGACACTTGAGCTCCTCTTGTACAATCTCTCGCGTCTTCGGCTTTCAGGTAAGGGATTTGAGATATGTGTCTTTGATAAGTATAGATATTATTTAGAAAAGTATTATGCATTAAAGCTTTTAATTAAAGATATTGCATATAAGCATGATTTAAATAAAATATATGTTCGTGAGTTATTCAATCTTATATATATGATAATTTTAGCATATTAATGCTAGTACTTATATCACGAACATAATATTTCTGAATAAAGTGGATATGCTACTATTATGAAATGATTATGTAAAAGCATAGTTATCAGAAAAATATAGCGTTTGGGTTATTCCATTGTTATGTTCTGAACTCAGCCAGTAGGGGTTAATTATTGGCTTTCCATGGAAAAATGTTATATGTTTGGCCATTTCAAATAGAGGAAATGGGGTTGCCCGTAACTCTAGGCCATTTAAAGTAGAGGAAATGGGGTTGCCCGTAACTCTAATCTGAATAAGGCCTTCTCCCCAATGTGTACGGACGGCGGGGAGGAATAAAACCTTGAGGAGATGTGCCATCAGGCCTCTCAAAGAGGACAATATCATGCACACGGGGTCACCCAACTGTAATGAGGCCTTCTCTGTACAGACTTATCAGATATGGAATAACCAATATGTTATGAACAACTATATTACGTTATTGATCATGAGAGAATGATTTTGTTTAAATGCATTATGAAAAGGTAAGGGCTCTCATGAAAAGAAGCTCATGATGAAACTTTTTATAGTCTTTTAAAAAAATAAGATAACGAAATTATGTTTATGCTTCTTATTGTGTCCTTATATTATTATGTGAAAAGAAGATGAAGTATTTTATCTAAAAGTTCATACGTTATTTTAAAAACCACGTGAATAGTATGAAGCTATATTATCAAACCTGGCATATCCATAAAATATTCGATTTACATGTATTCTTACTAAAGGCCCATGGAGCTTAAAAACCTTACTGGGCTTCGCAGCTCACCCTTTTATATTTCAGTGCACAGGTTCTTCCTGGAAGCAGCGAGAGTATTAGAGGTGGCAAGGATTCTGTGTTTTCTCGTTTGTTAGAATGTAAATTTTTGTTGTATAGTAGTTTAGCTCTTTTGTTGTATAGGTGGAATCAAGATGTACTTGATTCTGGAGCACAGATGTAATTCAGTATCTTAGTTTGTTTTGAACCCCAGTTGTATGCCTTTGGGGTTAGATTTGTAAGAAGAGTTTTACTAAATGTTTAGCTATGTAATATTTACAGGAATACCCTAAGTTTCCACCAGGTGGAAAGCTTCCAAGTTTAAAGGAAATGAAATTTTAAGGTTTTCATCATTTTATATATGGTGGCTTTAAAGCACGAAAATAAATAGGAATTCAGGAAAAAAAAAAAAATTCTTGGTAAGCCTTTAGTTTAAGTTGGTTCGTGTTAGTATTGAGATAAACTTAATATTAACATGCCGCTCATGCTCTAAATCCTGAAGTACAGGTTTGGGTCGTGACAAATAGAGACTGAGATATTTGGCGCAGAGCCTTAGTCAAGGCATCTTCACTAGAAACATCCACAGGTGAAAAGACTTGCGAATGAGGAACTGGGTCTTTCAATTTCCTCCCCTCATGCTCATCCCTTCTATTCTTATAAGGAGGTGGAGGTGTTGTTCTGTCTCTAGGAGGAGTCTTCTCTCATTCCTCGTGAAAATGGGGTGATCTCCTGTCCCTCTTTCTATTCCCCTCACCCCTTCGGCGCTCACCTCCTTGGGAGCGACTTGGTGCTGGACTTGGCCCCTTCTGATGATGCAACTCCTCATCTTTATGGCAAAGCAACTCTTTATCCTTCTCTGCATTTCTTTGCAACAAAGCCACTTGTTCCCTTAATCTCTCTAACTCCACGTCCCTTTTAGCATAGGATGGTCCCTCCATGTTGGCAGCTGATCCCTCACGCTATGGAGGTGGGCTAGGTGGTCGCTGGGTCCCCCTATGAACTTTGGACCTCATGCGTCTATCCATATGGACAAACTCTTCTAAAATACTAGGCCGATCCAGATGGGCGGGACCATTTTGTGATCGGTGAGCCATGGTCTCAAACAGCCCCACTCTTGAGTCTTCTGCTTGGTAGAGTTATTCTCATAGATGGTGCCAATTGTAAAGACCTTAAAGATTGTCCCTAAGGAGGGGTTCTCAGGTCTCCTTCCTCGCAATTACACACAATAAAGATATAACTAAATTGTGGGAACAAAACACTCTATAATGGGAAACACAAGTAGTAGATCTCTTTTTCCATTCAAAAAACACTTCCTTTTCTATTACAAATGCTCATATGTCCTTGGGAAGATTTTTGTTTTTCCCAAAGTGTATCACTGAATGTTCCTCTCTCTCTCTCTCTCTCTCTCTATTTTTCTAAGATAGGATTTTTTTTCTCTCTTTTTTGGATCCCCCTTCCTTTTAACCTCCTTCCCTTTTATAGCTTCCATTTCCCTTCTCCTCCATCCAGCTGTTCTGCTTCTACCCAGAATATCAGGGATATTTTTCCTTACTTTATCGGTTTTCTCACCTTCTTATCTTAGGATTCTGACGACCAAAGAGTTACGTGTACTGTTCAAGCTGTCTCATGCGCCAGAGGTTAGGTAAGCCTCTTCATTAAATGCGGAGGTAAAAATCTTCCTCATCCTTGCACCTTTTAGGAGTTTCCCGTGGTTTCTAGTATCTTCCAAAGACCACACAGAGGTCATCCATGCCTTAGGACTTGGCTAATGCACTTCTTTTTCCCGTGGTAATGGGCTAACCATGGTACTCCACCTTATCTTGAAACGCCTGTGGTGACCCAACTTTCACCCCGGATTGTTATTCTTTAAGCATTCCTCTCAGTTGAGAGGCGAGGCCCAATTACTTTCCCGTGGCCTAATGACTCTTTGGGCCCCAGGCCTGAGTAGAGACTGTTTCACTCCCCACAATACCAATGTTATATATAAAAATTATATATAGCAAGAAAAGTTTAAAGAAGGCATGAGCTCTTTTTTTTTTTTTTTGGATAATTCTGCACATCTTATTTTTTGCCATCCATATGCCATTCATATGGTAAACAGAAGCCTATAACCATTAATATGAACAATTACAAACTCTGAACATAATTGCTAGAGTGGCCACATATAATAGCAACTAACTCAGGAAGTGCAACAAGTCGAGAATTGAATATCACTTGTTATAAAAAGGAAAAAATGTTGTCTATAATGCTGGAAAGTGCGACAAAGTTGCCTCGGCAATTTCAATCACTATATATAGTATAATCCCATTAGCATATTGGAACACCATGTAACTTAGTTGCTATTTTGTTTATATGCTTCCTAATCATCATATCCAAAAAGAAGGGGAAAAAAATAGGAATAGCCCATTTAACATTAACAAAATAAATTGAAACAAAACCAAAATAAGATGGTCTTGAGAGAGAGAGAGAGAGAAAATCATGGTTTTATTTATGTGGTGGTTTGGCATTTTTTTTTTTTTTTTTTAATGTTTTTGTTTCCGTGTTTTGATATTGAGGTTATAGAGTGAGTTTTTGATATTGTGTGTCATTTCCTATCTTCTATTTGAATAATATGAGACATTATTGACTATGTATTCATAAGGTTTTACACTTTGTCTTTGTAGAATCTAATATCTTTGTTGAAACATAAATATTGTAAAAGGCGAATATAGACTGACATTTTAAGGTGAAACAAACCAACCTAAGTAATTTTAATATATATATATATATATATATCATGGGTTTCTCCTAATTAAAACTATAAAAGCAATCACAAATTTTGCTATATAATTACTATATTCCAGGAGAGTTGTCAATTTAACTGATCAACGCTTTCTCAACTTACAAATGCTTTGCAGTTTCTATTTTAGATAAAAATGTAAGGTTAATTCATGCTGATTGGTCTATTGATTAAGAGGCTTTAATGCGTTGGAATGGAATGGTGATATTGGAGGGATGTAGGTAGGTTTTTATTTTTATCATTTACTAAATTCTGATATTTTGATTTCAAGACTTTTTCAGGGTTACCTTATTAAATTAGAGTACTATTATAATAATTTATCTATTAAAATCTCGTTAGGATTAATGTAAAGAGAAATACTATGTTTTACAACATTTTTATAACATTTTCACAACGAATCATAAATGATGGATTATTGCTGTTAGTTATTGATCGGCAAAACAATAATTTTAGTGATAGTTTCAAATTAGAACTAATAACAACTTACCACTTAGAATTTGTTGTGAAAATGTTTGAAAATATTATGGACGTAGCACTTCTGTTAGCAAAAAACGTTAATATTTGTTGCATACATCTGTACACATATCCCTGAATTTCAATTATAATTATGAAATCGTGAAATAATATTTTCAATTATATGTGCTTTTTAGGGACTGCTTGTTAGTAATTTAGTAGAAAATGATTTCATAATTTTTTTTAAGCCACAACTTGATCTTCAAAATGATTTTTTTTTGGTGAATAAGTAAAAAATTTTAAATGAGAAAGATATTACTGTCAAATATAGTCTAAGTTTTTTTTTTTTGAGAAATAGTAGTACTTATTAGAACACACATGAAAGTATATATAATTATATACTTGTATTTTAAACCAATTTATAAGACATTACATAACTAAAGTACCACTACAAAAAAATTTTAATAAGACGTTAAATAGGAGGAAATGTGCAGAATGACGTCGGGTTACTGTTCAATTTGGTTAGTTAGACAACGCGTGAAACAATACAGCAAACTAGGCATCTCGAGTTTCTAAGACTCGAGATCCTCTTTTTTTCTCACTCCACCACGTCCCGCACCAATTGCTGAGGTGGACAAAGTTGTCCACTTAGATCTCGAGTCTTTAAGACTCGAGTTCCATAAATCAAAACTCGAGTCTTAAAGACTCGAGTTTTACTGAAATGAAGTCGCTGAAAACCAAACATATCTCGAGTCTTTAAGACTCGAGTTTCTTTCTTCTAGAACTCGAGTCTTAAAGACTCGAGTTTGCCTCAGCACTGTTCACACGTACTACCACTAAAAAAACAGAGCATAAAAAAAATTAACTCTACAGAACAGACGTACTCAGCCTCTCATTAACCCATAACTCTCACTCACCTCTCACTCCCTACAGAGCAAAGACATAATACACTCAGCCTCTCATTTACCCATAACTCTCACTCTCTCACTCACCACATTGCCTCTCACTCACCACATTGCCTCTCACTCTCTCACTGCTCTTCCCTCTCAACAATTTCATATCTCAGGTAAGGGTTTTTTGATTTCATTGTTATTATATTTGGGTATTAGTTGTCTATGGGTGTGGTGGCAAACCTTTCATTTCATTGTAGGTGAATCATTCAAATTTGCCTTAAATAAGAGACCTTTACTGCATTGCCAAAACCTTTGACATCTTATATCCTATTAAATGTTGGGCTTTTATATAAAAATCAAACTGTACAACACTTACACATTTGTTCTTTTAATTTGTTCTCTGCATTGATTCTCCAAAAAAATATATATATATTGTTCTCTTAATCAATGCCTCAGGATACCCATTAACTAGATAATTATCATAAATTTCCTTTATATACATACACACACACACACACACACAACATTCATTTAGATTATGTTTTTACTGAACTAGTATGCCCTGCATCAAGTGTGCTTTATGTATGTTCCAGATGTTACTTGTATGATGGAAAAAAAAGTTTCCTTTTGGTTAATTGTTATTCAATATGAGTATTTTTGGCTCGCCGTTTGTGTCTCACAAGTTGTTTATTGGCTCTCTTACAAGCGATTGCATCGTCGTCACTAATTTTTATTGAAAGTTTGGATCTGGGCCCTTGCATTTGTCTCCTCTCATCTGAATTATACGAAATGTTAAATATAGTTGTACTACGGCCAAAATTTTAGGAAAAAAATGTTTAGTTTGTATCATGAAAATCAAATTAAAAAAATTTCTTGGCCGCTTCTTTTTATTAGACAGTTAAAGACTTGCTGCAAGTTTCTTTTAGATCATGGAAGTTTAAAATGTTTTTTAACTAACATGGTAACTTGACTTTAACAGGTTCGCAATGCCTGAAATTGATATAATCATATACCACGGTGGTCCGTTGAAGAATGCCAATGCGAACAAGGGATTGCCATTTGAAGGGCCGGGTATAAAGAGCTATTTTACCCAAATTGATCGTAGGTTCAAGACCCTTGACGAATTGAAGACGATGGTTATGGAAGAGTTGTGTGAGAATCCTGCTGTGCACAACATAGAAATTACTTATCGTATGCCAAATGAAATCCTGAGGCACCGAATTAATTACAAGTACATGGCGATAGAAACAGACAAACATGTGAAGATCATGTTTGACAAGTTGGAGAGAATACCTGAAGTAACTAACATTGAGTTGTACATACAGTTAAAGCCGCGTGCAGAAGTTAGCATCGACGAAATTCAACAAACACAAACAAGTTTACCGATTACAGTTCCGGATGCTCAATATGAGTATTTTACACATGTAGAGCATGATAATTTTCATGCTGATGGTAATGATGATGATGAGGATGAGAATGATGATGAGTATGAGGATGAGAATGATGATGAGTATGAGGATGACGATGATGATGACGACGACTATGTTGATGGGAGTACTGCCAGTGACGATGAAGATTTTGATCATGGAGATGAGATTGAAGACAGGATTGAGAGAGGGGACTTTAGGGACTGTGAGAGGGACATTGATGATGATGAGACATTGGACGGTAATGAACCTAATGCAGACAATGTCCTTAGTGTCCAACACATTACGGACACAATCCCTGCCTACGCACCTCCTGCTTTGTCATTTTCTGCAAATACTTGGGAAAATATGGTTGATCCTTCACATATGGAGATACCATTTGTGTCTACTTGGAGAGAGGGGATGAATTTGTACAAAGGCTTGACTTTTGCCAGTAAGGTGGAGGTGCAGCGTGTATTAACAATATGTGCCCTTAAGGAAAACAAACAGTATGTGATCAGTAGGTCAACGACGACAAAACTTTGTGCAAAATGCGTGGATGAGTCATGCAGGTGGTATGTCTGCGCAGTCATGAAGCCCAATCTCCAGGGACTATGGATGGTCACCGTGTACAAGGGTCCTCACACGTGTATACGGACTGGGGTGCGAAATGATGGTAGAATGATGACTTGTAACTTTATTGCATCAGACATCCTTAAGAAGTTAAGTGAGGATCACACTACTCCAATTAAGCATCTTAGATCTATGATAGAGTCGAAATATGATGGCCATAAGCCTTCTTACTACAAGGTGTGGGATGCGAAACAAAAGGCGATTGGGAAGCTGTTTGGGAATTGGGAAGAGTCTTACCAGAGGTTGCAAAAGTTGCTTTTGGCATATATTGATATGGATCCGACTACCCAAGTGTTCTATCGTACGACACCCACTGATGAAGATGGCACCGTATTATTGAATTATGTGTTTTGGTCTTTCGGTCCAAGCATTGATGGATTCAAATATTGCAAGCCAGTTATCAGTATTGATGGGACCCATCTGTATGGTAAATATCAGGGAAAGTTGTTGGTTGCAATGGCAACCGACGCTAACAACAAGGTATTCCCTCTTGCCTTTGCTGTTGTGGATTGTGAGTCAGGGTCCAGTTGGAGGTGGTTTTTACAATGCCTCAGAGATACGATTGGCCACGTGATACCCGAAGAAGGCATTTGCATAATTTCTGACCGACATCTCGGTATCAAGAATGCCATTGCAAACTGGCCTAGAGGGGATGATGGAAGAACACGGGTATATCATAGATATTGCATTCGACATGTTGCTAGCAACTTTAACACACATTTTCAGAACTCGACTCTAAAGTCAGCTTGCTTGAAAGCAGGATATGCTACTCAGGTAGTTAAATTTGATACCATAATGGATTCCATTAAGCAAGTGGAACTGGAGGCCATTCGGAATAAGAAGAAGGTGACGGGGAAGGATGGGAAGGAAAAGAGTCAAGATTATCTTCCATACTCATACCTAATGAGCGAGTCTGTGGATATGTGGACCCAATCACATGATGATGGAAGACGTTTTGGGGCAATGACAACCAATATATCAGAGTGCTTCAATGGTGTACTTAAAGGTGCACGGGGCCTTCCTATTGCCGCATTGGTTGAGTTTACTTGGTCCAAACTTGTTGAATATTTCCACGACCGGCACAAAGAATACCTCAATCGCCTGTCAGAGGGTAAGAAATGGAGTCAATATGCCTTTGACAAGTGGGAAGGAAATAAGCTTAAATCTGAGAAACACTATCTCAAGCCATTTAACAGTGAACAGATGATATATCAGATAGTTACTTCATTCACGAGTAGCGCAGGAGGGGGAAACCACAGTTATGAAGTTGGGATACGGGAAAGAACATGCAGTTGTGGGAAATGGCAAAACATAGGGATCCCGTGTTCACATGCAATTAGAGTATGTGATTATTTGAATATTGATTCGACCGCATATATTCACCCATGTTATGGTTTGGACAATGCCCTTAACACTTATCAGCATGCATTTGTGATTCCCAAGTCACAATCATTGTGGAGGGATCCCATAGGGCCAAAGTGGTTGCCTAATCCAGCATTGTTGCGGGCCAAAGGTCGACCAGTGAAGTCAAGAATAAGGAATGAGATGGATGGAGTGAGGAATAAGGATCGAGGCTCGGGACGGCGGAGGGAGGATGCAGATTTGATAGAGAGTCAACCGAAGCAAACATGTGGATTGTGTCATGCTTCCGGGCATAACCGTAGAAAATGTCCGCAGTCCCGTGGCGCTTCCACAAGCAGTAATGTTCCACAGTAGGTACGTAGGTTGGAAAATATTATGCATTGGTTAAATGTAATTGTTGTTCATTCTACCATTAACTACGGTTTTTACTACTTCTCTATTAACGTGATTAGTCGACGTTTTGCAGGCATGCTTCCATGGACGCCGTTTTTGTTGTGCCAACTGCTGATCTTAGGAAAAGTGACTACGTTGTATTGGCACATTTAACTTTTTGGTTTTTGTTGAATGTACTTATAATTCTCTACCTAATGTACCTCTATGAAGATTGTGACTTGAGTAGTACGGTTAGAATTGCAAATTAAGGATGGTTGCGCATGTTTAGAATGTTGATATATTGAGAATGGCTTTTTGTTGTGATGCCAATGTATTTGCATTGTAAAACTATATTTATGAATAGAGCGTAACAGTTTCTATAGCTTTGTGCGAGAACACGTTTTGATGTAATGGTTGTGCATTTACATTATCAACTTCTCCGCCTCTCAATGAGTGTTAGACTACAATCTCAAGTTCTTTATCCATGTTTCTCAGCAGGTGCATGTACACATTTCAGTTCCTGATTTGCCTGCATCTGCAGGGGAAAAAAAGAGCAACCAATCTGCCTGAACAGGGGATATGCCCAAGTAAAAAAAAAAAAATTTCCCCAGTTCAAAATGAGTTTTATAAACTCCAGTTCCACTGGAAAAACAGAGAAAACAGGGCAACCCCCTTCTGCCTGAACAGGGGAGTTGCCCAATTCAAAAAAAAAAAAAATTTCCCCAGTAAAACTCGAGTTTATAAAACTCGAGTTCCACTGGGAAAAACAGGGGAAACAGGGCAACCCCTTCTGCCTGAACAGGGGAGTTGCCCAGGTAAAACAAAAAAAATTTTGCCCAGTGGAACTCGAGTTTTATAAACTCGAGTTCCTTTAGTAAAACTCGAGTTTATAAAACTCGAGTTTTACTGGGCAAAATTTTTTTTTTTTTACCTGGGCAACTCCCCTGTTCAGGCAGAAGGGGTTGCCCTGTTTCCCCTGTTTTTCCCAGTGGATCTCGAGTTTTATAAACTCGAGTTCCACTGGGGAAATTTTTTTTTTTTTTTTTTTTTTTTGCATGTTATTTAGAAACAACAATCGTCCAAGACAAATAGTAAATATGAAGCAAAATTTATGAATAACGAAATTATTCATGTTACATCAGTCAATGAGAAGTACAAACAACATATTGGTCAAAATGAGAAATACAAACAACAATTTTGTATGTTTTTTTTTTCAAGCAAACATAATGCACTTTACAGTCAATTTATTATATAAAGCAACATATTTTATAAATAATGTAATGCTTGGTTGGGATTTGTTTCTAGTACTTCTTACAAATGATTTATATTCTATACGTCTTGAATGACCTATAGAATGTACATATATAAGTAAATTTATCATGAAAAAAATATACAAGACTTTAATAACATAATAAAAATGTAATTTTATCATGAACCTACCAAAATCACACTAAGAATGTGACACAATGAAGCAGCTCCTCTTTCTACAAAAACTTCTACTTCCAAAATATCCATGAAATGGACTGAATGGAAGTAGACTAAAATGGATCTAAATAGATTGAAATAGATCAAAATGGACCGAAATGGACTAAATGAACGGAGATAGACCGAATGGACTGAATGAGAGTGAAATGGACCAAAGTAGACTGAAGTAGGCCTAAATGGATTGAAATGGACCAAAGTATATCAAAATAGACTACAGAGAACCTAATCGACCAAAGTGGAATAAATAGGCGAAAGTGGACCGAATTAGACGAAAATGATCTAAAGTAGAGCTAAATGGATCGAACTGGACTGAATAAATTGAAGTCACCTAAATGGATTGAAATGGACTAAACGGATTAAAGTAGACCTAAGTAGGCTGAAATGGACTAAAGAGAACTTAATGGACCAAAGTCATCCGAAGTGGACTAAATAGGCTATAGTGGACAGAAATGGACCGAATAGACTAAAGTGGATTGTATAGACTGATTAGACCGAATTAGACTGAAATAATTAGAAGTAGACCTAAATGGATCAAAATGGATGGAGCTGAACCAAATGAACGAAAGTGGACGGAACGAACTGAAGTGACCTAAATGGACTAAAATGGACCGATCTGGACCGAATTATACCTAAATGGACTGAAGTGGATTGAATTGGACCAAATTGGTCCATGTTGGACCAAAATGCTATGCTGATGTTGCTTAAAGAAGTATAACAACAATAAATATTATGCTTCAGTTTTTAGATATTATAGATGCTTCAGTTTTTTTTTTTTTTTTTCTCAAAAAAAAAAAAAGGCACATGTAATTGAGAAACTAATTTTCATTTAATGGAATGAGTTTGCATGATTCTTAGTCATTTCTTAAGAAAGTGGATATCAAGCTTATTACCTTCCCCCAACATTGACACCAAAGAAACAAGAGAGGAAACAGGGCAACCCCTTCTTCCTGAACAGGGGAGTTGCCCACGTAAAAAGGAAAAAAATTTTCCCAGTAGAACTCGAGTTTATAAAACTCGAGTTCTACTGGGAAAAATAGAGGAAACAGGGCAACCCCTTCTGCCTGAACAGGGGAGTTGCCCACATAAAAAAAAAAAATTTTCCCCAGTGGAACTCGAGCTTTTAAAACTCGAGTTCCTGTTGTAAAACTCGAGTTTATAAAACTCGAGTTCCACTGGGGGAATTTTTTTTTTTTTTTTTTTTTTTACTTTGGGCAACCAATGATAACAAGATTTTCCAACCACTGCAACCTTTGAGGACGGTCACGTTGCCATCAGAATCAACAGGCCTATTTTACATTGTTTTTCCCAGTGGAACTCGAGGTCTACTGGGAAATTTTTTTTTTTTTTTTACTTGGCTCCAATGGTTGGCATCAAATTTTATTTGCAAGTTGTAGAAAGCCATTCTATCTCTTCGATTTATGATTTTCTGGATGCTTGTAATTTTTTTTTTCTTGATTGACTTCATTCAAATTTAGGGCACATAATACCATTTCTAAAAGCTGAAACAAGAAGCTGTATCAAACAGGAATTCTACCATGTCAAGGCATGGAGTGGCATTTTACTTTCTTTCTTTTTTTTTTTCTTTTTTTTTTTTTTTTAAATTGACTCAAAAGAGTGGAAAAACCAATATGTTGTTATATTTAAAATTGGTTGCTGGTAATTGAGGTAATTTCAAGAAAAGAAAGGAAACTAAAAACTTATAGAGTAGCTGAACCCAATTATATACAGTACAATAAAAAGGGGAAAAAACAGGGGGGGGGGGAGGGAGATCAATTGCATATGCACTTACTATAATAGCTCCAGTAGGGTCAATCCACCATTTATATCGAATGGCCAGGACAGCTGCTGCCAAACCATTTGACTCACCAATAAATGAAACCAAATCTTCACCTTTTTAGGGATAAATGAACTTAGGCTTGATAATTTTCATGACATTGTAACTCGACATGAGACTACCTAGGCACTAATACTACTTGAACCCATAATTCTCGAATTCGTAGGTGTTATGAGTCATAAGGGTTTCTGACCACTAAACTATCTCCCAAAGTTGTCCCTAATTTAAGGAACTTATAACAAGAGAATGTGAACACATACTATTGGAGGATTTCAAATGACAAGTTACTTAAAATATAACAATTCGAGCTACACTTTAATGCCACAATAATTCCTTTTGTTTTTCATCAGTTTTACAGTTTAAAGACCCAGGGAAAATAAGCAATATTATCTTTCTTATTAGTACATAATTGATATCAATTAACTGGTCACCCTGCATCAAATGCAACAGAAGCTACAGGTTTATGGCTTGCAGCATCCCACCACTCGACTAATGCAAATCACGGGCTCATTTAGGGCAGTTCTCAGAATTCAAGCATGCAGTTTGTCACCTTGAGACACTTCAGGTCAAGAAAAGTGAGTATGGGGAAAATTACGTGTAGCACAGTTCAATTTCAAGCCCTCTGAAATGCACGGGAAGAGACCCCGTGGAGAAGTCTGACAAACCCCAAGAAACTAAGCTTGCCATCTGAGTGTCTTATCCAGTCCTGGAGAACCACATGAACAGGTACTGATGGGCTAAGTCCAAGTTCCTGGAAAAACAAATTTGCAAAAATGTATTAGTGTGAGGATTTTGGAAGGAAAAAATGTTTCTTAGTTTTAGTAAGTTTGGATTAGTTGGTGAGGAGTTGAACAACGTTTGAATTAGAAACTGTAGTTATGAAGTCAAGTCATTGAAGTAACATATACGTGTAGGGGTTCAAGAAAAATAACAAGACAAACCCTAGACTTCACCAGTTAGAGCTACCTAAATTATAGGCTTCTCCAGCTAGGTTTGCTTGGCATCACCAAGCTATTGGAAAATTCCAACAGACATTTCATTAATCAAGTCAGTTTGTCCCCATTGGAGTAAAATGGCAAGCTTATATAAACTACTAGGAATAAACCCAAACTCTATTTGACTTGGGCGAAGCCCAATATATTGAATTACAAAAATAGTAAATTACTATTAACCTACTTAGGTAATAAGATCTAGAACAAAATACAATTGACCAACAGTAAATGCAAGTGACTTCTATATGAAACTAAACTAAAATAAAATGGTTTTCATGCTCTTTGAAACAGTCACAATTAAAACAAAATAAAAATCCCAGCCCCAAAAATCTATTTGGGCTAAATAAAAAGGGAAAGTCAGGATTCGTGGCGGTTTACGCTTGGCAACTCTACACATTGTTCTATACATACTAGAAATACATGTAGGAGAGAGAAAGAGAGCATACAGAAGCAAGTTCCTCTATCATAATTGGTCTGTTCCCATCCTTCTCAAACAGCTCATATGCACGCCTTGCATGTTGTTCCCAGCTCTCCATTCCTTCCAGCTGATGCACACTTATGGCAGCCGAACAAAATTCTTCAAAATCCATTTTTCTGTACTGAATAGAACTAATCTGTACCATAAACTAGTAGACAATCAGCCACCACTCTTATCATTACATATTTTTTTAGGAAATACATTAATTAAATTAAGGAAATCAGTAGTAACAAACTTTTGATTTTTTTACAGCATGTACCAGGTTGGTATAATTTCCAGCCTTTTTCTTTTTACTTAAGTGCTATAATTTTCTGCCGTTGAACACAGTTAACTGAATTTGCAATAGTATGAGAATAGTTTAAATAGCAAGACTAATAGGTAGTACCGGGAATTCAAACTTCTTATTTGCCCTTAGTAGAAGTTCAATTGCATCAGTGTAAGTCAACTGCACAAATTCTTTCTCAGCCACATCCTGTTTATCAGACAAAATTATTTGCACAAAATCAGGATTCGAGATAATATTGGTGCAAATCAGGTAAGAAAAATAAGTAGTGAGGAAACGGGGGGCTTAAGGATTGAATACACAAAGGAAAGGGTTAAGAATAAGTTACACTTAAGAGTCCATACATTCAATCGATCAACAATTCCTTTCTCGATCCAAGTATTGAAAAAATCCATGTCTTCCTTGCAAATTTCGAGGACATATCTCACCTTCAAGAATAAAATAAAAGTACAAGTTACTCTAAAATCTGACAAGAAGGATGCCTCACAAGAACTTCATACTGTCTGCACGCATAAGCTTGCCAGAACATAGTCTAATTTAATAATAATGTTGAATTGGCAATAGTTATGAAAGATAACATACTACGTACTGGAGATAAGCAGTTGCACAAGCCATGTCATCATTCAGATCAGCAAATGCAAGTTCAGGTTCAATCATCTTAAGCAAGGAGAAAAAGAATTTGTAAGACATACTGTTCCAAAATACATAAAACAGGAAGAACTACATTGAAATGAAAGAGCAAAGAACACATACCCAAAACTCAGCCAAGTGCCTAGAAGTGTTAGAATTTTCTGCTCGAAATGTGGGACCAAAATGTATACACCTGGTCAAAGTTATTTATAATCAGTATTTATAATTTGTTCATTGCCAAATGGATATTAAGAATAAGAACAAGCATGAGAGGAAAAGATTTACATCAGAAAGAGCAGTAGCATAGGTTTCAGCATTAAGTTGGCCTGAGACAGTCAAAAATGCTGGTTTCCCGAAAAAGTCCTGAGACAAAAAATAACATGAAAATCAATCAAGTGCAGGAGCATCTAAGCCTAAAGCTAGTCTAGCCCATAGCTATTACAAGACTAGTATTTTATTTCCACACATTATGTTTTGTTATTACTATGTCTATAGTATTTTAAAAGGTCATGTCAGTAGCATGAAACTTTTAATGAAATTGAATAGGATCTAATTTCTCTATGAAATATGAAAGGCTAGGATTCTAGGGTAACTGAAAGCTAATATATATGGTCTCTTTTAAGTCATTTTGGGCAGCAATTTCTCATCTAATTTAAGAAATTTTAGATCTTAAATTCAATGAAATGGCAGCATTACAAGATCAAATTTTACTCCTAATAAATAATGGTCTTGCTTACAATAAGCTGAAATAATACCTTGCACCAGGATGTTTTATTCAAAATTCTAACTATGTATAAAATTATTAAACAATGTCTCCACAGAAAGACGCTAGCAAACGAGTAAATGAGGAAGCAAAGTACATGAATTAGGCTTAAAAGAAGAAACTGTCCTCTTGACAAACAAGCTTCATGTTAACTAGCATGAGTAACATAAAGGGAGGGGAAACTAAGAATAGCTGAACTTAAGGTCATACTGACTTGTCCACAAGCCTGTTGCCTCAGCACAGCAGACCCCTCCGGTTCCCCATAGAGGGAATCCAGGTTCGAACCATGGGCTCCCTCTGGGATGTCACAAATTACCAAAAGCATATATTGAATTTCTTTTTTCAGCTTTACAAAAAGAATAAACTTTATTTAAACAACAAATATAAAGCCTTATGAAAACATAAAATGCAATAAACATTACTATATAGGAGAAATTATTTTAAGCAACAGTGCATACCAAAGTAGTTAAAACTAAACTGCTCACCCGCTCCTTCACAATCTGAAGCTGTAATAATAGGACTTGAAACCCAGACAAACCCATTTTCTTGGAAAAATTTATGCGTTGCAAAGGCCAATGCATTCCTCACCCTTGCAACCTAAAACCAGCACGTACCAATACACAAGAAGACATAACTAAAAAAAAAAAAAAAAAAAAAAACAAACAATCAAATAGCCGAGACTCGACATGAAATCATTTGCTACAAAATAGCAAACAATGGTAAACAAGAAGCAAAACCATACCGCACCAAAAGTATTTGTTCTCGGACGGAGATGAGCTTTTGTTCTCAAAAATTCTCTGCTGACCCTTTTCATTTGGATTGGATAGGAAGGATCACTCTTCCCAACCTAAAGACAGGACATTCATATGTCAATGCAAAATTTTTGACAAACCAGCTCCTAGAAGCATACAATTTACCTTATATATATATATATATATATATATATATATAACTCGATTGTTACAATAACTGCAGGAGGGGGGAATTGAAACTCTGGTTCTTCTCATAAAGGACCATATAAACTCTAACACACTACTACTAGACTTTATTTCTTTCGACATAAAATCGTCAATGGACAATGTTTTCACATATAATAACATTTTCTTCTGTTAGTTTGCTTGAGTGTACGTTCATTTTCAAATTTTACTCTTCATTACACTGCCATTTCGGAGTAAAATGGCTTACGGATAATTTGGGTGAAAAAAAAAATTATGCCAAGTAAAGGAAAGAGCTTGTTGGCACTAACACTTTTTTGTTCTTTTGAGTGGTGGTGTTGTAAAGGAAAGGGCTCAACCCTATTACGGGGAATCTTTTTCCAATCCTTCTCTCTTTTCCCATATTTTGAGATAAATTAGTGAAATTTCAACATAGTTTCAAAGTCCAAGCAAGAAAAGAAAATTCAGGTGGAAAATCTGAATGTAACATGTTTATTATTTACTGGAATTAGATTTTTCTTCTTTTTGTAATAAATACTGGCATTAGCTTCTGCACTGTTTATTTTACAGGAAAATAAATGGTTTGTGGAAATAACAAACATTAAATTAAAGACAGAGAGGCTCACGCATTTGTAAGCTAGGTTCAGCAGCATCGGAAAAGCTTGTAAGGTCCGCCTGCACAGTTGTAAAACATAAAGGTTACCAATATGATAGCAACAAGCAAAAAAGTGGAATTGGAAAAACAAAATACAGGGAGAAACAGAACACTGTATGATGGGATGGAGGCTTTAGGCAGCCCCCATTATCATTCAGTTTTAGAGTTCATAGCCCTTTTAATGTTTAGATTGTAACTTTTCGGAGGCTACGCCAAGGAGCTATAGCTCAACTACAACTTCCTCCTCCCATAATAATGGGATGGAGGGTGAGGGTATAGGCTGAAGACCCATTGAGTGTGTGTAACTTACCAATTACAAAGAAAAAAAAACAAAACAAGACAAAAAAATAGGGGAAATAGGAAAAGAAGATATAGATCCTGAACTAATGTGCAACAAATCTATACCTCAAGTTACTTATAAAAAAATAAAAAAATCTATACCTCAAGTTGTGGAAGGAACACAAGCAGCCGGTCTGTCACATCTTGAAGCAACTACAAACTAATGGGCATCAGATTGGCAAAGAATATCATAATTCAAGACAGTGTATACAGCAAAACATTAAAGATGGCATTAATGGTGAATCCACCTGAAGATGCATATCTTGGGCATCTTGTTTGTGTGATATAATGTGTGGCAATAGGTGATTAACAACTGGTTGAAACTCAGGTTCAAGACCATTAACCGAAACCCCAATTAGCTGCAAAACAGAAATGACAGAAGTAACTTTAGTTCCGGAAACTGAGACAACTCTGTGTCACAAGAGTTTCTAAATTACATGATTAGATAAAGATTAGAGCATTATATAATCAAAAGGTAGCTGTCAACATCTGTAAGCATTTTATACAAAGCAACAGACAAAATGAAGCAAGATTTTTACTACATTGCTCCCAAGAAACAAAGCACGTAGGAAATAACTTCTATGTGTCAAAGATGACAACATAAAAGTTTAACAACAAGAGTAATCATGGTTTACAAAATATTGCCAAAAGAAGGTAAGCATGTAGGAAATAACAATAATTTTTCACAGAATAATAACCATATAAGAGCATTTCGATGTATTTAGTTTATCATTAGAGAAGAACAATTGAGGCAAAAAACAATTGAATACGAGCCAATACTAGTGAAGTGTCATCCCAAATTCCCCACAATAAATACCTGGAGATTTTAGCTTCAAATCTTAAGGATGATGACAGCATATAGTTTTTAACTTTTAAGCAATCACATGTCTTACAGCAGGTGATGGCTAGTGCATCACTACGTCCTAACTTACCTGGATAAAGAAAATAGCTATGGGATTTCCCCGTAGACAAGATATCCTCACATATCTACACGGAGTGTAGTTCATAGGGTACACCATGTCACGTCGAGGAGCTTCACAACGTGGGCGAACTTTCACAAATGTCTCTGGCTGGTAAAAAGAATATGGCAAAAAATCACTACATGTCACCAGCCAATATGTACCAGTTCATATGGTTGTAAATATGTACCAGTTCACCAGTCAATATGGTTGTATAAGTTGACAGGCTTAGCTACTTACTGAGCTTTAGTGATGCATTTGCTATTGTTCAATCTTAATTCATTGCTTTTAACCATTACCTTAATTGGCTGAAGTTAATGTCTTTAAACAAATTTAACAATTAAACAAACTATGATATTTCCGTTTATATAATTCAATGTTTTACCAGAATATGTCTATAACATTTACATGTCCAGCTGCCTAAAGGAAATTTAAAAATTAAAAATGTACTTTTTAAAGCAACCGAATAATGTTGCTATTTGTTAGACTTCTTTCTTATTAGAGATCTCACTGGTATAAGCAATAAAAAGAGAATTTATCTCTAAAGTTTATTTCATTAATAATGGTTTATTGGTAATTTCATTTTGTGCAAATTTCAAGAAAACTTAAGTAATATCTCTCCTTTTATTTCCAACAAATCAGAACTAGGTTTACTGATGATTATACTTTGTCATCCATGCAATAAGTTTATGAGAATTTTACCACACCCAGCAAAATTCTTAAATGCCCTAAATATTTCCAAACATAGTTGTTGCTAAGCCAAGTTTCATTTGGATTTCATAAATCATTCTGAGGAAAACAATGTTTGGTGATCTTATAAAAAAAAAAAAAACAATTTTTATTGATCCACTAACAGAAAATATGTTGTTAACCATCTTCATTTAATATGAAATAGCATAATGCTAAGAATTACAGAGGAAAAATGGATATATAGAATTATGAGGCAGGACGAAGTGAGAACAAGCACATGTATACAATGCAATGATAATTTTAAGCCAAATATAGAGTTCATTATAGGTAGTTATGCAAAGTACCTCCCAGCTCCAACCACAACCATCTTTTGGTGCACAAAATGAGACAATGGTCGACCTTGGGCTCTCACAGATCCTAAAAGTCCTACAAGTGCAGCACCAGTAGTCCCCTATAGAACATCAAGTCAGCACAAATATTGTAATAGATAAGGTACCCTTAATATTCCCAGAGTACTCTAAATTACAAGATTCAATTAATACCTCATGAGCTGGCAAAGGTCATGGAACTCCACCAACTCACCATCCTGAATCCCATCAGCCAATAGCAGTTTACGCTTCCTTCCCATCTCACATCTCAGAACATTCTTATCACCATCCACCACATAATAACTGTACTCACAACCAAATTAACTTGGGACTGCAACACTTCCACTCCATATGAGCTCACTCCATATGAGCTCATCACCTTCATGAATGGGGCTCAGCAACAGGCCTACATTGCATAATTTAGATCATTCATATAACAAGAAATAAAAAAGGACCAACAAGGTTCATTCTAATATTGAGAAAATACACAAGATAAATCTTGCTATTGTATAATTATTTGGACCACTCACAATTTTGTCCAATGATTCATCAGAAATTTACCTCTTCATCTATGTTTTTGAAGGTTCACCAATTTTGCGTTTTTTAGTCCTCGTGTAATGTTTGGGCGGGGGAGGAGGCTGCGGGGCATCATCCTTAGGCTCGTCATTGTGCTACAAAGACATTAGATGCATAACTACAATCAATATTCGGTGTAATAATAAGAGTAAAGTGAATTGCAAAATAGGCCTATACATTGTAAATAATGTTATCGTACCATAGAGCTGCCTTTGTGTCCTATTTTGTGTCCACCTGTCCCACAAGTGGGTGCTCTTCTAGCACGTTGCGGTCTACCTCGTGGGGGTGAGGGCTGAGGAGGGGGATTGTCGTCCGGTACATCAGTATCTGGCTGTGAAGTGCTAGTCCCAACCGGAGATCTTAGAGGGTCGGATAAGTCTGAGGTAGGTGGGTAATGATGCTCTGTGTAGGGGCCAGGAGTGGGTGCACTAGAGCTGGTGGGCAGGTATGAGGGAGTCGCGGGGTGCAGCGGAGGGGTCAACTGAGAATGTATACCGAGATTGAAACTGGGCTGTGAAGGTGGGGTCGGTGGAGGGAACTCGGGGTGGGGAGATGCGTGCAGGATGGGTGTCTCATGAGTACTTACAACCCGAGGGGTTGTTGCACGTCGACCACGGCCCGTAGCTGCACTTGGGCTTGGGCTTGCTGTATCAGGCCGACCACGGCCCCTAGCTGTGCTTGTGCTTGGGCTTGCTGTATCACGCCGAGCACGGGTTGGTGTAGTTATGGGTGCTGCACTTGTGCTTGGGGCTGTAGTAGTTGCTGTACCAGGCCGACCACGACCCCTAGCTGCACTTGGGCTTGGGCTTGCTGTAGCAGGCCGACCACGGCCCCTAGCTGTGCTCGTGCTTGGGCTTGCTGTATCACGCCGAGCACGGGTCGGTGTAGTTATGGGTGCTGCACTTGTGCTTGGGGCTGTAGTAGTTGCTGATTCAGTCCCAGTGGCTGCAGGATCACCACCAAGCCCAGCCACACTATATAGGATGCGCCGAACATGGTTGTGTTCTCGGCTGCCTGAAGGAAGCCAATTCAACAACGCTAAATGACTTTCAATCTGAAACAGAGAAAGAACCAATACAATCAGAGTTTTTCACATTTATGTAACAATTATATAATGCATAATATGGAACTTATTACTCTACTTAAATACTCATCTAAACTAAGAACTGAAATTTTTATTATGAGTCATGCAACAGAAACTCTTTTTAATTGAATGTCAGTTAGATCAAACCAAATTTGTTGAAAGAAGAAATCAATTGATTATACGTTCGTACATGTACTAAATAAAAAACAACGCAAGCAATAAAATATAAGTAGAACACGTTACCAGCTGATGTAATCTAGCGCTGTTGCGGTCGACATACTTTACAGTGACCGGACGGTACCATTGGTAATAGTCATGATCGCGGTCCATCTCACCAATCTGAGGAGGTGCATCGCAAAGTCGTTGTGCTCTGCTATTCCATGAAATGATATATGGTTCATGCTCATGCCTCCAATTCTTCTCCACCTTCCCACGCAAGTCTATTCTATGCAGCCTTTCATCGTACGCAACATGATCAGGCACCCCTTGCGCCAACCCAAACTGTCGAAGGACACGGTCCGGGTGGTGTATCTCTACTATGCAAAAACACACAAGCGGCACCCTTGCTGTCCACGTACCCCTCCCTGCAACGCAGAAATCAGGAAGGTGGACGAAGTGTGCCTCGTATGGCTGCCACACAATCTACAATAGAAACAACAAACAATTATCATAGCTGTGAAACAAGGGAGAATACATAGATACAAGGAAAAACAAAAATTAAAACGGAAGATATGTTAAAGTATGAAGCAATCATATTCTTAAGGAAAATTAACATAACCAAACAGAATATTTGAATATTATTACCTGGTTCGGCTTCATTGTAACTAATTGCTCACGATAGTAGACCAAGGCCATCCCGGATGGCCTACTCTTCGAGCCTGGCACCCGCACCCACCTACATTTACGAGCGAATAACATAAGATAAGTAGCTACTTGATTACTAAGAAGAGTACATTCCATAACACACTAAAAATAAAAAAGAAAATACTTACTTAAAGGCAAGTGGAGCATACGGCCATGGGTCGTAATCACATCCAGGTGGGGGCTCTATCCTCGGGCACAAGAAGGGCAACCTTGCCCATGCCCAATACTGGACCAAGGTGCACGCCCCACCAATCTGCGATGCCCCTTTCTCGCTTGCCCGACACAGCTCTCTGTACAACCAGGCCAAGCAACCACAGCCCCAGCTATACTGTGGCGGATCATGGAGGTTCCGTAGTTGCTCCAAAAACATCAGATGCACTCTATCTCCCGACTTGTCCATAAAAAGTTTATCCCCTAGTAGCGCTAAAATATAGCAGCGGGCATACTTGTGTATCTGAATTTCCGTTGCGTCATCAGGCAGTGGCAATGCAATGGCCTCAACGAGGCGGCTAATGAGAATTCTTTGCCCCACCAAGGTTTTGTTGTCATTCGCCGGAGTAAAACCAAGAAACTCCGTGCAAACAGTGCTCCAAGTGCCATCTACCACAGCAGTCGGCCCAACCAAGACCTCACCGTCTATAGGAAGTCCGAAAATGACCTCCACATCTTGTAGGGTGATTGACATCTCACCGTGTGGAAGATGGAACGTATGAGTCTCCGGCCGCCATCGCTCAACTAGGGCCGTTATAAGGCAATTATCTATCTCTCTGGAAGGGGCCCTAAACAATCCTTCAAGCCGTAGCAACTTCACAATGTCAATCACCCGATTATCTCGCATTTGAACGTTTGCCATCTCCTTAGTGCGACCACGACACGTAAGTTGGCCCGGGTCCTGCAAAATCAATAAAAATTATAGCAGTTGTTAGAACTATAAATACAACTTTCAAAGAACTTGCTAACTAAAAGTCAAAGATAACGTAAAAATTAAAGCAGTTGTTAGAACTAGACATTTCACCTCGCCATTCCAAATGTCCTCTGATCGATGGTGTCGTTGTCGCGTCAACAATGACTCAATACTAGGACCAGGCTCCAAGATCTGTGGCTCGGCATCAATCTGAGGCTCCATACTGCAAATAGAAATGATACATCCAAATTCCAGGACTTAGATAATCCATATTAAATGTCTTTGCTCAAACTTTCCATATTAGATAATCTATAATAACTGTTAATTCAACACCTAAAATTGTTCAACACTTTCTTGTCCATTGTGTCATTATAATTGATTAAATCTGTTTTTTCTTTAAGTTATCAATTCCAAACATGTAGAAATTTTCTAAAAGTGAGTCACCAATCAATGTTGAATCCAAGTACAACTCGACCCAAATCTCCCTTCCTCACTTCAAAATTAGACAAAAGGACTTTTGCAACTTACTCTACCTCAACAATACACTAGAGATATATTCTAAGGCGTGTACCCCAAATAAAGCAAATACGGATGACTACAACTCTCAAAACATAACATAGTAGTAATGATCAATGAATCACTATTACATTTTCAGATGCAACATCAATTCAATAAAGTAATATTCCTTTTTGTTAAGGCTCTAGATAAAATCCTACCCAAAATATCCGACCAATTGAACTTATATAAATAAATAAAAAGGACATGAAATACACCTTTGCAATCCCATAACATAGAGCAAAGTCACTTCTAATCATGTTCACCCTCCAACCCAATAAAAAAGGAGGATAGACCTCATTTACCCAAGACTTTCAGTATCAGCAAATAGCATTACAAAACAGGATGATTATAGCAATGAACAAGTTAATGTTTCCACTTTCTAGAGCCATTTGCTCCATCATTTCATTGACCAAAAATTATATATAATAAACAAAGAAATCCCAGTTGACAGATTAATTGAAAGAAGAAACGGCGCAGTTACCTTTAGTAAAAGTGGGTCGCCACTCGATGTCGAATCCAAGAACGAATTGAGTCTTCTTGGACTTGGAGTTAGCGATGGAGTGAGTTTCAGAGGGCGGAGCGAAGGTTGAGCGAGTTTGAGATGGCGGAGCAAAGCTTGAGCGAAGGTTGAGCGAGCGGAGCGAAGGTTGAGCGAGTTTGAGAGGGCGGAGCGAAGCTTGAGCGAGAGAGGGATTGACTGAGAGTGTTTCGTGTGTTCACCGGGCTACGCTCAGATCAGCTATGGGCGCTTGAGAGTTTGAGAGTGAGTGAGCTTGAGAGTGAGTGAGTGAGTGAGTGAGTTTGAGGGTGACTTTCAGAGGGCGGAGCGAGCAAAGTTTTGAGTGTTTGAAAGTTTTGAGTGTTTGAAATTTCGGATCGTTTGAACAGGGAGCAGAGGATTATATATTTTTCAGATTTCGAGTTTTTAAAACTCGCTTTCCTATATCTGAAAAACGGAACTCGAGTTTATAAAACTCGAGTTCTACGTGGCACACGTGGCATTTTTTGTCCAGTGGGCTGGGCAGAAAAACACCAAACTCGAGTTTTTAAAACTCGAGTTCTTAATGAATCTCGAGTTTTAAAAACTCGAGATGTTATTTTTACAGATTCTTCTTGATCCGGGCAACTAACGAAATTTTTCAAAAATGGCTGTTATTTGGCAAGGGTGTTCCGTTAAATAGCCTTATTGTTTTCAAATGGATGATATATTGGGACCGATCTTTTGTACTTCACCCAACTGGAAAGTAAAAAATGTAGATCATGACAATAAATTAATTGTTGCATTATGTTGTGTTTGGAAGAGCTTAACAAGGAGAACACGGCAGCGGCACACACGACACATTAATCATCATAGCCGATGCCAGAATAATAATGGGGGACTAATATATTGACTAATGCAAGGGAAAGAAAAAAGAAGAAGAGATAAAACAATCTGTCCTTACAAAAGCAAGTGCAGTCTTTCGTGGACCTATATGCTGTTCAATGGAAAAGTGTGCCTTCTAGAGGGGTCCGGAATTAATGCATTACAAACAGAACAATCAAATTGAGGGAAAGAAAAAAAGTGTCTTTCCGTCTTCCTTTTCCTGTTCTTCGTCGACGTCAACACTTGCGCTGCTTTGTCTTCTTTTTTCTAAACTTTGCTATTCTCATTTTGTTACTTCTAGATCTGTTCTTCTTGAAATGGCTTGGTGACAAAATCACAATTCACGAAGTTAAAATATCTAAGTTTTATTCTTCGAGTTTTCTGTTTGATTCTTCTAGAAAATGTATTGACTTCAAAACACCTTTATAAAAATTGCAAGAATTTAAATTGGGGGTTTATTACTGGTGATGATACTAATATATGTATGATGCCAATTGCGCAATTTATCAGTTTTGTGGTACCTATCTCGTCCTTGACATATGCCGAACAGTTTTGGTATATGTTTATCACAGTTATCACAATCGAACCAAGGTTCAACTTCAACTTGACTAACGCTTTTACTGTCACCTGTATTAGATGCCTCAGAATCAACCAATTGAACCTTGGTGAATAAACAGCTTGATAAATGCTAACAAGAGCATCTGCAATGCATTTGGATATTGTATAAAAGATGTTTGACAAAATTTTGAAGTCAGCAGTACATCAAAAACATTAACTGATGTCTAATATATTGTTTGTTCTCTTGAATGCTCTAAATTGGGGTTGATAATGGCTGGGGAAGATTGGGTTGGTAATGTATATCCTAAACTGAACCTACTCTATCCCTTTGTAAGCTTTATGAAGCTTAATGGAGAGGATAGGAATTTATGTTCCAACTAACTTCTGACTAAATCAGAACCAGGAGGTATTGACTGAATCTCCCAGGCTCTTTATGAGTTGAATAAATAAATGAAGGCTTTTTTTTTTTTTTTTTTGGAAATTTTCTTGACAGGTTGAAATGGTGTTCAAAGTGATTCCATTTATGTGTTGAATGTTTCAATTTGATAACACAAAACAAAGCAAGCGGCAGATAACACAGCAAACAGTGTCAACACAATGACAGAAAAATATCGTTATACAACTAGATCAGGCTCTTATTGTTGTTAACTAACTCGGATGCATACAATGGCAAAGTACAATCGGTAAAATGGGGGAAAGCTACTAGCTTGAAGCGGTGGAGGTTGGAATGGAAGTATTTTATGGTTCCTTTGCACCTAACAACGTTTCAGTTCAATCCATGTTATCATTGAACTTACAGAAGATTTACCTCTAAAAGAAGCGCACACCATCAGAGAGATATTGCAGGAAAAGATAGAGAAACTTCCCGAAGGTTAAGTGGGCACTTGTAACCCCTAATAGGAATTATTGTACATATCTAATTAGGAGATTGCTTTCTCTGTTGAGAACAGATATTGTGAATGTGCCTGCAAAGTATGTAAACATGAACCTTGAATGGTCTCATGTTGATATTAATTTACAACTCTTGTATAAGTGATGGAGCCTCTCATGTATTTAGCACAATTTATTTTCAATAGACACCTCTCTTATTGTTTCTATTCATAACCCACATTAGGAGCTTTCTTTTTATGGTTACCATTTGCTTCAAAACATGTTATGAACCTGAAATGTACACACCCATTTATTTCTCTATAAATGGTCTACTGATTAGCAATTCAAAATGTATCATGTGGTATTTACCAACCATTGTAATATTAACCATCATTTGCTCCTTGCACAGTATTTACCAAATAGGCCAAGCTATAATGATTAGTTATACAAAATCTATTATGTAGACAGCATATCATTTTGAAAACAGAGAACCAATTATTATGCAGTTTGAGATACAACCTCTTTCATCAATGGTAATAATCAATAATGTAAACTAACAATTACACCGAAATGTATAAACAGAAATATCCATCATTGCACATTAAACTCAACTGTGTAGATAGAGAGAGAGGTATATACATTTTAGCAAAATAATTTGCTTCCATTAAACAATATGCACATAAAAATAATTTGCTCATTATTCCACTTCCCCACTATGGGATCTTTCAATCCAACTCCAGAAACACATTGTCTGCAATGTCTCTTTGTCATATTCATAAATGGCTTCCAGCACGAGTGTGTTGTTGACTTCGTAACCTTTTTCAAGCGATAGCAACAAAACTTGTCCAGCCATTTGTACTTTGACCATAGATTTTCATGTCAAGATCTTTGTTTTCCCAATTTTGCACCTGAATTGGCCATACATAACCATGCATGCTTCTTGCAGACAAAATGGAAAGTTTAAGGAAAAAGACTTAACCAATTTTATGTAAACTAATTGCCAAAAAGACCCTCCACTTATAGCTGAAGTTCAAAATTCCATTGAATAAATAAATAAATGTATTTAGTTATTTTTCAGCATCCAAAAGGATTATTAGTCAGAATTTCATATAACAACATAACAAGTTCATTGTAAATCAACAGCTAAAATTCTAAATTATCTCTGTTTTTCACTCAAAAAACTTACTGTTGAAGTTTTCCTTCTTGGATTTCTTTTTTTTTTTTTTTTTTTTTTTTTTTTGGGATGAGAAATAGATTAAATTTCATTGAACTGGGTTAAGGCCCAAAACAACTACATCACTAATAATTTGAGAAGCAATTATAGGGGGAGACTCCTTCACCCAATTGTACAATCAGATATGACTTCGGAGTGTCTAGCTAGAAGGTGGGCAGCATTGTTGCCCTCTCTGTGTGGATGAAGTTTGGCAGCGAAGATTTTACACCTGTGATCAGCTGTTGGACGGAAACCGGAGCTGTGATGGAGCTTGCTAAAGCCTGCATAACCACCTGGGAAATCACTTTCTAGGATAATCTTTCTAAGACCCAACTCCCATGCAAAAATTGCTCTGGCCTCAACAGCCTTAAATAATTTTTGATAAATACAATTAAATCCATCAATCATCCACAGCAGAGAGAAATAATCTATATCTTGGTAAAACGACTAGATATGCACTGCTATTTATATACTTTAGATACTTGGTCATGAATATGGTATTCAAGAAAACACATACGTAATCAAATTGCAAATAAGAAAGCAGCATTATTACAATTGCTCACAAACAATTAGTATCATATACTTTTCTAATCTATCATGATAAAAAAAATAGTATGCAAATGATATGGATTTTTTCATTTGCCAGTAATTAATTCCATCTCTTCCCCTGCCCTTTCTTTACCTATTTTTTCATCCTAGTCTCAAGAAACTTGGGTGTGGTATTAAAACAACCCATAAATCCCATAGCTTTTGGAGCAGATCCAGATCAAAACAACTCATAGATTCCACAATGTTAAAACGCTCACCAACTGATTTCAATCCCTAAACTCAAAACCAACAACTAAAAAAAACCAAATTCAGTACCAGATAATCCATAAAAAAAAAAAAAATAGCTGTATCATAATATGTTTCCTTCTTTTTTCTAGCAACCAAACCGATCTTATTGAAAAAAATCAGAGAGAACTTCTGCCATAGAAGAAGTAACATCTTTTTGAATTTTCCTATCACTGAAGAACTACAATCAGATTCATTTACGGTTGAGCCCTAACACTTAGGAATCTAATCAAAACCCATCAAGATACAAAAATACAGAAAAAAAAAAAAAAAAAAAAAAAAATCAAGAGGCTCCGGAAAAAACCCATTAGCAATTCGAAATCCAAATTGGGAAAAAGGGAAATCATGAAAAACAAACCTTTGGATCGCAACACCATGCTCACAAACAATTAGTATCATATACTTTTCTAATCTATCAGGACAAAAAAAATAGTATGCAAATCATTTGGATTTTTTCATTTGCCAGTAATTAATTCCACCTCTTCCCATGCCCTTTCTTTACCTATTTTTTCATCCTAGTCTCAAGAAACTTGGGTGTGGTATTAAAACAACCCATAAATCCCATAGCTTTTGGAGTAGATCCAGATCAAAACAACTCATAGATTCCACAATGTTAAAACACTCACCAGCTGATTTCAATCCCTAAACTCAAAACCAACAACTAAAAAAAACCAAATTCAGTACCAAACCGATCTTATTGAAAAAATCAGAGAGAACTTCTGCCATACAAGAAGTAACATCGTTTTGAATTTTCCTATCATTGAAGAACTACCATCAGATTCGTTCACGGGTTGATCCCTAACACTTAGGAATCTAATCAAAACCCATCAAGATACCAAAATACAAAAAAAAAAAAAAAAAAAAAAAAAAAAAAAAAAAAAAAAACCCGTAAATAATTCACGCGGCTCCGGAAAAAACCCATCAGTAATTCGAAATCCAAATTGAGAAAAAGGGAAATCATGAAAAACAAACCATTGGATCGCAACACCATGCTCACGGCGGCTCCGACATGTTTACAAGCTCCAGCAACGAATCCAGCGACTTGTGTGGCGGCGTGCGTCGGTGTGTGGTGGGGTGGAGGTTCGGGCAAGAGAAAGCAGAGGAGATTTTTCAATTTGGTCTGATGAGCGAAACCATGCTCACGGCGGCTCCGGCATGTTTACAAGCTCCAGAAACGAATCCGGCATCTTGTGTGGCGGTGGGCGTCGATGTGTGGTGTAGGTTCGGGCAAGAGGAAGCAGAGGACTCAGCAGGGGTAGATTGTCTTAATTCGGTCTGATTGTGACTTGGGATTTAATTGAGAGGAGCTGACGTGGCACACTCTGGTAAACATAACCATAGTTTAGACAAAATCCTCGGTTAATTTCATAGTAGCATTTAGTTGGTATTTTTTTAAACGATGTAGCACATTCTAGCCTTTCAATTATTTCAAATCAATTCTGGCCGTGAAATGGGCACACTCCATTTGAAAGGGAAATGGAGAGATCCAAATCCCTTTGTAGAGCCCATGAGGGCGCAATCTGTCATTACCCGATTCATGATAGAAAGAACCAAGCTTGCAAGCTTGCATAAGCTAACCTCTTTTTGGTGTCCCCCGATTCTCTTTCCCATGGAAAGTGCTTTTTTTTTTTTTTTTTTTGTATGAATCCATTGAAAGTGCCTTTGAAGCTTATCCAGCTTTTTGCTTACATGAAATTGATTATATGCATCATGACGAAGGCATAAAATAAGCAGTAAATAGAAGATTAATTTTTAATCCTCCCTTCTTTTGGACAACTATGTCACTTATTCCATCCTGCAAGCCTTTTCTCCACCTATTTTCAGAATTTTAATATGATTCTTGTACTATAATATATGGATTATAATTTTTATTCTCCTATGAAATTTGGAATTGGGCATGGAATTTATAAGTTTCAAAAAGTTTGCTTAGATTAATTCTATGACACCACTCAAAAGAGAAACCCAAACTCGATCACGTTAGTAAAACATATATTTACATAATCCATCCATACAACATATATATATATATATATATTATATATATATATATATATATATATAATATATTGCTCTATTTATCATCTGGCTAGTGCTCTCTCTCTCTCTCTCTCTCTCTCTCAATAGTACTGCTGTTCTATATATATAGATAAAGAACAGGTGTACATTATTCATATATTCATTGGAGCTGGGGGATGGAGGAGGTACCCCACTTGGACATAGAGAGGGAGTTGTCAGAGAACTCTTCTACGGTGTACCTAGCATTGGAGCAGCAGTACTGAGTTTTGAAGCTGCTGGGATATGGGTGCCCTGATAATAAGCCCCATGCAGCATATAGGGACGTGGAGGATTCTTTCTTTGTCTCCATGATGAACTGGGAATATGGGTGCCTGGATTGGGTGCAGATGGAGGCACCGGAACATGAGGAGGATATTGTGTTCCCCCTAGCGATGAAGAGACATTATTGTGATCTCCGGCAAAGTTATATGGAGGGTTCTTTCTTTGTCTCCATGATGAACTGGGAATATGGGTGCCTGGGTTGGGTGCAGATGGAGGCACCAGAACATGAGGAGGATATTGCGTGGATTGGGAATACTCCATGGCCTTTGGGGCATGGCCATGGAGGATTCTCCTAGCCTCATATGCATCAGCCATGCTCATAACTATAAAAAGCGCCACTGTCACTGTGGCTACGTGAAGCATTTTTAGAAAAAGATAAGGTGGTACCATATTTGGAAGCAAAGGCGGTTCAGTAGATTTTTTATAAACAATATGGCGAGCCCTTGGTTGCTTTATATAGGAATTTTTTTTTTTTACCGCTGTAAAAATCAAATTTACAATTTTTTAACCAAACCAATTATGGAGTAGCTTGTTTACCCATAGCACTAACACAAAAGAGAGAATTTAGACAGATTTAGGGGTGTTTGGTTTGTATTTTCAAACAACTATTTTTAGTTTTTAAACAATATTTCATATATTTTTATACATTTTTTTTATCCATATGTATTTTCACAAATATTTTTAAACAATTTTTTATTTTTAAACACATGTAGCAAATAGCCTTTAACTTTTTAAGTAACTTTTTTTACTTTTGACTCTTTGAGTGGTCGAATACGGTAAGAGAAAATCATCCAACCATCGCCTAGATAAATTATTGAGTTCACCGCCATTTTATGCAATATTTTTCTCCGACTCTTTAAGCGGCCCTACCAAATTAACAAGCAAAGAAGTCTATCAATCGGTCTTGTTTGGTTTGATATAAAATTCTATAACCATTTTCTATGTTGAGATTTATTTTATTTTATCAGACTATGCTGAGAATTGAGAAAATCTAAAACATTTTAATGTTAACTAAGTATCTACCATTCATCTCCTAATCACTAGTTATATTCAAAATTACTATTTTAGAGAATTAGTATTTGGAAACAAAATTGATTTTCACCTTAAAAAACGTCCTCTCCTTCATAAAATGTTACCAAGGAACATTAATGTGCGAGCAAGTGAAGATGCCTTTTTATTTTCACACGACTCTCAGTCTTTGACTCATTTGGTTCTACTGCTACACCATGCATTGAGAAAAAGAGAGAATCTTGCATGTTAGTGTTTTTTTTTTTTTTTTTTTGCCCCAATGAAAATATAATTTAGATTTTGAATTTTATAATGGCTTTCCGATATCTCTGTCTGCCACCAACACAAAGCCTCAAACCCTTTTTCTCTCTCGAATATAGCCAACTGCAGCAGGCAACAAATATCCTTTGCCCAATCCCCAATCCCAGCTGAAAAGAACAAAACAAAAAAAATACCAAGAAACAAAAGAAAGCATATCCCTATTTTGTTTTTGGCAAAAATGCAAACTTGACCCTTTAAGTTTCAGCATTTTTTATTTCAGTCCTCTAACTTTTAGTTTTGTCATTTCAGTCCTCTAACTTTTAATTTTTGTTAATGTGGTATTTCGTTAGATCTCAATTAGCTGATACCGTTAAGGGTTTTTTTTTTTTTTTAATTTCGAAATTAAAAAAAAATAAGAAAAATTTGTTAAAAAAAAAAAAAATGTAAGGGGAATGACGAACTCAATGACCGACTGGGAATCGCCTATAACTCGGTCATTGAGTTCGTCGTTCCCCTTAAGTTAGTTTTGTGGAGGGCAATAACAAAGATTGCTTTACAGGGAAATGACCACAAGGAGAATATAATCCTTTTCTATAAAGACATCAAGAAATTATGGGAGAACTGGAATATCAGGAGCTTTGTTCTCCTTAGCCTCTTTCTTCAATTTTTTTTGCTTTTTACTGCATCCCTGAGACAGCATACAAATGGGTAACTTTCATAATCTGGACAGCTTACCTTCTGGCTGACTGGGCTGCTAGCTTTGCTGTTGGACTAGTCTTTGACAGTGAAGAGAAATATACTTCTAGGCATGACAATAAGGATGATGATACTGGCCTTCTTCTGGTGTTGTGGGCACCTTTCCTTTTAATACTGGTTGGTGGGCAGGACAGAATAACTTCTTTCGCTGTGCAGGATAATGAATTGTGGCTCAGGCATTTGATTTGGCTCATTCTCCAACTCTCCACCACTAGTTTTGTGTTTGAGTTCGTCCTTCCCCTTACATTTTTTTTTTAGTAGATTTTTCTTATTTTCTTTTAATTTCGAAATTAAGATAAAAAAATTAAAAAAAATTAAAAAAAATAAAAAAACTTAACGGTATCAACTAACTGAGCTCTAACGGAATACCACATTGGCAAAAATTAAAAGTTAGATGATTAAAATGACAAAACTAAAAATTAGAGGACTGAAATAAAAAAAATTGAAACTTAAAGGGTCAGTTTTGTATTTTTGCCTTTGTTTTTCTATACACCAACACGCGCTTCAGTCTTTCCCTGCTGAAAGAGGCAAAGATCCCACAATGTGAACCAAAGGACTCCCAAGTTGGCTCTTCGTCAAAGTTTCTTCTTTTTCAAGGTTTCTACCAAAAAAAAAGGTCAAGGCTTTATTCAACCTTGCAGGTTAGTACAAAGTACAAACAGATTGAAAGCAACTCGTTAAAAAACACATTTGAGTTTTGAGTTATGACATCTCGGTAATCTCATATTCAATTGAATTCTTTTCAATCTTGATTAATTTAAGCCCTACCAAACGAACAACTAGTCCATCAATTGGTCATGTTTGGTTTAATGTGAATTTCTATGGCAACCTTTTTCTATGCTGAGAATTGAGAAAATATAAGACATTTTAATGAAAACATCTTCAATTTGTTTGCTGCACCGACAGCTCTACTCAACACCGATTATATTCACAATCCAATCTACCTTAGAAAGTACCGAAATAAAAGTGTTGAAATAAAAATTTCTACTTTTTGCGAGTATTTGGAAGCAAAATTGCTTTTCATTTAATGTAAATGAAAAAAAAAATCTAATTCACCATCTTAGAATATATATATATATATATATATATATTTTTTACTCTCGTCTAATTTAAGCGTGTATATATATATATATGTGTGTGTAAGTCTACCACAAAAACCAAAAAAAGAAAAAAGAACCATGCCTGATATTTGATCTCTGGTGTCAAATTGAATGTAACCTTGCTCGTCTGGAAACACAACAGAAGAAAGAAAAATAATAATTAGTCCCCATGCATGAAACCACAAGCAAAATGTAACCTGCGAAGGAAAATACCATTAACTCTTGCCAATAAAGAAAATGCAATAATCGTAATACACCAATGTATGGAAAAAATTTGTCTAGATCTATAAGATCTTCACATTGTAACGCAAGCGCACACATGCACGCCCAAGTGCCATCACAAACATTAGAGAGAGAGAGAGAGAGAGATCTGATGTACCCGGCCATCACGGGTTTGATGTCTAGAATATATCATTGAACTTTTAAAACCAACCCGTTGTTTAGACTTTGTGCCACGTCTCCATCAAGCAACTTCTGTATTAAACTTTAAGTTCAGAAAATGTTACCTAGAAAAACATATCAAGAGAACAACAGCTTTTAATTCAAACTCTTCCATTGAATGTTACAAATTCTTTTCAACAACTAAACAACAGGTTCTAATAAAGATCTTCCACTGGAAATTTAGTAAATTACAGAAAGGTCTAATCCAATTGAGCTCAAAGTTCAAATATTAAACATAAAGCAAAAGGCAGCATAATTAAATTTAAATACATACTCAAAAAGAAAACTTATTATCTTCCTTGTAGCCCAGAACTCAGATTCTATCAAGATATTACCAAGCACAAATTTCTTATGAAGGTTCTGCAGCTCACTGTGAAAGTTAAAAGTTTAGGGACATCAAACAATAACTAAGAATCTGAAAGTAAGAAAACTATAAGGGGTAGGATGTTAATGTGTTTTAGGGTATGTGGGCTTTAGGCCCACCTTGTTTACCTGTCTAGCACACTTACTTTTATTGCATACTCTGCCTCTTATATAAAAGCGCTCATGTATATTCTATTACTTGAAAAATATAATACCCTTATTCAGTTTTTCTAACATGGTATCAGAGCTACTGCTCTAATTTTCTTGTATCTTGCAGTCTTGTCTTTGTCGGTATTTTCTGCTGCTTCAACTTCTATGGTCAGTAAGCCCTTTCAGTGCCCTCTCCTGATTGCTCCGCCGTCGTCAAAGGTCCTCAGGGTTGAATCTCCGCCGCCAAGACTACTACCATCATCGGATCTGTTACTTCTGGACTCCAATTAGGTCATAAGACATATCATCATGTAGCTTTTCAATCGCTCTACACAACACCGCCAGGAACATCCTCATTTGACCATCCACACGCCCCCACACGCCAGTCAAAGTTTCGGCCAAATTTTCCACGCACTTCATGCGCCACCAGGATTGCCCCGATCTTGTTGCCTCTACCACCATCGGACTTGTCTTTCTCCGATCTACATTTTCAGAAAAGAGTTGGCTTCATTGGATAGCTCACGCGCTCCCACACGCCGCCGGTATACGCTGCACTGCGTTCACGTGCCACACGCGCCGTCTTTATTGCCTCATGCACGCCACACGCACCAAACAGCTCTTCCACATCAACCCTAGCTGACGTCAGTGTCTTGTCATCTGCTGACATCATCTCCCAGTCAGCTTGTTGACGTCATCCGTTGACTTTGACCAGGGTTGACTGTTGACTTTTTTGCCAGAGTTGACTTTTGCAGTTCAAGTGCTCCTTACCCAGTTTTTCGCATAGATTTCATTTTTGCAGTCCATTTTTGGAAAGTTTGCTTCTAAATGGAAAATAAGGACAAGTCTTCTTCTTATTGTAATAATCATCACTGACAATCCAACAAACATTTTTTGCAAATTTTGCAAATATTTTAGTCACAATATTGAAACTTGCTATCAACGCAACAAATCAACTGTTTCCATTTCTGTTGCTACAGTTGGTAACACTGAGAATGTCCAACCCATGGCTCCTGTCTCTACACAGTCTTAGTCTTCTGGATCCACTTTCACCATTTCTAGAGATGACCTTATAAACATCATCGCTAATGTCATTCGTATGGTTGGTAATGCATCTTATACCTTTTCTCTCTCAGCTTTATCTGGTATGTCTCCTACCTCTTGGCTTATGGATTCTGCTTGTTGCAATCACATGGCACCTCACTCGTCCTTATTTTCTGAACTTAAACCTGCATCACACCCTCTTAATATTCACACAGCAAATGGTTCCACAATGTCTGGTCATAATATAGGTTCTGTTTCGACCTCCAACCTCTCGGTTCCTAGGATCTTTAATGTTACTAACCTTTTTTACAATTTATTTTCTGTGGGACAATTAGCTGAATTGGGTTATCGCATTATCTTTGATTATTCTGGGTGTATTGTGTAGGATCTAAGGATAAGACAGGAGCTTGGGACCAGTCCCAGAGTTGGGCATATGTTTCTCGTGGACAACCTTTGTCTTCCACTTGTTGCTCCTGTTTCTGTTGCTGCAACTGCTGCAGTTTCTTCTATTCTTTCCCTTGCACTTTGGCATGCTTGACTTGGTCACGCATCTTCCTCTCAGGTGCAATAATTGGCTTCTAGAGATTTATTAGGTTTAGTGTATACAGAAAATTTTGATTGTGTCTCATGTTAATTAGGAAAACAACCAGCTTTGCCTTTCAATTCTAGTGAATCAATATCTACTGATATCTTTGACCTTATTCATTTGATGTTTGGGGACCTTCCTCTGTCTCTAGTATTGGTAGATCTTAATATTTTGTTGTTTTTGTTGATGATTACTCTTGCTATAGCTGTATTTTTCATATGAAACATCGTTCTGAATTATTGCAAGTATATTCTAATTTTGCAAAAATGGTTGAAACTCAATTTTCCAAACATATCAAAATTTTTTGATCTGATAATGCTCTTGAGTATACTCAATATACTTTACAAGCTGTTTTGCATTCCTATGGCACTGTTCATCAACTAACTTATCCAGGTACCTCTCAGCAAAATGGTAGAGCCGAACGAAAATTTCGTCATATTCTTGACATTGTTCGTGCTCTCCTTCTCTCTGCTAAAGTTCATGCTCCTTTTTGGGGCGAAGCTGTTGTTCATGCTATTAATCGCATTCCAAGTCTTGTTATCCAAAATCAAACTCTATATCAGCGCCCTTTGGGTCACTTCCAGACTATCACGACATTCACTCCTTCGGTTCTACTTTTTTTTTTTTTTTCTTCAGCCACATGAACATAACAAACTTGAGCCTCGGTCAAGGCTTTATTGTTTTCTTGGCTATGGCAAAACTCAAAAAGGGTATCGGTGTTATGATCCTGTCTCTCATCGTCTTCGTGTCTCCTACAATATTATCTTTTTGGAACATCTCTCCTTTGTCGAGCTCTCTCGCTTCTGCGCCTTCCTATCTTCCTCCTTTGTCTTAGATCTTTTTCTAGATAAGGCACATATTCCTTCTGTAGCTACTCCTGATCCTCATGTAGTTGCTCTTGATTCTCCTGTAAACTTCTTTGTCCAACCACCAGATATCCTTGATCCCTTTCCTAGTTCACCCTTTAATGAACAGGTGGAAGATGAACAGGTCAAAGACGAGCTACCCTACCTTGAGCTTAGGTCCTTTGCTCCTGCTCTGCCTGAAGATCTTGCACAAGACATTCCATCTCGTCACTCAACTCAGGTAAGATCCATTCTAGCACTTTTACTTGACTATCATTGTTACACTGCCCTTGCTGCACTGCATGAGCCTCACACCTATCGTGAGGCTTCCACTGACCCTTTATGGCAGATTGTAATGAAAGAGGAACTTGATGCATTATCTAAAAATCATACTTGGGATTTGGTGACTCTCTCCCCTGGGAAATCTGTGGTTGGTTGTAAATGGATCTACAAGATTAAGATTCGCTCTAATGGGTCCATTGAGCACTACAAAGCTCGTCTTGTAGCAAAAGGTTTTACACAAGAGTATGGGATTGATTATGAAGAGACCGTAGCTGCGGTTGCTCTTATCTCATCTGTTCATGCCCTCTTAGCTGTTGTTGCTACCAATAAATGCGACCTTTTTCAGATGGATGTCAAAAATTCATTCCTTAATGGGGATTTAAGTGAAGAAATTTATATGCAACCTCCTCTTGGTCTCTCTGTTGAATCAAATAAGGTTTGTCACATTTGACATGCAATTTATGGCCTTAAACAAGCTCCACGAGCTTAGTTTTCCAAATTCAGCTTTACCATCTCTCGCTTAAGTTACATGGCCAGTCATTATGATTCTGCCTTATTTCTTCGTCACATTGACAAAGATACTATTTTACTTCTCCTATATGTGGATGATATGATCATAACTGGTGATGACCTTAGTGGCATTCAAGAACTCACGGATTTTCTCAGTCAGCAGTTTGAGATGAAAGATCTTGGACATCTCAACTACTTTTTAGGTCTTGAAATCACTCATTCTACAGATGGACTTTATATTACTCAAGCCAAGTATGCCTCTGAACTTTTGTCTCGAGCTGGACTCACTGATAGCAAGACTGTTGACACTCCAGTTGAGCTTAATGCACATCTTACTCCCTCAGGAAGGAAACCATTGTCTAATCCCTCTCTTTACAGACGCTTAATTGGCAGCCTAGTTTAACTCACTATGACTCATCCAGACATTTCCTATGCTATTCACCAGGTGAGTTAGTATCTGTCTGCTCCACGATCAACTCACTATGCTGCTGTTCTGCATATTCTTCGATACCTAAAGGGCACTCTCTTCCATTGTCTTTTCTACTCTGCTTAGTCTCCTCTTGTTCTCCATGCATTTTCTGATGCTAATTAGGCAGAAGATCCCACTGATCATAGGTCCACCACTAGTTATTGCTTTCTTCTTGGTTCTTTTTTGATTTCTTGGCGAAGTAAGAAACAAACTCATGTGACCCGTTCCAATACTGAAGCAAAATATCGTGCTTTTACCGATACCACATCTGAGCTCCTTTGGCTACGATGGCTTCTCAAAGACTTAGGTGTGTCCACATCCTCTGCTGCTCCTCTTTATTGTGACAACCAGAGTGCCATTCATATTGCTCACAATCATGTCTTCCATGAACGGACTAAATACATCGAGATCGATTGTCATTTTATTCGTTATCATCTTGTCCATAGTACTCACAAGTTGATCTCAATCTCCTCTAAAGATCAACTTGTAGATATCTTCACTAAGTCATATTCTTACGCATCATATTTATCATAAACCAACGAACCCCGGCCTTTGCTCCTCATTTGGAGTGACCATCGCATCAAGGGTGCACAGTAAAACTGGAGAATAAATGCTTCACCTAGCATATTCTCACAAATTCATATTAAAAAATACACCTAAAAAAATGCATATTGATATACATTTTGAATTTAAGACCCTACTCGATTCACAAAATCAAAATCCTAAAAATAGCAAGAATCACTGAAAACGTGACAAGGGTCACAATATTATTGTGGAAATCCAAATTTAGATGGGAGGCCAATGAAAGATATCTCTCATTGGCCTCCCATTTAAATTTGGATTTCTACAATAATTGTACGGCGTAATTTTGAGATTTAAAAGTTTGAGAGGTAAAAAAAAAAAAAAAAGTAAGAGGTTGAAAGTTTAACAAGTATTCTAATTCAAAAATTGAAATTAAAAATCAATTTTTAACTTTGAGTAGCACCATATCTGCATTCATTATTTCCTACTAATAAAGTATGGGTTATGTTAACGAGTGCCCTTAGGGCATTGGTTAACAATTTAGTTAAAGAAAGTTTTTATGGGAAAAGAAAAAAAAAAAAAACCAATTAATATTTTGGCAGCTGTTTTCATTTCCCATAAAAGTGATGTCAAAACTTTCCTAAAATGGATGGTTAACCAATGTCCTATGGGCACTCGTTAGCATTTCCTATATAGTATTATTATAGCATATTTTTTAGATAATATGCATTGAAATTCAAACCTCAAATGAGCCACATCAATAAAATTTGCGGGCTTCGGCTGGCCTAACCCTTGTCTTACGTACACAAAACGACTAAACGAGAAATTCTCTTGTAGCAAAAATACCGCATCATTTACTTAATAGAAAATGAGCGAACATCTCTACCACCGGAAGTTTCTCCTCCCTTTTTTTTTTTTCCCTCGTGGCCATAAATTAACACTGCTTAGCATGCATCCTTCAGATGTTTGACCTTAATGTCCTGAATCATCATGATATGTTAGAGGTATATATATATTCTTTTAATTTTTTTTAAAGAGTTTCAGTCTATGGCGTTTGCTCTTTTCGATGATAGTTTTTTATTATCAGACTAAGACATCAATCAGTTTTTGGTGCAGGTGGGGAGTGAACTCCAAATCTCTTATACAACCTTCAGAGATTTTACCAATTAAACTAACTGAGATTAATATCACAAGATGTAGGAGTTGGTTAAAGCGTCACCATCTATTTTTTTTTATCACGTTGAATTTAGAGTTTTATCAAGGTGATAATTAGAAATACCTGGGCCTTCGTTTGTTTCCAGGCCAGGAAAGAGATTTAGTATTTATTATGTGCTCTTTTATATATGTTGATTTTTATCTTATTCGGAAAAGATGCCACTATCTTTGTGGTTTAGAAATATTCGTAGTCGTCATTTCCGTCATTAATAAAATTTGAAAGATTTTAGTTATAAATGATATTTGAAATTTTGTACACTATTTTTATACTATCATTTTATCTCACGTGATTTTTACATGATAAAGTTTACAATAAATCTTATTGTGTACCAATTTTCTGTGTTAATCTATTTGAAAATGGTTGGACTTGGAGGATTTGGTGGGATGCATCATATTATAGGTCCCTAACTGGTAACTAGTCCACCCCATGTGTGGCACTAAAGACAGTAAAATAGTTCTTATCAAAAAAAAAAAAAAAAGACAGTAAAATACTAAAATAATAAAATGACAAAATATCTTTTTTTTTTTTTGAAAAATAATTACAATATGCTGCTAACTCCGCAGCTCGAATCATTTATCTCCTAGATCCCCAAGCACTTTGTAAATAGAGAAGTACCAATTCAGCTACAAAATATCTTAAACCATGCACGTTTGATCAAAGAGATGACCAAGAAAGATAGAAAAAGATTTTAGAACAACTTGGTTGATTTTCTAAATAAATTCACATTATCAATAATTTTTTTGATGGACGTCATTTCACAATAAGATGGAATAAATACAACTGTTAGTAAAGTTAAAGAAAGCGGATTTCTATCCATCTCTTAATTAATTAATTAATTAATTACTGTTACATTAATTTACCAAATACAAGCAAGTACCCCACCAACTTGAAGGACCTACTTTATTTTTTAGCAGGTTTTCAAAGCTCTTTATTCAAATCAGTGGTGATGCAGAGATTAGTCATAAATTTAAACACACTTTCTTATCTGGTGGGAAGAGCTGGGAGGACCACATCCTCCGAGAATTTCCATAATTTCTCCTGTTTTAGATACTCAGATTTTTTTTCAATTTGTTTTACATCAATTTGAAGGACATACTTTATTTTTTTATCGGATGTCCAACGATACTTTATTGTTAAGTATGTTTTAAGAAGGCTATGCATACGCCATATGTGGGGCACCTACAAAATTCTGTTGGCTGTTTTAGACACTAGGATTCTTTTCTTAGCCAAGTATGCCAGAGTTTTTTTTATTTTAAACATTGGAATTAATTCCAATGTTTTGAATTTCGTTTCAGTTGCTGCGTTGAATTGGCTACTAGAATGGAATATTTTAGTACCGAAGTGTACTGGTGTATCGTTATGAGATTACTCATTGAATATATATATATATATATATATATTGAATAATATAAAATTTTAATTAAAAAAATAAGTGCTAATTTGAATTAATGAATTTAATATAGACTTTTATTAAATTCCAAATAAAATTATAAGCTTTGTTTGAAAAAAAAAAAACTCAACTCTGGTTTTTTTTTTTTTTTGGTAAATAAACCATATTGTAGAGATATTTGTAGAGATAATCATTATTAAAAATGTATTACTTATTAGTTATTGTTATTATTATTATTATTATTATTATTATATAATTCAATATAGAGTTTTAGGAAAAAATCCCAATAAAGTGATTGGAATAATTATTAAGAAAAAGCAAGTTTGGCTATTCCATAATAAAGATACATGTTGGGGGCATTTGTAAACAACGAACCTTCCAAGAAATTTCCTGGTTCCACTGCCAAAGCATGGACTAGATCCTTATCCCCTTTAGTTGATGATTGCAGAATTCTTCTCAACAGGATCCCACAGCACAGAGTTCAACACTGCTATAGGGTAGCGAATAGATGCGCCGATGCTTTGGCGAAGATGGGAGCAGATTACTGTACAGATATTGTTTATTTTGATAATCCCCCTTCGTGTATTTTGAATCAAATCAGGCAGGATGCCTTAGAAACTTTGTGAGGGTTTGGGAAACTTTGTGAGGGTTTTGGATAGAGCTTATAGTTGCGGTGCGTTTTACCTCAGTTGCGTTTTCTCCTTCTTCTTTTTTTTTTCATCTCTTGCCGCATTGTTTGACTTTTGAGGAAAAAAATTACTGTGTATGAACAGTGCAATACTGTTTATGCACTGTTTATATATTAAAAAATATTTAAAATAGGTCCCACAATACTATTTATATATTTAAAAATAATTTTGCCACAGTATTTTCAGCGACAATCAGTTTTCAGCAACTTTCAATAACAGTAAGCTGTATCCAAACGTAACAGTAGCTGTGCTACTATGCCTTAGTTTTTCTTTTTTCTTTTTCTTTTCTTTTCTTTTATTGTATTCCTCTTTACCAAAGAAAAAAAAAAAGACGAATCAAGTTTAGGATTTTAAAGACCACATGTGCAGCTTCTCAACCATCGATTAAAAAAATATGTTAATATGGGTCTTGTTTAGAAACCATGCGTCTCTAATGACACTGATAGTGGAGGTTGGAAAGGCCATCAAAACGGCAAAGTCAAATTTGAAACAAACTAAAAAAAAAAAAGGAAATTAAATCAATTAATAATTTTTTTTTTTATTCAAAAGTTGCGCATTCAGATACTTCTCTTACAAGAAAACGTGCCGCCTAGAGTAGAAGCAGCTCAGTGTCTGTTTTACTAGATATTAACATATTAGATGTGATATAGAATTATAATTTTGACTATAATTTTAACAAATTATATAATTTTTGACTAATAAACATATATATAAATATATAAGTAAATATTTATATTTATCAGTAAGAGCAATTTTGAAATAATATTCAATTATTAATCAGTACTAAAATATTTTATTTTTCCGACCAAATCAAAACTACTTCTAGTACAATATTAACTCCTTTGATTCTGATCCCAACCTATTAGCCAAACCATTCACGAAGTTAACAGGTGATCCAGCAATGGATATAGACATATAGTTTTAGTCTAGTCTATTGACTATTCTATTGGACCAGATGCTGTTTAAATCCATGTTCAAAACTCATACAGGGTCCACCTCCACCCTCGAACAAAACATCCAGTCGGTGATTTTCAAACAAATGATTTTGAAAAGGAGAAGGCCTGTATGTAGAGTTGATAAGGCCTTGTTTGATTTAAAAAAATGTCACTCATCACTCAATTTTCGTCACTCATCACTCATCACTTAAAATACCCCAACTCCCTACACCCACCCGTTTGGCACCATCACTCACTTGTCATAACTTAATATTTTTCAACTGCTTGTGGGTCCCATACCTATTACTTTGTGTAGCTTTTACTTCTTTTTTTTTTTTCCCCTTCAACTCCAAATACCCAAACTCACTGAACCCAGTGGAAAAAAAAAAACTCACCGGACCCAATGAAAAAAAAAAAAAAAAAAAACCCTCACCAAAGCTAGTGAGGAAAAAAAAAAAACTTACCGAACCTAGTGAAAAAAAAAAAAAACCTAAAAGTCAAACATTGTAGCTGATAATTACGAAAATGTCATTGAAAACTGAGTTTTGGAAACTGAAAACACCTAAAATGTGTTTTCAGTTTCCATAACTCATCACTCAAAAATCAGAGAATTAAGTGATGAAAACAAGGATTGAAAACTAAGCCAAACAAAATTTTTTTTTTGGGACCCACAAGATTTGGATGATGAAAACAGAAAACTAAGCGATATCACTCAAAACTCATCCAATCCAAACAACACCTAAATAATTCATTTTCAGTTTTTAAATAATATTACACATTTGTTTTACTCATACGTATTTTAAAAAATTACAAACAATATTACTTAAGCTCCTCTACTAAATGTGCCTTAAGTAGCTTCAAATTCTATTGAGAGTTGGGACAAACTGACTGAGGGCCCACCACTGCAAATCGGATTTCGTAATCATGGTTGCATTCCGTTTTCAGGAATCTTTCTCAAATTTAGAATTGTGACAAGTTTGTACAAATTTGGAGTATATTTTATTTTCAACCGACTTTTCTAGATTCTAGAAGCATTATCTTTATATATAAAAGCGGTTATGCCGCTACAATACTTCGGTACTGTGTACTCAGTGTGTTTGCACTGTGCAAGCACTGTAGCGGAAACAATGTTTTGGTGAGTCACTTTGTCTTTTTTTTTTTTTTTTTTTTTTTAGTCTTCCGTTTGTATTTTTTTCCTTATATATATTATTGTACTAACACAACAAATTTCACAATTATTGAGGTGTCAATTTCTTATAAGTTAAAATAAAATAATAAAATATGAAATTGTAACCAACCACAACTGAAAATAAATGTTTTGTGAAAAGCGGCAATGCGGCTACAGTTTGCATTGTTCATCTATAGTGTTATTTTGGTGAGCCACTTTGTCTTTTTTTTTTTTTTTTTTTTGAACAGTAGCTACAGTTCCAAGCGGCACTATAGCTACAGTTTTTTATTTTTTATTTTTTATTTTTTTTTCAGTCTTCCGTTTGTACTTTTATATATATATATATATATATATATTGTTATACTGACACAACAAATTTCACAATATTTTCACAATTATTGAGATGTTAATTTCGTTGCCGCTTTAGTGTTTTAGCACTGTTCATCTACAATGCCATTTTGGTGAGCCACTTTGTCTTTTTTTTTTTTTTTTTTTAAATTTTGAACAGTCGGCACTGTAGCTACAGTACCAACATATTTTTTTTTTCCAGTCTTTCGTTTGTATTTTTTTTTCCTTTTATATATATTATTATATTGATATAACAAATTTCATAATATTTTCACAGGTGTCAATTTCTTATAAGTCAAAATAAAATAATAAAATATGAAACAATGACCAACCACAATAGAAAATAAATCTATATGTATAAAAGCACGAATGCGTTAAATCACTGTAGTTAGAGCATTCTCATTCAGGGTTTTAAATGCTAAAAGATGTTTTTTTTAGCATTTTTTATCCAAAAGCTTGCTCCATCAAGAGTTCTAAATCCTATAATTTTTGGCATTGATGAACAGTGTGGTCTCCTATTTGAGACCGCACTATTCACCAATTGTAAAATTTATATGATTTTTTTATTCAACTTTTCTTCTTTGTCTTTTGTCTTTCTCATTTCCCGTTTCTGACTTTCTTCCCTCTCACCGATTCTCTGCTCTCTCTCTCTCTCTCTCTCTCTACTTGACGCCCCCCTCTCTGACGAAACCCAGGTCGGAGTATCAAGCCAAGCCCTTTTTTTTTTTTATTCACTCAACGCTCTCTCTCTGCTCTATCTTTCTCTTTCCTCTCTCACTTCTTTCTTCTCTCTTCTCTCTCTGTGCTTCATCGATGTGGTTTGCTGATAATTGTGCTCCAACGATTGTGGGATGCCAATGGCTGTGGTCCGATGATTGTGGTCATGGATCGTGGGTCCGATGGCTATGGTCCGGTGGCGGCGATGGAGGTTTCTTCCTTTTTTCTTTTTTTTTTTCTTTTTTTTTTTGTTTTTTTTTTTTGTTCTGCATGGTTCTTCTTGGGTCCAATTGGGCTCCGATCGTGCGACGGAGCTTGGTGGTCAACCATGGAGCACGGGTCGGAGTGTGGATCGAAGGAGTCATGGTCCGATTTGGTTGATTTGGTTTATGGGTTTTTTGTGGCTGTGGGTTGTGGTTTGATTTGGCCGTGGTTTGTGGGTTTTTTTTCCTATTTTTCTTGCTGTGGTTGGTGGTGATTTGGTCCGATTACTGTTGTTTTTTTTTTTGGTCCAACAGTGGATGTGGATGTGGTGGGTGTGGTGGGTGGATGTGGAGGTTTTTCTTCTTTTTTTTTCTCTGCTGTTGTTTGTGGTTGCGGTGGATCTGGCTGGTGGCTGGTGGCGGCGATGGTGGGTGAATGTGGTGGTTGTGGTATGCGTGGGTGGATGCGGTTGCTAGCGGTGTTGAGAATAATTGGGTTGAGAAAGAGAGAGTCAGAGGAGAGAAGAAAAAATAAAAAATGATAAAGAAATAATATTTAAATGGAATGTTAAAAAAAATAGAAGTTTTAATGGAAGAGATGTTGTAAAGTGGGGTGTTATATATTATAAAATTGAGTTTTGAGATGGTAAATGCTAAATTTTTTTCAATCCTTGATAAGAATGCTCTTACAGTGCTTTGGTTTCGTGAGCCACTATTTTTTTTCCCAAGTTTTGAACAGTAACTACAATGCCAAGTGGCACTGCAGCTACAATAGCTACAGCTTTTTTTTTTTTTTTGGTAATCGGTTTGTGTTTTTTTTTTTTTTCCTTTTAAATATTTATGTAAGCTGGTATATATATTGTTATATTGACACAACAAATTTCACAATTATTGACGTGCACGAATTCGCTAAAGCACTGTAACTACAGTGCTTTGGTTTCATGAGCCACTTTTTTTTTTCCCAAGTTTTGAACAGTAACTACAGTGCCAAGTGGCACTACAGCTATAGTAGCTACAGTTTTTTTTTTTTTCCTTTTAAATATTTATGTAAACTGGTATATATATTGTTAAACTATCACAAAAATTTTCACAATATTTTCACAATTATTGACGTGTCAATTCCTTACAAGTCAAAATAAAATAATAAAATATGAGACTGTGACCAATCACAACTAAAAATAAATGTTTTGAGAAAATGTTAGAGCATCCGCAGCCGAAAATTCTATCCTATCCTATTTTACCATCTCAAAAAGCAACTTTATCAATTATACAATACCATTTTACAATTCACCCAACATCCCAACTTTTATATTTCTATCCTATACATTAAAATAATATATCTACACAATAAAATATATATATTTACAATAATAATCTCTCTCTTTCTTCTCATTTCTGTCTCTCTCTTTCTTCTCGTTTCTGTCTCTCTCTCACCGCCTGAACAAACCCAAAACCCCACACAACCACCATCAAAACCCCACAACCCCACCACTGCTGCACCCACTCAACCTCTCTCTTTTATATTTTTTTTTCTCAAAAACTCAGGCACAGAGAGAGAGAGAGAGAAATATAGAAATATAATCAACAATCTTTCATAGAAACCATGAAAACCCAACTTTTCTGCCATCCCCAAACAGCCACAGCTCAAACAGAAGCACCAGTAGCAGCGGCAATGGACTCCAACAACAACAACAGCAACAGCATCCCACACCACCTCCAACTCCACCATCATTTCCACACCAAGCAATAAAACCCATCACCAGATCCGAATCCACCAACCCTTACCTGACTACCTTTGTCCAAGCAGACACTTCCTCCTTCAAACAAGTAGTCCAAATGCTCACCGGATCCTCCGAGACTGCAACTCCCACGCAACGCCCACGCAACCCACGAAACCCACGGCAAACCCAAAAAAAACCCAAACAAGACGCTGTTGTAGAGATGCCGCGGCAAGCCCAGGCCATGGTGTGGTGGCTATGGGGTTTTGAGTCTGAAGAGAGGAGAGCAGAATGAGAGAGAGAAGGAAGATAGAGAAAAGAAAAGAAATAATGAGAGAGAGAGGAGAGAGAAACTTGGTCGGATAAAAAGGATGAGAGAGGCAATTAAAAAATAATTTTTAGAAATACAATTGTGCTACAGTAGCATCTTATTAATAAGATGCTACTGTAGCACAATTGTAAAACTTTTTACAATTCTGAAGGTTTACACGTCCAAATGCTGGGTGGTTTTTGGCTCCAAATGGTAAAATATCTCAAGAAATAAGATATGCAAGGCCGGCTGCGGATGCTCTTACAACACTTATTGTACAGTTCTTTTGATTTATTCAACTGGCACGGTAGCTACAGTGCCTAAAGTTTTTTTTTTTATTTTTTTATTTTTTCAGTAATCGGTTTGTGTTTTTTTTTTTTCTTTTAAATATTTATGTAAGCTGGAATATATATTATTATACTAACACAACAAATTTCACAATATTTTTACAATTATTGACGTGTCAATTTCTTACAAGTCGAAATAAAATAATAAAATATGAGACTGTGAACAATCACAACTAAAAATAAATGTTTTGAGAAAATGTTACAACACTTATTGTGCAGTGCTTTTGGTTTATTCAACTGGCATGTTAGCTACAGTGCCTAAAGTTTTTTTTTTTCTTTTAAATATTTATGTAAGCTGGTCTATATATTGTTATATTGACACAACAAATTTCACAATATTTTCACAATTATTGATGTGTCAATTTCTTACAAGTCGAAATAAAATAATGAAATATGAGACTGTGACCAGCCATAACTAAAAATAAATATTTTGAGAAAATGTTACAACACTTATTGTGCAGTGCTTTTGGTTTATTCAACTGGCATGGTAGCTACAGTGCCTAAAGGGTTTTTTTTTTTTTCTTAGTAATCGGTTTGTGTTTTTTTTTTCTTTTAAATATTTATGTAAGCTGGTATATATATTGTTATACTGACACAACAAATGTCACAATATTTTCACAATTATTGACGTGTCAATTTCTTACAAGCCGAAATAAAATAATAAAATATGAGACTGTAACCAACCACAACTAAAAATAAATATTTTGAGAAAATGTTACAACACTTATTGCGCAGTACTTTTGGTTTATTCAACTGGCACAGTAGCTGCAGTGCCTAAAGTTTTTTTTTTTTTTTTAGTAATCGGTTTGTGTTTTTTTTTTTTTTTTAATATTTATGTAAGCTGGTCTATATATTGTTATATTAACACAACAAATTTCACAATATTTTCATAATTATTGACGTGTCAATTTCTTACAAGTCGAAATAAAATAATAAAATATGAGACTGTGACTAATCACAACTAAAAATAAATGTTTTGAGAAAATGTTACAACACTTATTGTGCAGTGTTTTTGGTTTATTCAACTGGCACGGTAGCTACAGTGCCTAAAGTTTTTTTTTTTTTTTAGTAATCGGTTTGTGTTTTTTTTTCTTTTAAATATTTATGTAAACTAGTCTATATATTGTTATATTGACGCAACAAATTTCATAATATTTTCACAATTATTAACGTGTTAATTTCTTACAAGTCAAAATAAAATAATAAAATATGAGACTGTGACCAGTTACAACTAAAAATAAATGTTTTGAAAAAGTGTTACAACACTTATTGTACAGTGCTTTTGGTTTATTCAACTGGCATGGTAGCTATAGTGCCTAAAGTTTTTTTTTTTTTTTTTTTTTTTTTTTTTTTTAGTAATCGGTTTGTTTTTTTTTTTTCTTTTAAATATTTATATAAGCTGGTATATATATTGTTATACTGACACAACAAATTTCACAGTTATTGACTTGTCAATTTCTTACAAGCCGAAATAAAATAATAAAATATGAGACTGTGACCAACCACAACTAAGAATAAATGTTTTGAGAAAATGTTACAACATTTATTGTGCAGTACTTTTGGTTTATTCAACGGGCACGGTAGCTACAGTGCCTAAATTTTTTTTTATTTTTTTTTCCAATAATCGGTTTGTGTTTTTTTTTTCTTTTAAATATTTATGTAAGCTAGTATATATATTGTTATACTGACACAACAAATTTCACAATATTTTTACAATTATTGACTTGTCAATTTCTTACAAGTCGAAATAAAATAATAAAATATGAGACTGTGACTAATCACAACTAAAAATAAATGTTTTGAGGAAATGTTACAACACTTATTGTGCAGTGCTTTTGGTTTATTCAACTGGCACGGTAGCTACAGTGCCTAAAGTTTTTTTTTTTTTTTTTTAGTAATCGGTTTGTGTTTTTCTTTTTTAAATATTTATGTAAGCTTGCCTATATATTGTTATATTGACACAACAAATTTCACAATTATTGACGTGTCAATTTCTTACAAATCGAAATAAAATAATAAAATATGAGACTGTGACTAGCTACAACTAAAAATAAATGTTTTGAGAAAATGTTACAACACTTATTGTGCAGTGCTTTTGGTTTATTCAACTGGCATGGTAGGTACAGTGCCTAAAGTTTTTTTTTTTTTTTTTTTTTTAGTAATCGGTTTGTGTTTTTTTTTTTCTTTTAAATATTTATGTAAGCTTGTATATATATTGTTATACTGACACAACAAATTTCACAATATTTTTATAATTATTGACGTGTCAATTTTTTACAAGCCGAAATAAAATAATAAAATATGAGACTGTGACTAATCACAACTAAAAATAAATGTTTTGAGAAAATGTTACAACACTTATTGTGCAGTACTTTTGGTTTGTTCAACTGGCACGGTAGCTACAGTGCTTAAAGTTTTTATTTTATTTTATTTTTTATTTTTTTTCCAATAATCGGTTTGTGTTTTTTTTTTCTTTTAAATATTTATGTAAGTTGGTATATATATTGTTATACTGACAGAACAAATTTCACAATATTTTTACAATTATTAACGTGTCAATTTCTTACAAGTCGAAATAAAATAATAAAATATGAGACTGTGACCAATCACAACTAAAAATAAATGTTTTGAGAAAATGTTACAACACTTATTGGGCAATGCTTTTGGTTTATTCAACTGGCACGGTAGCTACAATGCCTAAAGTTTTATTTTTTTTTTTAGTAATCGGTTTGTGTTTTTTTTTTTCCTTTTAAATATTTATGTAAACTGGTCTATATATTGTTATGTTGACACAACAAATTTCACAATATTTTCACAATTATTAACGTGTCAATTTCTTACAAGTCGAAATAAAATAATAAAATATGAGACTGTGACCAACTATAACTAAAAATAAATGTTTTGAGAAAATGTTACAACACTTATTGTACAGTGCTTTTGGTTTATTCAACTGGTATGGTAGCTACAGTGCCTAAAGTTTTTTTTTTTTTTTTTAGTAATCGGTTTGTGTTTTTTTTTCTTTTAATTATTTATGTAAGCTGGTATATATATTGTTATACTGACACAACAAATTTCATAATATTTTCACAATTATTGACGTGTCAATTTCTTACAAGTCGAAATAAAATAATAAAATATGAGACTATGGCCAACCACAACTAAAAATAAATGTTTTGAGAAAATGTTACAACTCTTATTGTTATCACAATGTTTTCACAATTGTTGAGATCTCAGTTTCTTATACATCAAATAAAAAAAAATGCTAAGTCCACAACATTTTAACATTAATTTATACAATGCCTAAAGTTTTTTTTTTTTTTCCAGTTATTGGTTTGTGTTTTTTTTTTTTCTTTTAAATATTTATATAAGCTGGCATATCTATTAACCATATAAAAAGAGCCAAAGACTCATGAATAGTGTTTTTTGGGTTTATTCAATTAGTGAGGTGCACTTTCTCTTTTCTTTTTTCTTTTTTTCCCCTTCAAGTATGTCAGTTGGTTTGAGCTTTGTTTTTGTTTTTGGTTTTTTTTTTTTTTTTTTTTTAAGATCTTTATATGTTTACTTTGTACTTGCAATGCAAGTTTACACTGTAAATACACAAAAGTGGTTAATATTATACACATTTGCACAAAAAATGGTAAATATTGTACAAAGTTTGTAAATGTGTACAAAATTTGCCAATTTTTTTGTGTCTACAATATAAATTTACATTGTAATTAAGTACAATGTATATATAGAGATATTATGAAAATGTTGTAACACATGTGTCAATTTCTTATGGGTCAAAATAAAATAAAATAATAAAATATTATACCGAGATCTAGCACAACTAAAAATGTCGTGACATTTTGGTGTTATTACAATATATTTACAACTATTAATGTGTAAGTTATAGGTCAAAATAAAATAATAAAATATTGGACTGAGATTTGTCACGGTCTTATACGATTGAGATTAACTTTTTATGACATAATTATCAAAATTCTTAAAATTAATGTCTTTTTTGATTAATGTAAATCTCTATGTATTTTAAAAATCAAATGATTTATATTTTTATTTTAGGGATAATTACACTTTACCAACCTGTGGTTTGCCTCTAATTCTATGTGCCTACCCGTGGTTTCAATTTTGACACTTTGCCCACCTGATGTTCTCACCGTGAGTGTGCCGTAACCCACCTCTCCACTTTCCATTACTCTAACACAAAATAAGTAAAAAACAAACCCCAAAACAGATCAAAACACTCTCATTCAAATTTTAAACATGAAGAACATAAAGAACATCCCCAAAATAATAAAGATCACAAAACAATAAAGACTAAAGACTAAGCAATAAACACTAAAGACTAAAAAATCAAGCTAATCTAAAATAAAGACTAAAAGACTAAACACATAACAGTAAACACTCTCACACCAAATGAAGCCCAGTTTTCTTTTTTCTTTTTTCTTTTTTTATGTGTGATCTTTTTACGTTATACTGTTGTTCAAAATTCCAAATAGCCCAATTGATCTCGCCGGTAACCTCTTCCTGGAACCCATAGTCGACCACCAAACTTCACCCACGGCTCCGCTGAAGGCCATCGAAGAGGTCCTCATCAAGATCCCCGGCGATCTCACAGTCTTCCATCTCCGCCAGGGCAATGACGTCGTCGCCGTCCTTGCCTGTGTCGCCGATGAGATCCAATGGCCTCTAGTGAAAGACGAAGCTGGGGGAGAGGATAGAGAGGATATTGGCTGATCCGACTCAACCTACGCCTACGCCTGATCCGACGACATTGGCTGTCGATGGTGGGTGTCCAAACTCAACAACGGCAGGACAAGTGGTGGGTCTCCTCCAAAATCAAACTTGACTCGATCCGACTGTGAAAACCCATCTCCATCCAAATCACTGCCCAGATTGGTGGAGATCTCTTGATCTTCGACCAGGTGGAGATCTCGTGATCTCCGACAAGTTTTCCTGCATCTCTCTTCATCGCCGTTGCTCCCAGTTTCAACTGAAACCAATCTGCCATTGTGGACAACTAACTCAACTCGATTCATTTCTTCTCTTTGGTTGACCGCGGGTCACGTTTTCTACCATCTAATTTTTCTGGGTTTGAGAAGTCTGGATTTGAAATTGGGGTTTCAAATATATGTCTGGGTTTGAATCCATTTGTTCTTATTTTATTTGTTCTTAAGTTCCTGGGATTGTATACATGCTTGATTTGAATTCATTTGTTCTTAAGTTCCTGGGTTTGAATTCATTTGTTCTTAAGTTCCTAGGATCAAATGTTGTGCTATATTTTGGGGTTGTATTTTGATAGATTTATGTTTGATGGTATTACTTGATTTGATTTGTATTATTTTTCTGGATGCATGTTCTTCATGTTTGTGTGTGTTCTTCATGTTTGCGAATGGTGAGGAACTAATACCATATTTTAATCTTTTTTTCTTTTGTTTCTTTTGTTTTTCTTGTTTTGGGAGGAGAGAGATATAAAATGGGTGTAAAAAGACTTATTTACCCTTCTTTTTTAACAGAGGTGGGTTACGGCACACTCACGGTGAGAACCTCAGGTGGGCAAAGTGTCAAAATTGAAACCACGGGTAGGCACATAGAATTAGAGGCAAACCACAGGTGGGTAAAGTGTAATTATCCCTTTATTTTATGATACAAATAAAATCTAAAATTGATCCTAATCGCTATTTTTTCCCCATGGCTAGCACGTGCTACCTTGACTAGTTATTTATTAAAAGGCCAATGCCCTTTTGTCAAAATAATAATAATAATAATAATAAATAAATAAAAGTTGCGCAAACCTCCTTTTATTTCGCTATATATAAAGCTCTAGCCTTTTCCACTCCAATACATCACACTAGCATTTTCAAAAGGCCAAACCATCTCCCTCTTAGAATATTCGTATTCGGGAATTCTATCTCATCCTATTTTACTATTTCAAAAACTTACTTTATCAACTATACCATATCATTTTACAATACTTCCAGTATCCCAACTTTTATTTTCCTATTCTACTCATTAAAATAATATATCTACACAATAAAATATATTTTTACCTTTTTTGTTTTTTCCCAATTTTCTCCTCCACGTGCATATACATCTTCCAGACTTTTCTTTACTTTTCACCTTCTTCCAGACTCCTCCATTCCTTTATCTTCCATCTTCATTTTTGTTTTTTTCTTTCTTTGTGTTTTCCCATTCCTTTATCTTCCATCTTCATTTGTTTCGTCTAACCATACCATTGCTTCTCACTCACTCTTAATTCCTCATCAATAACTTGTCACCGCTACTATCAGTGGGTCTCACAAGCTCACAAGCTCACAAGCTCCCTCAACCTCTAGCACCGCGCCTTCACTGCCCAACCACCACCACCGTGCCTCCACCATGCCCACCACGCCACCACTACCCACCAAAATCCCACAGGAACAAAAACCCATATTAAAAAAAAAAAAAAAAAAAAAAAAAAAAAAACCCAAATCAACCCAGATCAAAACCTAGACACCGCCGCTGCTAGATCAACACTACCACTGCCGCCGCTAGATCAACGTTTCCTCCATCGTTGATCAACCCAGATCAACCCATCATTGGCGAGAATCACAACATCACAATAGGGGAAAATAAAAAACCCAGATCAACCTGATCATAACTCAGACACTACCGCCGCTAGATCAACGTTTCCTCCATCGTTGATCAAACTAGATCAACCCATCATTGGCGAGAATCACAACGTCACAACAAAAGGGAAAAAAAAAATCCAGAACACAAAACATGACTCGGATTGCAACCCACCAGAAAAAATGAACCATTGTGATGTTGATGTTGGGAGGAGGATGGTGTTTGGGTCTGAAGAGAGGAGAGAGCAAATGAGAAAGAGAGAAGGAAGAGAGAGAAGAGAACAGAAATAATGAGAGAGAGGAGAGAAAAATTTTGGGGAAAGTAGAATAAAATATATATATATATATATATATTTTTTTTTTTCAATTGAGTTACAATGCAATTCTATCTTTAGAATTGCACTGTAGCACAATTGCAAAATTTTTTGCAATACTTGGTTTTTACAAGTCCGGATGGAGGGGGTATTTTGGACCTTTATGCTAAATTTTGCCTACATATGGCATATGGCATTCCCAATGTGAGTGCTCTTAGCATTTGCATCGGGTATTTATCAAATATCCTATTTTCTTATCTTAAAGCTACTTTATCTATTATAACATACCATTTTACAATATACCCAATATTTCATTTCTTATTTACATCATCTATTCATTAAAATATTATTTTCACTACCTCTTTCTCTCTCTTCCTCTCTTCTCTCTTTCTCTCTCTCTCTCTTTTCCCTCTTAAGAGTCTCTTCTTCTTCATTTTTCTGTGTCTAAAAGATCACCACCATCGTAAAATATATTTTAAAAATCCAACCACCACCAAGAAAAAAAAATACTAACAACCATTGTCACTCACATCCCAGCAAACCCACCATGCCACTAGCTATCAACCACCATCACATCCACAATAGCCACCACCATGCCAACCACCAAAACCCATTAAAAAAACCACCAAACCCACCACCAACAACAACCACCACAAGAAACAGCCACCACAAAAAGCACCAAGAGAGAAGAAAAAAAAAAAAAAAAACCACCAACAACAACCACAAGAAATAGCCACCACCACTAATCTTGTCGACAACAACCACAACGCCGAACCTAGAAACCCACCACCGCTGATCAAGAAACCCACCACGCCAATCTCCACCAGTGGAATTGGACAACAAATTTGGGTTCTATGTGGCAAAGACGATGGCTATTCTCTGCAATTCCTGTGGGTATTAGCGACTGTTGAGAACAGCACCACTTTAGCAACGGTATGGTGGATTTGTGGACTGGAGTTTTGATATGGGTTTAAAACTAGGTTGATGATCACGGTTGGAGCTCTGTTGATTGTAGAAAGAATCTGGAGTCTGAACTATGGCAGTGGTATGAGAGAGAAACGGAGAGATGATAAAGAAGAGAGAGAAAGAGAGAAAAGTGAGTGAGAGACAGAGAAAGACAGAGAGTCAGAGGAATAAAAAAAAATGAAATTTATGTTTACAATCTGTGAATAGTACTGTAGCAGTATTGTAAAAGTTTTAGCATATAGACATCTGGATAATGCATGTATTTTGTGGTTTTTTGTGATTTGATGCTAAAAAATAGGATATCCGAAGTTTTACAACTCCAAATACTAATACTCTTATTCTTCATCTAAAGATTTCTAACCCATTTTTGCTTCCAAAAATGCTTTGAATTAGAAACACGCTTCTCACAGCCACGGTGGTGCTTTTTCCGATGATGAGCATGCCTGCTTAGAGCATCTCCAATAGATTAGCCAAAGCCATTTTTTGGAGATTAAACTCAAAAAATAAGCTCCAACAGATTCTCTAAACCCAAAACTTTTTCAATTTCTTTTTAAAAATTGCTACAGTAGTTCTCTTAATTTAGAGAACACTGTAGCAACTGCAAATCATTATTTTTTCTTAAAAAAAGACCCAGTTGAATAAAAGAAATATTCTTTCTCTTTCCTCCTTTCTTCTTTGTTCATCTCTCTCTCTCAAATGTATTAATCGGTAACACAATTAAAATACAAACAAAATCTAAAATCAAAATAAATTTAAATAGAACAACAAATCTAAAATCAGAATAAAAACAATAGATCAAGAACAGGGAAAAAGATAAATTTAATTAGAAAAACAAATCTAAAATCAAAACAAAAACAATAGATCAAGAACATGAAAGCCTATTGAAGCTCCATTGTAACAACAAAGTGAATCAAAACAAGGAAAAAAGAAAAAGAAAAAAAAGAGACACGAGCGGATCTTACCCAACCAGGTTTGCATGCATTTGGTTGTGAGGAGAAGGACCAGTGGTGGTGAGTGGATGATCTCCACCGGCCTTCACAGTGGCAACCTCTCTCTCTGTGTGATTCCTATGGGACAACTTCTTTGATATATATATATATATATATATATATATATATATTTTTTTTTTTTTTCTCTCTGAAACAAAAAAGAAGGGGTGGAGAAAAAACAAAAAACGTGTGGTGTGGTGGAATTGTTTTTAATGATAATAATTATGTTAAGTTTTTTTTTTAAGGAAATGAATTATAATTTAATTAATAATAAAAAATAAAAGGAATTGGTCTAACCCATGTGGTGTGTGGTGGACTTTTTTTTTAATGAAAAGTATGGTAAGTTTTTTTTAAAAAGTAATTAATCATAAGTTAATGAATAATAGCAAAGAATTGGTCTGAACATTTGGGAATAATGCTAGAGATACAAATATTTTTACAAAGAAATTTACAAATTGCTGATGTGGTGAGTAGTTATTGGTAAATAAAGATGTGGTGTTAATGGTAGGGTTAGATGAAAACTAATAAAAAGTTGGTCACATCAACAGTTTATAAAAATATTGTAAAATAGTTTGTGACTGTAGTATTACTCATAAAAATAAAAATCCCTTAAGAAATGTTACCATTTGAGAAATTTGATTATTGAAAAATTTGAAGAAGTTTTTCTTTTTCTTTTTTATTATAGTTGTTAAAAATTTTAAAAATATAGTTGTCAGAAATGAACATGGAAAGAATAAATGATGATTAAAAAAGGAATAATGAATGAATGAAAAAATAATATTTAAATGAGATGGAGAAAATAATATAGAATTTGTTGGAAAGTGTATTTGAAAAAAAATGTAGGTAAAAGTTAAATGTCACTGTTCACTGTTCAAACAGTACAAAAATTTAGATAAGCTGCTAGAGATGCTCTTATAAAGCTAGGAGGATCCTTTGTGAAGAAGATCAACAAAATTCGATGAAGAATCCTCCACCACTAGCGTCAACACTCCTACGTCTCATCTTTGCTTGGTGGAACGGACTGGGCTCCTCCTCATTTTCAGGTGCCACCATCTGCCCCCAATCCAAGGACCCTCATTCTAGTGGCAGCTCCAGGAATTTTTTTTAGGGTGGTTACTAAGAAACTTAAACTATTCAAAATTTAACAAAGAGACAACTTGAATATATTAACGTCACCAAAAAAAAGAAAAAAGAAAAAGGAGACTAATAAGAGATAAAGTGGAAATTGAACATGCTAATATGAGAATAATAAAGTGACCACAACAATTTCATAGTAAATCTTATGCAACAAGCTATTATTAGTGGGTAAAACATGTCAATATTGAACCCAAATTACAATTAGTAACAACTTACCACATAAGATTTATTGTAAAAATATTATAGATGTAGTAGCATTACTATTCTTTTTGTTGAATTTAAATTCTTGTGATTCTCAGGTCATTTGTTAACATTTTTATTAGAGTAGTAAAAAATAGTTAACATAGTATACAATATTTTTTTTATAAGTGTGTGTGTATATATATATATATATATATTTTTTTTTTTTTTCAAGTCAAGGTGGTCACTTAACAGATTAATTTAAGGGTAAAATGCAAAATTGACTCTCTGAGTTTTTCAGATTTCATTTCAATTCTCTAACTTTTCTTTTGTTCATTTCAGTCCTCTTACTTTCAAGTTTATTCAATTAAGACTTTTCCATCAACTTTTGTTATATGTTGTGGTTAATTTTTCAATTTTATAAATTTTTCTTCAAGTTTTTTAAATTAAAAAAATTCAATTAATGATTGAAAAATATTTTCCAGATTTTTTTTTTCAAAAAATTTTAACAAAAGTTAACGGAAATACCTTAATTGAATAAATCTGAAACTTAAATGACTGAAATAAACGAAAGTAAAATTAGAAAACTGAAATGAAATCTGAAGAAAGTTAGAGGGTCAATTATGCATTTTAGCCTTAATTTAAACTAATTATTTATATTTATTATTTTTTTTTTTTGCTAAGTATATATAAAAAAAAAAAAAAAAAAAAAATTGGCTGCATAAGGCTTCTTATGTCCCTCCTCCCAATCCAAACACCCGCACCCCGGCTCCAATAAGGTTGAGTCACAACAACACTACTGCTCCATTGCCAGGTACACCACAGAAGAGTCCTCTGGACAACTCCTCCATCCCCTAGCCTATATAATTCAGAGTGAGGTAAGGGAATTAGGCACCAGCAGATGATATATATATATATATATATATAAAAGAGTTTTGTTAATCAGTTCAATTAATGTGTTGTATGGATGGATCATACATGTATCTTTTTGTAGGGCTGATGTGAGTTTGGGTTTATCCTTTTCTCTCTTGGATTCATTCTCTGCTGATTCTTTTTTCTCCTACTACTCTCTCTCTCTCTCTTCAGCCTCTACCACTCTTAAGGGCTCAAAAAAGTCTAAACTCTAAACTTGACAGTGCGTAAAACCTCTGAATAATCTCTCTCTCCGTCATTCTAATTGTCCCACAGGGAAGTTGCTCCTTTTTGGAAATTCTGAGAAGAGGTAGGCCCAATATTGATGGGGACACCCTCTATTTAATCCTAGAGAGAGAGAGAGAGAGAGAAATATTAGTCAATAATTCAATGCTCCATCACTTATTTCTTAAAGGACATGACCACTAATGTGTTTTTTACCTTGAGATCTAATTTAAACTCTGTTTTTTTTTTTTTTAAGAAACAATTTTTTTAATAGAAAAAATTAAAATCTCATCTCTATGTGGGAATATAATTAATGATTATATCCATCATGTCTTAAAAACTTATGAGCTTTAAGAAATTAACATATTTTAAAAACTTAAAATTTTGAAATAATCAGTATTTTTTAATATAATTTTTTTTGAGGAAAGTATTTTTTAGGCAAAAATCCAAAACTGACCCTCTAACTTTTAGCTTTTGTTATTTCAGTCCTCTAACTTTCAGTTTTGTCATTTTAGTCCTTTAACTTTCAATTTTTTTCAATGTAGTCTTCTGTTAGAACTCTATTAGTATTTTCCGTTAAGGGCTCAAAACAACGCCGTTTTGGATTTTTTTTTTTTAAAATAATTTTCAAAATTAAAGGAATTCTAAAAAAAAAAAAGGAACGGTGTCTCACGTACTGAGTGGGTTTCCACCAAATACTTCCTGAGCCCACTTTAGATTCTCCGCAGTAGAGAGCAATCAACATCTTTCTTGCCCCTATATCTGGTTTGGGAATTTTGTTGAACAGGTGGAGAGCATAAGCAATATTGGATGATTTGCAATAGATATCCATCAGGCGGTTGAGGATGTGGCCGCATGGCTTGAACCCAGGAGCTATCATATGGGCATGGGTGGTTCGATCTATGAAGAGGTTGGCCTTTGGGAGCGACATAGTTGCAGTTGTGTGGCGTAACAATTGGCCACCGTTCGGATGTCCAATGTGTTTCTCACGTTTAGAAAGCTTGCAAGTCATGGTTCTCTTCTAGTCCCAGTCCCAACATGGTTCTTTTTTTTTTTTTAACATCTTTTTAAAAAATTCCTTCAATTCTGAAATTTTTTTTTTTTTTTTAAAGTCAAAACGGCGTCGTTTGGAGCATTTAACGGAAAACACTAACAGAGTTCTAACAAAAGGCTACATTGAAAAAAATTGAAAGTTAGAGGATTGGAATGATAAAACTGAAAGTTAGAGGACTGAAATGACAAAAGTTAAAAGTTAGAAGGTCAGTTTTAAATTTTTGCCTATTTTTTAATATAAGAATAGTAACAATTAGTAATTTATCATAATAATGTGCTTTTGAAATATTATGTATAGGTAGCTTTTATGAGAAACACTGGATCACTTTCCCCTGATTATTGACTCGTTGTAACGTTTCTAGCTGATTCAGCAAACTAAATGAAATACTCGTCAAGACAGCCTGTACTATCTTTATCACAAATAATGAAAAGAGTAACATAGCTAGAAAACTTTTTTAACATTTTCTTGGGTCTTTAGTTATGAGATATTTTCTTTCATGTGATTCGCAAAAAATGTTCAAATTGTGAGAGGAAATTCAAAAAGGTAGAATTCATACTCAAGAATGTGTTCCCAAACCCCAAGGAAGGAATTTCTTCCAAGAACGATCAAGTAATACCTGTATTCTGAGGGCAGCTATTTCTTATGATGTCAAAAGGAAATCCAACCTTAAGAAACAAAAATCATTGGATTTTAAAAGATTTATTTTATTTTATTTTTATAGAAAATTCTCAAAGACTTATTACACATTAAACAAACATGAAGTGTTCGTTTAGGAACAACTTATTTAGTTTTTTGCTGAAACCTTTTATTGAAAGTATTGTAAATAAGAAGTAAATGTTAAATAAAAATTAAGTGTTAAATAAAAAAAAAAAAACTAGGCAACTCACATGGAACCCAAAAATAGTAAGAAAAATAAGTAAAAGTTAAATAAAATAAGTAGATAATTCACACGAGACTTGTAGAGAGGAAAAATTCCCGACCTATCGCAAGCTGACACGTCACCAAATCCACAAAATACAGCCAATTACAAAGCACCACATACTGTTGCTAGGTTTTACTATTGCTGTTCAGAAGCCAACAGAAATTTGCCAAGTGTCATGTAAGAACCAATCATGCATCGGCTCGTGTAAGCGATGACCCAAGCAACCTCGCATGTGTAAGCGATGACCCAAGCAACCTCGCACGTGTAAGCAATGACACAAGCGGACCAATCGGGCTGTGACATGTGTCACCAATCAGACCTCGCCACGTGTCGCTCATCCACCTCCAAACTCCTATAAATAGAAGCCTTCCTGAGACATTCAGAAGACACCAAGCTATCTGAAGCACAAAAGTAGAGAAGCTCTGCAGGAATCAAGCCTCGAAGCCTCCAAGAACTTCAAGAACTTCAACCTCAGATCAAAGAACATTCGAAGCAGAATCATCCAAACTATCTGCCTAGATCCAAAAGTTTGCGGGAATCAAGCCGAAAGTGTCCGAAAACATCAACAGATCACAAATTAGTAAAGTTCTACGGATCCAAGCTCCTAAAGCCCCGAAGAACTCCCACCATAAACCTTCAAAGACGAAGAACACACGAAGAACACGAAGAACGTGAAGAACAAAGGATTTCTAACAAGCTCATAGCCAGAAATTCATCGTAATGCCGTTTTAGCAATCTTCGATCCATTCCTCAATCAAATTGAAGGATATTTTGTGTTCAAGTCAAAATTACATTACCACAAATCCAATCAATAAGTCTTACAAGGAGATCGAATCAGAGGATCAATCTTTTGTAATTTCAGAGAACTGTACACCACAATCATCAATATAAATTCTCATTTGTGAAACTATTTTACTTGTTTGATTTATTTCGAACTAAGGAATTTAGTCGTCTACAAGACTAAAAAAAAAAACAGGAAAAATAAGTAATAAGCTAACTTATAAATGCAACCCAAATGGACAGGAAAGATACACAAGCTTCTATTAGAAGCCAAAATCCTGAAATCATAATTCATTAGTTGATTAAACACACTTGAAAGATGAGAAATTACCTAAGGACAAAGTTTGATTCCCACCACCAATAGAAATATGACATATTTTGTCATGTGCAATGCATATGACTCATTTAATTAGTTAGGATAAGTGATATTGGTAATTTGGGCCCAAGGTATTGATTTAGACCCCAAATTTTAATTATGACTTAATCAATTAAGGCTAATTTATCGATTACCACCAAGTTTGCGTGATTAACCAATTGATATGGATACCAACAATTACATGGATAAAAATATTAGAGCCTATGAAATTTAAAAACCACAAAAATTAAATTCACACCAAAGAGGCAAAAATAACACTGGATGTGTTATTGATGAGGAAAACCCAAAAAAGGGTTGGAAAAAACTCTCTACAGCACAATTACCAAAAATGGTCTACTCTAATGAATAGTTGCAGTACAAGATACACACAAAAACCTCCAAGCCTAGTGCTATCTATATACTAATGTCGTCCAAGCTCCTACTATCAACTAACTTTACCAAGTCTTTTCTTTAATCTAGTTGTCAGATCCACAATTGAGCTCCAATTGCAATCTCTAAGTCTCCTTAGTTGAATATGTAGTGGCTCCAATGATTCCCAAGCTTCAAACAACCCTCATTACACAAAGGAACAAAGGTAGTGATGGGTGAGAAGGAATTGATCTACTCTCAAGTATTTGACTATGGTGAGAGAGAGAAAGTAGAGAGAAAGGCTAAGGTTATGTTTGGTAATAGTTACCGTTTAGCTGTTTGTCTGCAGACCAGCCCTCTTATGAAATGAATTTGACCCACTTAGAGTTATCAAAATAACTTGAAATTTTACAAGGATGTAATCTTACATGTCTAAAACGTATTCTGAATATTCCAGCTCAAAATAACTTCTACAGAGTTTATTAAACCTCACGTAATTTAGTAAACTCAAATCTGTCCTGACAGATTTAAGATCATAATTTAAAAATCATTATGATCTTAATATTAAACCACATGCATTGAAACTTGATTCAAAATAAAGCTACATGTCTAAGCTTTCATTCTAATAATCTCAGGCTTCCCAATTCAATCTACATAATTTAAATAGATTTTTAACTATCACATGCTAACAAAATTTTTCTGTTTACAATATTAAATAGTTTTCCTGTAAATTCACAAAGTATGGTGAAATGGTAAAACCATGTCAAAAACGAAATTCAATATGCAAATACTAGACATGTCAAACACCAACCCCAAAGCCTTCAATTCAGGCACTAGAATTTTTGGCAAACGCATATAACAACAAGTTAGGAAAACCCCCCACATTAAGGCATGATAAAACCATTCCAACAACACACAGCAAAACAGAAAAATCATCAAAATACTCTAAAAAAGTCAGCCCTTCATTCCCCAAATTCATACCTGTACAAAATCAAAATCCTAAATCTCAAAATTGTTACTTAGTTTCAACACAACCAAAGCCCAGATAAAAATTCAGTTAACCGAATCTTAAACTCACCAAAATTTCACATTCAGCCATAGTAAAATCAATACCACTAGGCCTACTACCAAAAAAATAAAGTTCTATTTTCTTACCTTTACAACCCATTGAAACCAAATTGGACCTTCATTGGTATGGTGTTCTATTCTTGATGGACAGAGAGCGAGGTGGTTCAAGAACCGAATAAGAGAACTTATTTGTTGTTTTACCACTTAGCCCTTATATTCCTTCTGTATTACACTTAGACACGTTTGATAGACTGTAATAGATAATTTAATGTAATAGATATTCCTATGGTATAACTATTCGGTTGTTTGGTTATGTTTTTATTACAATGAATAGTTATTCCTTATGAATAGCTATTCTTCAAAATGAGGAATAACTATTACTTATCGAAAATACTAAATATCTATTCCTTCACCTTATGTAATAACTTTTTAAAAAAATTTCCTAAAAAGCCATTAATTGCCACATCTTTAAAAGGAAAGAAAATAAATTTTCCTTGTTGTTAATTATTAGCTCTATTTTGAACACCCTAAAATAAATGTATTTTAGGAAATTTGACTTAAAAATGATTTAATTACACATTCTTTTTATACTATACTAAATTGTAAATGAATATTCAGGATTCTATTATTAAATGATCACCAAACTAATGAATAGTAATACTTATTACATTCCAACTTAATGTATTCCTTGTAATACTTATTCTTATTCCCATATAATAATCATTACAGTGTACCAAACGTGCCCTTAACAATTTTACTTAAAGACCCCATTGTTTTCTTTATTTATGGAAATACTAGAAACTTCATTAATAACTAGAAAAAGAAATTACATTATAGAAAAGAGCTTGTTCAACGAAATAAGGATCTTTTTTAATCCAAACAGAGAAATCATCAATTAACCAAAATACAAAATTGCACTAAAACCTTATATGTTTAACCTTATAGGCTACATGTTAAAGGGAATGTGTAATTTGATGTAAAAAATTAAATAATAAGCTTTGAGATGTTAGGTTTCGAACTTCTTGCTAGTATCTTGGGGTCATTTAAGAAAATTCTCCTATAATAACTTGATGCGTGTACACACGAAAGAATAATAAAAAATTTGAAAAGTTTTAAATACACCACTCTCTTAAAAAAATTTCAAATTAAGTGTTTGTTTAGGAACAATTTATTTAGTTGAAGCTGACAATTTTTTACTGAAAGTACCAAATAGTACTAAGTGATTGTTTGTTTCAACGTTTTCAACCAAAAAGCCCATTTTGAAGAAAGCTGGAGTGGAAAGCCCATTTGGTTCAGCATAAAACGCAACTTTTTCCAAAAAGTTGCGTTTTGGGCCAAGGCTAAGAACGTGCAAGCCATAAAAGAGCTCTAGAGGTCCATTTTAGAAAAATTCCATGCGCGTTCTCAGCTATCCGTTGGACTCTTCTGGCAATAACCAAATTACCCTTCAATAAATCATGTTAATTTCCTCAGTTCTCACGCCTGTCCCTCATTCCTCTCATCTCTTCTCTCTGCTCTGCCCTCTCTGTGCTACTACAAACATAGCACCACCCAACTATCATCAGTCTACCCCCACAGCCAACAAAATCAACAAAACTCATTTCAACATTTGATAATCCAAACACAGAATCAACAAAACCAAACCAAAAATAACTCAAAATCAACACAAAACAACTTAAAATCAACTCAAACCCCATTGGAAAACCCATCACAAACCCAACTCAAAATCAACCCAAAACAAAATCAACTCAAAATCAAACCCAAAATCCACAGAAAATCAACTCAAAAAACCCAAAATAAAAATCAAATACAAACCCAATGGTGGCAGAGACTTAAGGGATTTGAGAATTAAGGAGAAAGATAAGGGATTTCCTTATGTTTCAATTATCTTCATCTTCATCTTCATCATTATCATCTTCTCTCTTCCTTGTAACTTTTGAACTGTTAAAAAAAAAGAAAAAAAAGAAAAAAAAAAAAAAGAGAACTCTACGGCAACTAGAACATTTTGGAGGAAGTGGTAGGGAAAAAGGGGAAATAAGGAAAAAAGAAAAAGAAAAAAGAAAAAGAAAAGTGGGAACATTCTGGAGGACTGGTAGAGAAAAAGGGGAAAGAAGGAAAAAAAGAAAGAAAGGGGAACGTTTTGGAGGAAATGGTAAGGGTAAAAGGGAAATAAGGAAAAAAGAAAAAAAAGAAAAAGAAAAGTGGAATGTTCTGGAGGAAGTGGTAGGGAAAAAGGGGGAAGAAAGGAAAAAAATTAAAAAATGAGAAGGGTACGTTTGTGGAGGAGAAAAAAAAAAGAGAGAAAAAAAAAGAAAAAAAAGAAGAAGGAAATATGGATAAAAAAAAGGTAAAGATATAGGGAAAAAATAAAATAAAGAATGCGAAATTAAAATCGAGAAATATTATCACAATATTTTCACAATAAATCATAAGTGGTAGGTTATTATTAGTTAATATTGGTGAGAAAAAAATAATTTTTTTAGAAACTTTGAAAGTTATTTTTAAAATAATTTTTTAGAAAGTTTTATAAAAAAAAAAATTTAGAAAGTATTTTCACAATACTTTACATATGCATTGTCTTTTTTGGTAATTTACCATTCAAACTGCCGCTTTTATAAGTGCTAGCCAAACATTTAATTTTTTCAAAAAACACTTTTTAACAGTTTTTACTAAACACTCAGTTTTTACACTTTTTCATTATGCACTTTTTAAAAATTTTACTTTTTAGAAAAAACCCACTTTTAAAAAGCTGAACTAAACTCACCCGGTACTAAAAAGTGTAATAAAACTTAGTAGAAAAAAAACTAACTTAAAAACTAGTTTTTTTTTTTTTAATTTTTTTTTATTGTAAGTTTGTAACAACTAAGAGCATCCGTATCAGCTCTCTCAAATATGCCAAATGCCAAATATTTGGCACACCAAACACCAAAAACCCCATTTTATCAGATGTTCCAAATTTTATAAAATTTGCAACATGCTACAGTGTCCTCGCAAATTTGTCACGGTACGGACATATGTGGCATATGCTTTTATTATTTTTTTATTCCTCTTTCTCTCTCATCTCTCTGTCAGTCTCACCCTCAAGCCCCAATCCTCTCCTTTGTTTCGCCCCAATCCTCTCTTCTCAAACCCCAACCCTCACTGCTCTTCCACGTTGACGCCGACGCTGATGATCACTTCCACACTGATCGCTCTCTAGCAATGGCTTTTCTGTTTTTTTTTTTTTTTTTTTTTTTTTTTTTTTTTTTTTTTTTGGCTTTGGTTTGATGGGTGGGTTAGGCAATGGGTGGGTTTAGACGGTGATGTGTGGGTTCAGATTGTGTTGGCTAGGTTTGGTTCGGACGAAGGTGGGTGGGTTCAAATGGGCTAGGCTATGGGTTTGGATGAATGGGTCGGTGATGGGTCGGTATGAGTCTGTTGTGTTGGTTGTTGAAGCAGTGATGGACCCAGGGGGGGCTAAGGGGGCTTGGGCCCCCACTTGGGCCCAAAAAAAAAAATTTAGTATGTAAAATTTTCAAAAAAAAAAGAGAGTAAAGGGCTTGGCCCATGTTGGTTTTTAGCTCAGGACCCCTCACCTCAACCATCTCTATCTCAAAAAAATAAAAATAACAAAACTTGGACCCTCCAAATTTGTAAAACCCATAAAACTCAGCAGTCTAAAACTCACAGGCTAGTCCACGTGTAAAAAAAAAAAGGTTAAAAAATGTAAACCCAGGCTACCCGCTACCCAGCAGTCCGAAGGCTCTAAGTCTCCAAACGGAAAACGAAAAAGAAAAGAAAATCTAAGGGCTAACAGGCAAGACAGAGAGAGTGAGAGGCGAGAGACAGAGAGATTCTGCCGCTGCCCACGCCGTGAGTGAAGCCGCCAAAACGCGAGGTGAGAGCTTGTTGCTGCTGCCCACGCCGTGACGCGCCACCACGCGAGACCCATCTCGCAGACCCACGCGACACCCATCTCGCCGTGACGCCGTTGCTGGCTTTGATCTCACACTTCACACTTCACACTCAACTGACTCAAGTATTTAATCTATCCTTCAAAATCTCAGAATCTGTGCTTGTGGTGTTTGTGTTTTAGTGAATCTGTGCTTGTGTTATTTTTTTTTTTGGCTTTTTGGGTTTGTGACTGTCTTTGTGTTTTTGTGAATTGTGAGTCTGTTTTGTTTGTGAGTATCTCTCTTATATTATATAGAAAAGAGAGAGTGTAGAGTCTCTAGAGATTTGAGAAAATATTAGAGTTTGACTATTTGTTGTTTGGTAGTTGGGCAATAAAATAGAGACAAGTCACAGCAATAGGAAAAGTGATTCAACTTTGAAAGGATTAAAATGTTAAATAAAATGTTAAAGTGTTTGTCGGTAGTGTATAATAAAATCATAGTGTCGATAGTGTCTTTCGAAACAAAATGAAAAATGATTTTTTGGCTGACTTTTTGATGTTGTACATTGAAAATGATATAGCTTCAATATTTAGTTTAGATTTAATCATAGATGATTTTGAAGATTTGAAAGAGCGTCGAGATATTAAGAAGCAATAGTGTTTCGTGTCTTTTATTTTTGTTGGTAGATGATTGTATCTTAATATATTAAGAAACAATGATTTTTGAGTATTTGTCTTGGTTGATAGTTTATTAATACTATATGGATGCATATTTGAAAAAAAAAATTTTGCTTATCTCCGGCCCCCCTGGCTTGAAATCCTGGGTTCGTCCCTGCGTTGTGGTTGTGGGTAATGTCGGTGTCGATGACGGCGATGACGAGGTCGGAGTCTGGGTTGATAGAGATGATGATGACGGCGATGAAGATGGTGGGTTTGGATTCTGGGTTGACTTGGATTATGAAGGTTTTGGGTTTGGAAGTGGGTGTGGGTGAGGGTGTGGAGGCAGTGGTTTTGTCGGGGTTTGTGGTTGAGGTGGTGGGGCTTCCGATTTGGTGTTTGTGGTTTTGGGTTGTGGATGAAGATGGTGGTTGTGTGGTGGTGGCTGTTGGCAGCAGTGTGGTGGCTGTTGATTGTGTTTGATGGGGTGTAAATATTATTTTAATGAGTAGTAAATATTATTTTAATGTATAAAATTGAATGATAAAACATCTGATAAATGGGATGTTATAAAATGATGTAGTAAAATAATAAAGTAGGCTTTTGACGTGGCAAAATGGCATAAATTATGCCACAGCTGATACGGATGCTCCAAACGCGCCCGTAGTTCGAAATGAAAATTTCCTTGAAAGTTGTGTCTAAAACGCGGCATAAACTACAGCCATATGGTTTGGTCCTTTGGCAATACAACCATGAACCATGGTTTCACAGTTGGAGAGTTTTTCCAGAAGCGAAGTTGAAGATGGGACCCACCCACTCCAACCCCAACAGAGCTTGAAGAGGAAATCAGAAACCGCGATTGCTGATAGCAAGTAATTATCTATACCAACATATTTTATATTTATAATTTTCTGATCTGGGTATTTCATAACGTTTATTGAAAAATTATCATGGTTTTTGTGTTAGGATAAAGCTATTTCTTGTAAAGTGTTTGGGATTTTCAGTTATGTGTTAATTTTGTTTTTGAAGGTGTCAAAAGCTATTTCTTGATTAACTATAACATGCCAAGAAAGTGTCAAATTCTGGAAACTGGGTTCCTAGTTTTCTTTTGGTAGTTATTGACTTGTTGTGTTGGGTTTTTAGGAAGTGGGTCCTAGTTTTTAAACACATGAATGTTAGATACCATTGTGTAAAGAGATTGAATTCAATAAGGAGTTGGGAGCAAGAAGGAAGGAAAATCCTCAAGCCATCTTTGAGGCTCTTCCTTTTGCTGATGAGAAAACTTTGATAGCTCTTGAGTTGCATAGTTACATTCTTTTCTGCACAACTTGGAAAGAAATACACTCAAGGCTTTAACATGTGTTGCCTAATATCATCTAGCAATAGTCTCTTTAGCAAAATAGCTTGCAACATTTGAGGATTTAGAGAGAAGTTTGCGTGATTTAAAATTATCTTTCTTTAGAACTTTATTGGATTGGATGTTAGTTTTGCGTAATCATTCCATATGTTTGGTTAGTGATTTGATAGATTTATGTAATCTGAGTGATTGATTGTATGGTCCCTAGTTGTATACTCCTTCTATACTTGGATGACTCTATTCTTTGCCATTAATAAAACTTCATTATTTATCAAACAAAGAAAAAGCTTGCTACATTTGTAAGTGCATTAATCTGCCCAGTGTCTTCACATTCCACAATCACTGAACTAAATCCTGTGACACAGCTCCATTACGTCACGCATGAAAGAGTTGTAATACAAATTCTTTTAATCAACTAGGAATCACAAACTTTCTCAGACGATGCAGCAAACACTTCCTGCACTATCATTAATCACGGCTCCCACACCCCCAGTCCCATCTCTAAAGCTCAAACCAGCAACATATAGCTTAAAACAGCTTGTATCAGGAGGTTACCACTTTACTAGATCTGGATTGAAGTGAATCTCCTGCTAGTTCTGTTCAATGGATGACATGGCTAACTAGACAGCAGTAGAAGCTGTGATGTTAGGCAATGACATAGCAGCCCCCATACAAACTTCATTCCTATGATTCCATAGTTTCCACCCAACTGTGAGGAAGTTCTCAATACAAGGAGACTCCCAATTTTTGAAAGCCTTGGTCCTTGTTTGAAGGATTCCCAAACTAGTGTACCAAGCAAAATTTTGGATCTTAAGGGGCACCTCTAGAGACCAATCATATTCCAGAATCATTTTGTCATTTTCTCATTTGAAACACTTTCAAAAGTCATAATAGGGATGGAAACTGAAAAGAACTCAAACTGGAATCCACCTTCTTGCCGACTTGAGAAATAGAGGAACTCAAAAATAGGCAAAACTGGGAGGTTCTGACCTTGATTGACCCTTTGGTACAGAAGGTCAAGTGTTGAACGGCACTTTAAGGCCTTCAAACGACACTTAATTCCCAGACCAAAGTGCTGATATGTCTTCCCTTCTTTTGTTTCCATTGTCCTATAAATGATTCTTGATAGTTAAATGCACATGTTAGGAATTGTAACTTGAATGGGAAGCTCAGATTAGGGTTAATTCATATATCAAGGCCAATAAGTCAAAGTTAGAGTTAGTAACAAGTAGCGCAAGATTCATTAAAAAAAAAGTAGCACATGCATGGATCAATTAGATCAATTTTAGAGCTCATTTTACAGTTTTTTTTTTTTTAGCCAATTATCAAGTAATTTTTATTGCCAAAATTCTGGGAAACCAGCACCAACATGCAAAAAGGATTACAAAACCAACACACAGGCCAAAGCCAAAAACCAGAAACTAACACCACCCTCACCATGGAGGCAACCCAACTACACATAGAAACACCTAAACTAAACAAACCAGAAGCTAAGGAAATACAACAAAAGCCAATTTACGCAGCAACAGCCTGCAAAGAATATAAATCGAGCTTACTCAGGCCAACAATCCGTCTACCAGAGATACAACAAAATATAATAAGCCAAGGAGACCACAACAAATTTCTGTAACAACATTCCTTCAACCAGCTAAACCATAGCAGATACTCAGCACATTCTTTATCTTGTAGGGGCTTGATGCTTGAGGTTAGCTTCTGCAAATCCCCATCTATAGCTTGTTTCCCTATTAACTCTAGAATCAGCATAGGTTTTTCCACCCTCAATTTGAGGTTTTTCCCCATATGTTGCTCAGATCTAACCAATCCTTGGAATATAACAGCATTTGTATGGGTGCAGCGATGAAGGGTTGCTGCACTGAGTCCTAGTTTACCACAATCTTATCTCAAGGAAGCAACATTTGGAATCCCAATCATCAGCAATGGATTCCTGACAACATGAATTTAGTTTTCCTCCATGACCTTTTGGGAGAGGAACACTTGGAGAATAGATGGTCTCTATTCTCCACAGCTGCCCTGTGAAGGACACATGGCATGTACCTGCCAATACCCCATTTTTTCAATCTTTCTCTGGTATTCAGCCTGTCCTTCATTGTCAACCATGAGATGAAAGCTAGTCTGGTATAGCTTTAGGAAACCAAATAACTTTCCACCATTCTACTTGAAGATAATCATACCTAATTTAATCCCAAGAACTAACAACAATAAAGGACACTATTCTGGAAGGAATCCACCAAGCCTTATCATTATCCCCAAATTTGATCATAGGCAACTTGTGTAGGATGGTAACCAGGTTTTTTGACCTAATAGGACTCCAGTTTAATTTTGTACCATTCATGACACTAGCTAATTTGGCATTCACAGTGCTGGCAGCTTCATAGACCACTGTACGACCAAACTTGTCCTAGAGAGGCCTAAATAGGTCCTGAGCATTAAAACTTTCCTCCACCCCACCCCCAAGAGCAGTCATGGAAGCTCCTAACACACCAGAAGCTTTGGCCCTTAAGAATCTGCAACTTGACTTATGCAACTCTTAAGGATTCAGCTTGGGTGAAGAGAAGCCATATTAATTTCATAATGGCTGCCTTATCCCATTCCTCCACCCTTTTAAGGACATGACCACTTTCCTTTTTAGGACAACAAACAGCATCCCAAGTTGCTTTTTCTCCCTGAACAAGACCATCAGTACCTCTCCAAAGGAAAATAGCAAGAGCCTTACCCCTGTTAAAGAAACCCACTAGACTTCAATTGATTGCTATTGAGAATGAGGGAGATGAGATGAATTCTTTAACTTATGCCACAAATTTCTCAGGTACTCCAATGGCAGCTAAACAATGCAGCAGGAAAGCACCGACGCGGCCACAGGGGTGCCGCATCGGCATCTGATGCGGGGTGCGGTGGGCGATGCTGCTGCCTGCGTGCTGGAGCTTTTTTTTTTTTTTTTTTGGGGTTCACGCCGAATCGGGCCGATTCAGGTCGAATCAGTTCATATTGGCCGGCTGAAACCGACAGATTCAGGCCGATACCGGCTTTGAATCAGGCCGAAATTCAAGTGAGAATCATTAAAAAAAAAAAAAAAGAGTGCAAAAACATCTTTAAAAAAAAAAAAAAAAAAAAAATCGTAAAACCATCACTAGACTTCAATTGATTGCTATTGAGAATGAGGGAGATGAGATGAATTCTTTAACTTATGCCACAAACTTCTCAGGTACTCCAATGGCAGCGAAACAATGCAAGGTCCAAATGGATGGAATCATATATTCATATGCGTTCATGAGATTCACCTTTGTAAGGCATCATGGAATACCCCCTGCCTGTGATAGTTTTTCACCAATTCCTGAGCAAGAATAATGTTTTCTGCAGTGCACCTATTAGGAATGAATGTTGTCTGGTTATTTCTAATCATATTAGCAAGGCATGGCCTAAGTCTATTAGCAAGAATCTTAGTAGCGCACTTGTATATAAGGTTGCAGCAAGATATAGGCCTAAAGTCCCCATTTTGAAGGATTTGGAACGTTAGGCACCAAAGTAGTGATGGTTGAACTTGAATTAACCTCTTTGAGCAGCCTCCCTGTGTTGAAGAAGGATAATACAATATTAGTGTGTTATGACCCGAGATGATATTCAGGATAAATTGTTAGTAGAATTTGAAGTATTTAAATTTAGACTTAATGATAGATCTTTATCTGAATAAGGTAGTAGTAGATTAGTATTGTTATTTGCTTGTATTCAAATTGATTCCTATGTTTTAGGATAGGATTAGTTCTCATGTTTTAGGATTTGTTGTTGAGGTTATCTCATACTGGCTATTTGTGTACATTATGTTGGGCTTTGTGGAGCCTAGTTGTGTTTGATCCGGATGATGACCCGACTTGAAATTCCTAATAATAGTGAAATCCCTACAACTCCGTAGACGTAAGCAAATTGCCGAACCAATTAAATACTGTCTTATGGATGTAATTATTTTTTTTTGGCTTGTGTTTTCTCTATTTTTTGTTCCTCACAGGTTTGGGAATTTCGTGCTAATTCCCTACACGTTAAATGCATTAATGAAAGCAGAAAATTAACCAAACATGTCTATTTCCTCTCTTAAGTTCAGGAGATTGGTCATCTTGAATTGACTAACTATCTTTTATATACATTAAATTATCCCAGTTCACAACATAGAGACATCCTCCTTAACAATGGGCCAGGATCTTTTATAGAAAGTGCAGAAAACCCATATGGACCAGAGGCTTTGTCATCCTTCATTGAGAATACGGTATCCCTGATTTCATAAGCAGTTACCCCATCCTGCAGTAGTTCCTTTTGCCTGCAAGAAAATTGTATGGGTAAAAAAAATTAGTGATCCTTGCAATATCTGAATTATAGAGCTGAGAGGGAAGTTGGCCCAATAGTTTTTTGTAATGGGACACAACCAGCTCTTTTTAATTGCTTCAAGTTCTTCCAGCTTGACACCTTCTACATTCAGCAAACATCTAATAGACTCTATGGAAGAACCAAATATTTTGATCCCCAAGTTTAAGCCAAGTTTTTATTGTTATTTATTTCTGCTTCATATATGATTCCTCAGCATTGCTATTGGTTGAGGAACATGTGCCAAATGAACAACCATCAAGATTGGAGCAAGTCCCTGTATAAATATTCAACTTGTAACTCTAATCTCATTAGTGAATAGTGATGCATTTGCTTGGATCTTTCTCTCTTGAATTCTCTGCAATTCTCTCCCCAGTTCCTTCTCGATCTCAATTCTCTCATTCTCACTTATTAAATAATTCCTTGTTTTATCTCATTCTCCCATTATCTCACAATTAAACTCTAGTCTAGTTTCTTCTTCAATCCTATTTCTCTAATCTTTAAACATTCAAACATCTAAACAACAGGTGTGATATTTACAATAACCTCCTTGGACCTAACAGATGCTTAGATAAAAGCTATCTATATACGCCCCATTGCATCCCTTCTTTCTTGAACAAATTGTAAAAGCAATTGTAGGACTAGTTTGATTTGTTCCCCTCAACCCACTGATTTCAGTAGTCCTGGTAGTGACATTGTTTTTGTTTTTTTAATTAATTTTTTATTATTAATCTTTTGGCTTCTGTCAATTGCAAATGCTTCCCCTGAAACAAACGGGCTGTCAATCATTTTTTCTTATTTTGTGTTGATTATTTTCATTGTCATTGCAATACGGAAGGTTGTTGTTTTGTTCAAGATTATTGAGAGATTGGCCTTTATTCTTTGTTGGTAACAATTCCTTAACTGTAGCTTTCACTTTTTTTTCTCAAATTAAGTTACTTGTTACATACTTCATTTGGAAATTATTTACTCATTTTACCCAAAATTTATTTTCCATTTTGCTGTTCATTGCAGTTTTGCACTCTCAAATTTTCACTTGCTGCTGTTATGGCAGAGAAGTTAGTACAAATGAAGTATATCTCTGAACTGGTAAGTGATCCAACTTCAATTGTTTCTACTTGCAGGGCATGTGAGTGTAATGTTGGAGGAACACCTCCCATCTCTTCCATCCCACTCTCTGCATTGGGAGTTTTGGATGGAGATGGACTATGTTCCTCTTCTGTGAAAGAAAGTCTCTACTTAAAAAAATAAAATAGACTATGAAATAATCAGTGAAATTTCACAAAAAATAAGTCCAATTATTTATAAGTTATAACTTTTTATACTTTTCAAATGAAATGAATGCTAGGTATAAAAATTTTATTTTATTGTAATACTTGTTAGTAGGTAGTACTATAATTGTAAGTAATGTTGGCATTTTTTTTTTTTAAATTTCTCCTATGTTGAGTCACCAAATTCAATGAAAAGCTTAACTTCTACCCTTTTTTTTTTTTCGTGGTAGAAGCTAAACTTCTACTTTACTACTGTATGTAGATGTAGTCATTTTACTTCATTTAATCAAAATGACAGTCTTATCCATTTTTTTTTGTTAATCTAAGGTATTTTTATCTTGTGTAAATTTCTTTTAGTTTCCTACTTCATTCCAGAGTTTTAGAAGTTTTGTTAGCCTACCACTCTACAGTCATAGGGGATAATTTTTAATTACCAAATGATGTCTTGTTCAATTGGAATGTAAGCTTATATGTGCTTCTATGGATTACTTGTTAGTAATTCAGTAGAACATGATTCGTAGTTTATTTAAGCCACAACTCTATGTTCTAAATGAAAATTGTTTGGATGAGAAAGATATTGCTGTCAAATTTTTAGTTCTATTAATCGTTGATTGCTTTTAGCAATTATTAAACCCAAATCTCAAATTTCAATGAATAATGAAGATAGAAAGGGAACCCCTTCCATACCAACTTGTTCAAGAAGATTGAGTTCGAAGGTCCAAAATATGCTAAGAAGGATAATTTGCTGATAAAATTGTCAGATGATGCAATTAAACCTCAACCATTTGATGCAGTATCAATCCCAAAGTATGGCCAAATTCAAGATGCAAAAGCAGTTACAAGGCCTTTTGGGCATTTCAGCAATGGTGGTTCCAATACGATGGAGGCCTCCCATGCCAAGGCTCCGAAGTCCTACTAGTACTACCTATCAGAAGTGAGTTATTAGAACAGATGGTAGAACACAAATTCCTACTCTTCAGCTACCAAAGTTACCTGAACTGCCGATACATGCCAGAAATGAGGTTCAGAATATGATGCAATGTGAGCTCACTCTTTCTACAGATTTCCAAACACCCAACTTGATTGGTAGCGCAAATGGTAAGGCCTAAGGGATCTCAAATAAGGAGATCACTGCAGACAATTGGAAAACTGATTAACGTCTCTGAGAAAAGGTGAGACTAGTTTGTTTAGGGGGAAAAAAGGTTAATTTCTAATAATAGAGAGGAACTCTGGCTGGCACACTATTTCATTTCAACATTTCAATGTAAAATTTCAGGAACCAACAGAATTTGATGGAACTCCAGAGACCCATCAAAGGTGCTGCTAATGTCATCCGTCCCAAGTCACCAGTGACAGCTAATGCTAGGACTCATAGGAGACAATCACTAACTGGCATTCCAGCGTCAGGGTCTGACAAGTCTCGAAGATCTTCTCTTGGAGGGAAGTCAAATGATTCTAGTAAGTAAACCAATACTAGTGTCATTGCATGAGATTAATATTGGTTACACACGTACACTATCCTTAAACCTTATTACAAGCGAAATCTTCTTTGTCTTTATGATCTGTCTGAGATCAATGTTGTTTTCTTTTGTAGACACAAAAGAAAATAGGAATGCTAAGACACCTCCTCCAGTACACCCATCAACAAAGATAAGTAAGAGGTGGCTATAGACTGTATGATGATGCTAGTTGTATGACTGCAGCGGTGCTTTGACTCAAACCATACTGACATTGCTGACATTTGAGTTACAACATACTCCAACATTTGCCTAGAAAGAGAATTTTGCTGTTGGATTGTGTTATCTAACGCGATCAACATGCTGCCCATGTAGAAAGGGAATAAAATGTCTACTTGTTATCGATCTACTTGATTCTGTAGCCCAATTTTGACTGCAAAATGTCTTTGCTTCTTGTTAACTAATTCTTCACCACTTCATGTAAAAATACAGAAACGCTGTAATTTTTTTTTTTTTTTGGTAATAGAAGGTTTCATTTTCCAAATGGTATGTTACTTAAGTTTAAATTTATATTCGGTTAAATAAAATTTTGTTTTATACCAATGTTATACTATATAACATTTATATATAGCAAGAAAAAGTTTAAAGAAGGCATGAGCTCTTTTTTATATTTTGATAATTCTGCACATCTTATTCTCTGTCATTGATATGCCATTCATATGGTAAACAGAAGCCTATAACCATTAATATGAACAATTACGAGCTCTGAACATAATTGCTGGAGTGGCCACCGCCGCATATAATAGCGCAACTAATTAGAAAGTGCAACAAGTCGAGAACTGAATATCACTTGTTATTAAAAACAAAAAAAAAATGCTGTCTATAATGCTGGAAACTGCAACAAAGTTGCCTCGGCAATTTCAATCACTATATATAGTATCCCATTAGCATATCTGGAACACCACGTAACTTAGTAGCAATTTTGTTTATATTCTCAATTTTGTTTATATGCTTCCTAATCATCATGCCCAAAAAGAAGGGGTAAAAATAGGAATAGCCCATTTAAAATTTTTTTTAAACGAAGCCAAAATAAGATGGTCTTGATACAAAGAGAGAGAGAGAGAGAGAGAGAGAGGGAGAGCAAATCATGGTTTTATTGGTTTGGCATCTTTGGCATTTTTTTTTTTTTTTTTTTTTTTTATGTTTTTGTTTCTATGTTTTGATATTGAGGTTCTAGAGTTTTGATATTGTGTGTCATTTTCTATCTTCCATTTGAAAAATAATAATAATATTAATATGAGACATTATTGACTATGTATTCATAAGGTTTTATACTTTGTCTTTACAGAATCTAATATCTTTGTTGAAACATAAATATTGTAAAAGGCGAATATAGATTGACATTTTAAGGCTCTGTTTGAGAGTTTATAAGGGAATAGAATGGAATTGAATGATCATAAAGGAATAGAAAGGAATAGAATGGAATGTATTTAAATAAGGGAAATGATTAGAATAGAATGAAATGTAATTAAGTAACCTTGATTGGATGTTTTAAAATAAAGGAATGGAAATGAATGAAAATGAATGGAATGTAAATAATCTTGTTTGGGAGTAACATGGAGGAAATGGAATGGAATCATTTTATAATAATATTACTATTAGACCCCTATGTTAAAATAAAGAGTTGAATATATAAGGTTATTTTGGGAGTTTTAGTAAAAAAATCATTAAATCTAATTCCATTCCCTCCAATTCCTCCCAATTTCGGGGGGAATTTTAATTTGAGGTTTTAAGGGAATAGAGAGGAATGAGTGTTCCTTCCTACCCATTTAATTTCATTTCCTTCCACTTAAACTCCCAAATAAGGGAATGAGTTTTCCATTCCCCCTATTAAAACTCCCAAATAAGATAATGGAAGAATATTCTAAAATGATTCTTTTCATTCATTTCTATTCCATTCTATTCATTTCTCTCAAATGAGGCCTAAGGTGAAACAAACCAACCTAAGTAATTTTTTAAAAAAAATATAAATTATGGGTTTCTCCTAATTAAAACTACAAAAGCAATCACAAATTTTGCTATATAATTACTGCTTTATTCCAGGAGAGTTGACAATTTAACTGATCAACGCTTTCACAACTTACAAATGCTTTGCAGTTTCTATTTTAGATAAAAATGTAAGGTTAATTCATGCTGATTGGCCTATTGATTAAGAGATTTTAATGCGTTGGAATGGAATGGTGATATTGTTGGGATGTAGGTAGGTTTTTATTTTTATCATTTGCTAAATTTTGATATTTTGATTTCAAGAGTTTTTTAGGGTTATCTTATTAAATTAGAGTACTATTATAATAATTTATCTATTAAAATCTCATTAGGATTAATGGAAAGAGAAATATTATGTTTTACAACATTTTTATAACACTTTTACAATAAATCCTAAATGATAGGTTATTACTCTTAGTTATTGACGAGCAAAATAGTAATTTTAAAGCTAGGTTCAAATTAAAACCAATACAACTTACTATTTAAGATTTATTGCGAAAATGTTTAAAAATATTATAGACGTAGCACTCTCTTAATGGAAAACGTTAGTATTTGTTACACATCCCTAAATTTTAGTTATAATTATGAAATCGTGAAATTATATTTTCAATTATACTGCTTTTTAGGGATTGCTTGTTAGTAATTCAGTAGGAAATTATTTCATTTTTTTTTTTAAGCCACAACTCGATGTTCAACTTGATTTTTTTTGGGTGAATAAAAAAAAATTGTAAATGAGAAAGAAATTGCGGTCAAATATGTTATGTTCTAAGTTTTAGTTCCTTTAATTTTTGACATGGTTTTGCATTTAATTTTTATAGCCTTACTGTTTTAAAATGGGTGATAGATTGGGAACAATCTTTTGTATTTCACCCAACTCATTCAAAATGTTGATCATGACAACTGACAATAAACTAATTGTTGCATTATGTGTTAGGAGGAGCTTAAAAAGGAGAACATGGCACCGGCGCACACATGACACATCATAGCCAATGCCAGAATATATAATCGGGGACTAATATATTGACTAATGCAAGGTAAAGAAAAAAAAAAATTGAAGAGATAAAACAATCTGTCCATACAAAAAGCGCAATCTTTCGTGGACCCTATATGCTGTTCCATGGAAAACTGTGCCTTGTAGAGCCCATGAGGGCATCGTAATATGAATGAAACCTCAAATGTGGGCCTCGACATTACTCAATTTTCAACTTTATTAGATCTCCAAAGCTATATATTCCGAATACGACATGATTCATGAATCATGATAGAAAGAACCAAACTTCCAAGCCACCTTTTTTTTTTCACTCGGAGAGCTAACCACTCCAATTCAATTAGTAAAAGTTTTTGGTGTCCCCAATGTTCTTTCCCATAGAAAGTGCCTTTGAAACTTATCCAGCTTACTGGTTACATGAAATTGATTATATACATCGTAACGAAGGCATAAAACAAGCAGTAATAGAAGATTAATTTGTGAGTGTATTTTTAATCCTCCCTTCTTTTGGACAAGTATATATAACTTATTCCGTAGCGGCTCTACGATTTTCTTCTAGGTGGGTCAGCAAGAACTAAGAAGATGAATTTTGAATTAAGAGATGAATTTTGCAGTTTATGTAGTTTTTTTTATTACAAATTTGTTCATAATGCTAGAAAGAGAACAAAAGGTAAACTATAAGATCATTTGATATATTGTTTCTTAATACAATAAATATATATTATTGCTGTTAAGATTAAATTTTATAAATTATTTATTGTTTTTAAATACAATAAACATATTAATCATTATTGTTATAAGTGAATTTTAATTATTATTGCTTAAAATGCTTTTATCTATTAGTTTATATCTTTACTCATTACAATTATTTTATTTACTAATTCAACTCAACTTTAACAACTATTGGTCTTTATAATTGTATTGAGAAATATTTTGTTGCGTTAACATTTGCATTTATCTTCACTCAATCATTCCTTTGTCCCATGCCCCATGCCCTCTGTCTATTTTCTTTCTTTCTTTTTTTTTTATTTTTTTTTTAGAATCACCCACGTTCAATTGCATTTTAGTCATTTAGTGCATGTTTAAAAAAGCTAAAATATTGTAAAGATGATCATATTCAAGTTTATTTGATTGAACTTTAAAAAAAAAAAATTTTGGGTTAGGGGTTCAAAACTTTATTTTAAATGATCAAAATAAAATTATTTTAAAATAATTATACATAATTCTTCATTTGAACCCCTAAGCTACACTTATTCCATTCTGCAAGCCTTTTCTCCACCTATCTTTAGAATTTTAATATGATTCTTGTATCATATGGATTATAATTTTTATTCTCCTATGAAATTTAGAATTGGGCATGGTATTTAATTATAAGTCTCAAAAAGTTTGCTAAGATTAATTCTATGACACCACTCAAAAGATAAACCCAAACTCGATCACGTTACTAAAACATAGATTTATATAATCCATCTATACAACATATATATAATATATTGCTCTATTTGTCATCTGGCCAGTGCTCTCTCTCTGAATAGTACTGCTGTTCTATGTATATAGATAAAGAACAGGTGTACATTATTCATATATTCATTGGGGCTGGGGGATGGAGGAGGTACCCCACTTGGACATAGAGAGGGAGTTGTCAGAGAACTCTTCTACGGTGCGCCTAGCATTGGAGCAGTAGTACTGGTTGTTGAAGCTGCTGGGATATGGGTGCCCTGATAATAAGCCCCATGCAGCATATAGGGACGTGGAGGATTCTTTGTTTGTCTCCATGATAAACTGGGAATATTTGTGCCTGGATTGGGTGCAGATGGAGGCACCAGAACATGAGGAGGATATTGCCTGGATTGGGAATACTCCATGGCCTTTGGGTTGAAAGTTGAAGGAGAGGCGTGGCCATGGAGGATTCTCCTAGCCTCATATGCATCAGCCATGCTCATAATTATAAAAAGCGCCACTGTCGCTACGAGAAGCATTTTTTGATAAAGAGATGGTACCATATTTAGAGGCAAAGGTCGTTCAGAAGATTTTTGTTGAACAACATGACCAGCATTTGGCTGCTTTATATAGGAAATTTTTACTACTGTAAAAATAAAATTTTACAATTTTTTAACCAAATCAATTATCGAGAAGCTTGTTTACACGTAGCACTAGCTAACACAAAGAAGATAATTTCGTGAGCAGACAATTTTAGCTTTCTCAAAAAAATAAGTAACTTTTTTATTTTGAGTGGTCAAACACACATTAAGAGAAATTCAATCCAACCATCGCCTAGAGAAATTATTGATCAGTTCGCGGCCTCAGGATTTTAAGTTAGCGGGACATAGAGTATAAAGAAAAAAAATTCCAAATAGGAATTCATATAATATTAAAAAATTATAAATGCTTAAAATTTTTATTTTTAAATACATTAAGATACAATCATTTACCAATAAAAACAAACAAAAACAAAATAATGACTTTCTTCACATTAGTGGTGCTAAAAATTTTAGCTTTTAGCATTTCAAAAAGTTACTTTATCTATTTTATCACATCACTTTACAATTAATACACCCAATATCAAATTTTTTATTTTTTTTATAATTTTATTTAAAATAATATAAACAATTCATTAAAATAATAAAGGAAATAAGAGAATTTGAGTTTTTTTAATTGAATGAAGATATATAATCTTAATAAAATATTTTATTTTATTTTTAATAACTTATTACAATCAACTGGTATTTATATTAATTTATTGTAGTTGCAAAAAATTTAGTTTTAACTTCTCCAATAACACATGATTTTTTGGTTCTTTGGTAGTAAAATATATATATATATATATATATATATTTTGGCTGAAATACAATCACCATTGTGAATATTTTTATTATTTTTGTTAAGTTTTTTGGTCAAATAGTTGCTATTTAGGTAATGCTAATTAGACATATAGTAAAAAAAAAAAAAAGAAGGAGGTTTAAGGTTTTGGAAATTGGCATAATTATAAAAAGAAAAATATTATAACTAAAAAAAAAATTTGGACCCAGGAGGGGGCCGGGCTCCCTTGGGCCCCCACCTGGGTCGTCCTGATCAGTTCACCGGCATTTTATGCAATATTTTTCTCCAACTCTTTAAGCAGCCCTACCAAATTAACAAGAAAAGTATAGTTTATCAATCGGTCATGTTTGGTTTGATATCAGATTCTATAACCATTTTCTATGCTGAGGTTATTTTATTTTATTTTATTTTATCAGACTATGCAGAGAATTGAGAAAATTTAAAACATTCTAACGTTAACTAGTATATAAAAAATTATTATTACCATCGTCTACCATTGGTAAGAGGTAAGGACCGAGGTTCAAGTCTTCAAAAGTGAGATTCACACACACATATACTTAGATTAGGCTATAGTAGAATTTTTATTTTGTATAAAAAAAAAATTAAAAATTACTATTTTAGATAATTAGTATTTGGAGACAAAATTGATTTTCACCTTAAAAAACGTCCTCTCCTTTATAAAATGTTACCGAGGTACATTGTGCGAGCAAGAGAGGACACCTTTATATTTTCACATGACTCAGTATTTGACTCATTTGGTTTTACTGCTACACCATTGAGAAAAAGAGAGAATCTTGCATGTTAGTTAAACATAGAAAAACACACACACACACACAAAAGGACCCACCAACAGATTGAACGCAACTCATTAAAAAACTCATTATGAGTTATGGGTTATGGGTTATGAGTTATGACATCTCGGTGATCTCATATTCAATTGAATTCTTTTCAATCTTAATATAAGCCCTGCCAAACGAACAACTAGTCCATCAATTGGTCATGCTTGGTTTAATGTGAATTTCTATGACAACCTTTTTTATGCTGAGAATTGAGAAAATATAAGACATTTTAATGAAAACATCTTCAATTTGTTTGCTCTACCTACAGTTCTACTCAGCACCGATTATAGTCACAATCCGATCTACTTTAGGTAACGAGGGCACTGAAAATAAAAGTGTTGGAATAAAAATTTCTAATTTTTGCAAGAGAGTATTTGGAAACTAAATTGCTTTTCATTTAATGTAATATATATCCCTTAGAATGAGATGAATTCAAGTTACACTTCAAAAGAGTTACACCTTTTTGTAGTCATTCATTTTTATAAAATTTAGTGGTGAGAAAAATAGTACTTTCTCTTATCTATTAAACCAGTTAGGTTTTAGATGGAGACCCACCCTCACAAATACTAGCTATAAGTATTGATTGTCTCTTCATGGTTAAAGATTGAAAAGGAAGTATTGATTATGCTTGCCCTTTAGAAGCATATGGTACACAGAGAGAACACTGGATCAACAATTTACAGTCTCCTTTATTAAACTCTCACCAATATCTTTATGTATATGAACTCAAACCAAGCCTAAAATGGTGAAATCATAAAGTTTTATCTCTAACAATTACTTCCTTGTTGTAAACTTTGGACACCAATTTTGCCACACAGTGACAGTCCGCGCACATTTTAAGGTTCTTTACGATTCTAATTGATAGCTTCATTTGTATTACAAAGTGATAATGGGTATCATTTTTAACCAAGGACCAAGCCTTTCCTGCCATCGTCGAGTTTGACCGAGATCCACCCTTTTTGAAAAACCCAACTCGTTTAAGAATTAGAAGCCACCTCCACAAAATTTTTTTTTTGAGAAAAACAACCCCCACAAACTTAGTTGGTTTAGCATGTTTTGTTCCTTTGCTTAGGGGTGTCCAGCCAGACCCGGACCAGATCCAACCGACCAGACCCGACTGGAACCGACCCACCCGCAACCGATCTGTGAGCTCTGGTGGTCGGTGACGGGTTGCAAAGCCCAGAAACCGAGTCCGGCGGGTCGGATGGCGGGTTCTCTCCTTTAAAACTCGCCTCAACCGACCCGACCGGAGCCTTACCAAAATCCTGCGAAATACGAATTTTCTGGGGATTTTTTGGTCAGAATACCTTAGATTTTTATGAGATTTGGGTCGGATTTCGGAAGATATCACCGAATCTAGTGAGATCGTAGCTAGATCTGGTGGAAATCTCACCGGATCTAGCGAGATCTCATAAGATCCGGTGAGATCTCTGCTGGATCTAGCGCACTTTGGCCTGAAATCAACTATTTTGGCCAGATTTTCCACTGTGAACGGTTTCGACCGAACCGATCGTGTTTTCGGCGCAAAACCGACCACCCCGATCCGACTCCCTCACCGGTCGGCGACGGGTTAGAACATTCTCCACTCGGTTTGGGGTTGGGCATAAACCCGACCCAGACCGACCCGTGGACACCCCTACCTTTGCTGGTTTTGTGGCCCATGTAATAAGGTGGAGCCATGGAAGAGATGAATTAGAGAGAGAAGGTGCATAATATTTATAAAAAATGAATAATAAAGTGATGAACACTAATTTTGGGGGCAGTTATGTAATTAAATTTTAATATATTAATGATGTGAAAATTAGTGTCTTTCTCAATGTTAGATTTTATAAGAATCAAAGGTTATAAAAATGTGTAACTCTTTTGAAGTTACACATTTTTTAAACCATTGGATTTAAGTAGATTTAACGGTAAAAAAGAAACTCTCATTAATGCTAATATTCTAATTGATCACATTTATTATTCATTATTTAATATGTACATTATATACTTATTTCTAAACCCAAAAATATTTTTACACTTCTCTCTCTCTCTCTCTCTCTTTCTCTTTGCATGTTTCTCTCTCTATCTCCTCCACAGCTCTTCCTTCTCCATGGCTAAGTTGCCAGCCAAAAAATGAAAAGAAAAAAAAAAAAAAAAAAAGCCACAGCTTGCCTAACTTTGATTAATAACAAAACTATTGCTTTGTCATTTTGTTGTTATGCATTTTTATTGCTTGGTCCGTTGACATGTAGATGATACTTATAGTTGGAAAGCATTACAATTTGACTCCCTTGATGGTGTAATGCTTTCGAGAAGCAAGGTCCACAACCTAACCTTGCTGTAGAACATCTGCATGTGCCAACCAAAAGCCCTTTAGCAATGGAAAATCAAGGATTTGACAATATATCTAACATGCATTACTTCCAGATGACAGTCAATTCTATCTTGTCAACAAGCCTACGAAACTGCAAGCAATGTGTGTGCATCAGCAATTCTAGCCAACAACAATTTATCAATAGTTGCAAGGGAACAACTGAAATTAAGCATTGCACAACCGATGGTATTACATCTAGGTCACTAACTATTTTTCTAATACAAAATTTTAAATTAAAAACTTTTCTTTTGCAGAACCATAATGAATGACCACAGATCATACCAATAGTATCGGAAACAACATAATTAGTGGGCCATGATGGGATTTATACATCAACTATTACTATCTTTGAACAATCATGGAACTTCATTTTTCTCAAAGGGCTTCCTTAGTTCCTTTACCTGAATCATCTAGCATGAGTTCTCACGAATTAAAATGGGCTAATTAGGCAATGTTGACTCTTTTTTTTCTTTCTATGGAGCAACAACAAAGATAGGACCTAAACTAAAACCAACAAAACATACACATTATCAGCCAACATGCTATGAGGCTCAGAAAGACAATGTGAGACCTTTCATAAAAGGCTTTATAAAGCTTTCATGTGGACTTAAGCAACACAGGAACCTAATAATATTTGAAATAGAGGGGGACCATCCATTACTAGTGTATGAAGTCATCTATAAATTTGAGGTTCTAGTTGTATGCCCATTTGGATAGTTATTTATCTTTGTATTTTCTACTTGTGCAACACAACAATAAGATCACCATCCAGAAGATAAATAGGACCAAGAAATAAAACGGCATAGTAGAACCATGTGTATTCGTGCATAATTGGTTCTCATCAATAATATTATTTTAAAAAAAACGAAATGTAATTTTATAGAATAAATTTAATAAAAATATGAGTGTGTATATATATATATATATATATATATATATATATAAATTAATAAATAGGGGGCCTTTGACCCCAGTGCAATGATGGCTCCGTGCCTGGCTTAACCTAACCCTTATCTTAAACAAAACGAGATCTTCTCTTGGAGAAAAAATTGGTACGCAAAATGACCTATATTGTCATTTCCCTTCAAATGTTTGACCTTCATACCTCGCATCATCATGATATTTTGGAGGTATATATACATTTTAAAATTTTTTTTGTAAAGAGATCTAAGGGTAATTGATATCAGAAGATGTAGGAGTTAGTTAAAGCGTCACCATCTACATTTTTTTTTTTCACATCTAATTTAGAGTTTTATCAAGGACATAATTAGAATTTTTCTATCCAGTTGTCTCATATGAGATGTCAAATTGTTCATAGATAGGCTAATATTTTATTCAATAATTTCAATTTGGCAGTTTGTGCTGTAAATCATACAGGTCCCTAAACTAGTAACTAGTCCACCCTATGTGTGGCACTAAAGAGAGTAAAGTACAAAAATAGTAAAATGACAAACTATCTTAAACCACGCTCAAAGAGATGACCAGAAAGATATAAAAAGATTTTAGAACGACTAGGTTGATTTTCTAAATAAATTAACATTATCAATAAATTTTTTGAAGACAATGTTCACGTCCAGTCTCCAGAATCTTCGAATTATTCTATTTTACCATCTCAAAAATTATTTTATCAATTATATTATACCATTTTATAATACACCTAACATTTTATTTTTTTATTTATCTCATCTATTCATTAAAATATTAATTTCACCAACTCTCTCTTTCTTCCTCTTCATAAAAAAAATAAATAAATAAAAAATAAAAATACTCACCCACCATCACGAGGGAAAAAAACAATATAAAAATGCATACAAGTTGCTACAGTGCCATCATAAAAATAGGATGGCATTGTAACACAATTGCAATTTTTTTTGCAATTGCAAGATATTGCAAGATTAGGTAATAGGGAATTTTAACTTTTAAGATACTAATGCTAAATATTACCAACATATAACATATATAATACCCAATATGAATGCTCTAGTAAAATTAAGAAAATAGATTTCTATCCATCTCTTAATTAATTAATTTACCAGTACTCCACCAAACAACTCTGTTGCTCTCATGGTCATAAATAAAGGATTTTAGGCCGTGTACGTCTCTTCAAGATTAAAGACTTCAAGAAAGTGGTGTTCCCTTCCATACACATGCACATGTACTTGCAAGTGAACATCTCACGGTGATTATTTCATGTTTTGGTGTCGTAGCTTTTGGACTAATTAATTGGTCAATTGTTTTACATCAATTTGAAGGACCTACTTTATTTTTAAGCAGGTTTTCAAAGCTCTCTATTCCACACAGCCAAGGCTAATTGATTTTGAAAATTAGTGGTGACGTAGATCTGAGTCATAAATTTAAACTAAATAGCACTTTCTTATTGGGTGGGAGGAGCTGGAAGGACCACATCAGTGCAGGGATGGAACTACCCTTGGGCTAAGGGAGCTATGGCCCCTTAAATTTTTTTTTAAAAAAAATTATTATATATATATATATATGTATATTAATTTTAGCAATTTTATTCTATAAAATTAAATTTTATTTCTCTTTAACAATATCATTAATTCTTTTAAGAATAATGTTATACTCACAAACTTTTTTATAACATTTTTACAAACCATTTTAGTAGCAAATTTTTATTGATTCGCATATGGGCACACTACTCACATCATTTTTTTTACTTACTAGTAATCACTTTTCACATCAGTAATTTACAAAAAACTTGTAGCTCTAACATTTTTCTCATTTAAGTGACCATAAAAAAATTTATAGATCTAAAATCTAAAACAAAATATACAAGCCAAAAAAAAGGCTCAACAACAAAAATTACCAGCAAAGCTAAAAACAAAATTAAGCTCAATTAACTAATTTTATCCAAAATAAATAACCTTGCCCCTTTATAAAAATTCTAAACAAAAATAATTTGGTTCTTATCCACCCAAAAAAAAAAAAAAAAAATTCAGCAGCTAAGTAACATAATCAAAGGTTGAAACTGCTATACACAACCACTAATAAAACTGTCCTCTCTAACTCAAAATTCTAGTTTCGTCTCTGCATCAGTGGTCCTTCAGAAAGTTTCAATAATTTCTCCTGTTTTAGACACTCAGACTTTTTTCTTAGCCAAGAATGCTAGAGTTATGATATAGAAGTCTTTTGGATGGAGGAAACCCCAATTAATTGTGTTCAGCAATTTATTGATCCTATTTTTGGTAATTATTTATATAGCTATTTTTTCTTTGAATATCTGCCGTTCAACCTAAAACAATCTTGAAATTAATTGATTTGGTCGAAGCACAGGAAAGGAGCCGTACTAGACACATAAAATCTAATTTAGATTGGATTCCTATATTCACAACATTTTCATAATATTTTCACAATAAATCTTAAGTGGTAAATTGTTATTGGTTCTAATTTGAACTTACTATTAAAATTACTTTTTGCCAACTACTAACAGTCATTAACAACCTACCAATTAGGGTTTATTGTGAAAATATGTGGCTATAGCATTTCTCAATATGACTACCATTATTATTATGAGTCCGAATTTGGTAAGGATGGATTGTAAAACTCATGTTTTACATTATCCAATAAGAGATTGTCACATAAGCTTTTACTTAAAACTGAATACATTCTACCACATCTAGGATCTATTTAGGATCTACTTATTTTACTGAAACAGAAAACTTTTTACTGAAAGCACTATAGATAAACTGAATAGTAAAATAAGTTGACTTTTTAAATTGGAGCCAAACGCACTCCTAATAAGATATCAATAAACTCCTAGATGGGTGCATTTCATATGCGCCCCACAAGACTGGTTTCGAGCACCAATTCTTGATGCATAAATATTGGAGACTACCACCCAAGAATCTAAAATGAAAGAGCCCACAAATTTCATGCCGAGGGACCAAGAACCAAGTCTTGATTCACCAATGGAGGCTTCCACTCAAGAGTCCATGAACCAAGAATTGACAACCCAAGTATCAGTGATCCAAGAATCAAAGATGCAAGCGCCAACAATTTTAATGGTTCTAGGATCAAGTGAGGTCTTGAGGATCCAAGAACATTCCAAAGTCCAAAGAACCAATGAGATCTTAAAGATTGAATAACCATTAAAGACTCAAGAATTTGAGCAAAGGTTGAAGATCTACGAAGAAGGAGCCTTCATGTATACGGGACCACTTGTCAAAGAGAAGTGCATGAAAATGGTGATCAAAATGTTACTAAGGTATTGGTCCATTGGAAGATTTCCTTTGATGAAGATGACAACCACAACAATACCTTGTGGGCAAGGTGTTTTGAAGGGAAGGGAAATGATAGGAACCCCAAATTATGTCATATGCCTTGTAATCTCCTAATAGTTGGTGTATTTCCTTTAGTTAGTTAGTTAGTTAGTTAGTTGAGATAAAGATAAGTTAGATAGGAATTGAGCACGTGTAGCCCATTTAACACATGACTTAATTCATAAAGCATGTATTGAATTAACTAGCCAATTATCTTGAGCTATGTGAACCAATGAGATTAGAACTAGTCTCTTATAAATATATAATTGTAATTCAACATTAGATATCATCAAAAAATAAATCAATTGATTGCTTAGTGCATTTTTTTATCTCTCTCTCAATATTTCCCTACGAAGGGTAATTACCTCAAATTAAGTCATTTTTCTTACAATTTCTATCAATTACTGTACAATTCCTATCCATCCCCATTAGGAATCACCAAGTTCCCAACACGTTTATTAAACACGCTTAAAATTGAGGCTAAAACTTGACTCACTTATAAACAAACAAATATGAACAAGTTTTTTATTGAGTCAAACTCGAGCTATTTATGAACAATTTGGTTAATTTACAGCACTAGTAATTTGTGAAGAATTCTTTGTTTCTCGGTTATAGGTACGTCGTACTCATACTTTCTGGTGTTTTTTTAATAATAGATATTTTAATTAAATCTAAATATATGTGTAAAAGTAAGTATATTTTCAAAATATAAATATATAATTATTTTACATTCTATTGGAATTGATTCATACATAAATTTTATTTATGTAGGTTTAGAGCATAAACTAATTTCATTATTTAGTAAAGCCCTAAGTGTGTTTTTGATCAACTAGGTTCTATTTTTCCTTTTCTTTGAAATTTATTTTCTCCTAGTTAGATTTATGTTAGCCAAACTTGAATATAAAATTAATTTGTAGTTCTGCATTTCAAAGTGTGTATATATATATATATATATATATTTGAGAATATTAAGTATTTTTAACACACACACACGAGAAGAGAGGGAGAATGTTTTTTAAAGAAACTTACAGTGGTGTATATCCAAAAAGGCTTAACTCTTGAATATCCAACACAGACTTTAAACTTCCTTAACTCATACTCATTTTCCAATATGAGATTAGCCCACTGTTTTTTCTTTTGAAAATACTAAGTATTTTAACATACATACGGGGAGAGGGAGAAAAAGTTTTTCAAAGAAATTTACAGTGGTGTATATCCAAAAGAGCCTAAAACGTATGTATGTATGTATATATATATATGAAAAAAAGGTGTAATATCAAAATTTAATGAAATATTATTTAATAAATATATAAAGATAAAAAAAGATCCCACTTAAATTGTATCTTTAGGCCCAAAATAAATTGAGCCAAGCTTGTCATATATGATCTTGATATTATAATATTGTTACCACTTCAAGTTTTAGAACATAACAGGGAATGAATGAAAACCAATGGAATTTTTTTAAAGAACTAATACTCATTTATCATTTTATTTTTCCTCTTTTGAAGAAGAAAACGATATCGTTATTGGAACTATATATCAAGATCAATGAACTTCTACAAACTAAATCTACTAAATGTCTATAACAAAGTGCAAGTCGATCACTATGAACCTGGTGGAAACCAAATTATTGAACTGTGGCCAGATAAATTTAAAAGTAGTTATTTCAACAGTATGATGATAACAGAGTGTGTGTTTGGCAAAAATTATTTTTGCTAATTTATTTAACTATTCAGCTTATTTTTTCTACTATTTATAAGCTTACTGCACTTTTTGGAACTATTCATGGGTTTTACTGTACTATTTCAGCTAACTTTGACATTTATTTACAGTACTTTCAGCAAAAAAATTTTAGTTTCAGTAAAATAAATAGATCTTAAACAGACCATATGATTGTTCATTACCTTTTGTTTTGGAGGAAAAGATACTTATCTTTGTACCTTTATATTAAAATTAAGGGCAAAAATTTAAAAGACAGACACCCTAATAATCTAATATTGTACCATCAAGAGTAGTTCAATGATAACTTTTCGTGTTTTCGCCATTTAGGGTTCAAAACTTCAAATCTTCCCATTCTCATTATAAGTTTATAACTATAGAGTTTTTAATAATAATAATAATAATCTAATGCAATTCTTTTCTTCCTTTCTTTTAATTTTGGGCTAATAAGTGAAAGATTAAACCGCTTACCGCTACCCACGTCTTTAATCCAATTTCTCATCATTGATCAGTATATTCAGTGCCGCCGACCTCTTTATGAACATATATAGCTAGACATGTTAAAAAAGTATTTTATTAATCAATGGAGTTACAACAAGAGATGTTTATCAAACTTAATAGATATGAGCGAAGATTAGAAAAGAAAATTAGATATCTTTTATTTATTTATATTTGATCAATTATCATGAATGGAGGTATAAAAGGAAATAAAAAGGCTAAAATGCAAAACCCACATTTTAAGTTTCTTCATAATTTATTTCAATCCTCTAACTTTGTTTTCGTTCATTTTAGTGCTCTAAGTTTTAGATTTATTTAATTAAGGTTTTTACGTCAATTTTTGATAAAATTTTTTGAAAAAAAAAATAATCTGGAAAATACTTTTCAATCATTAATTGAATTTTTTAATTTAAAAAATTAGAAAATTAACCACAACATATAACAAAAGTTAATGAAAAAGTATTAATTGAATAAACTTAAAAATTAAATGATTGAAATGAAAGAAAGTAGAGTTAGAGGATTGAAATGAATTTTGGCGAAACATAGAGTGTGAGTTTTGCATTTTATTCAAATAAAAAAAAATATCTCCAATTAAGCAAAACTGTAGTTAACCTTATATTTGAGAACTAAATAATCAAATTTACTAGAGTTCTAACCATTTCCTTTTCAATTCGAACAACCAAATTAATAAATTATTAGAAAATCACTTGTTTGACAAGAAACTTTACCAATTGAGATGATTATAATCCATTAATAGAATTTAATTATTAGGAACATTTCTAACTTTTTTGTCATGATAAACTATTTTCTATATATCAAAAGTTTTTTGTAGTTCAACTTACATTTCCTAGTATTTTCAAGGGGAAGGTTCAAATCTCTATCCTCCAACTATTGGATTGTTAAAAAAAATACTCTTAATCACAAATCACAATTGTGTTTGTTTGGTCACATTTTTGAAACCTTAATTAAAAAGTGAAAATAATGTTATATTAAGCTGAATCAGACCAACCAAACCTAAGTAAAGTTTTTTATTTTTTTTATTTTTTTTTATTTTTTTTAATAATAAATCTTTGTGAGGGTTTCTCCTAAAGCAAAATACAAAAATTACTATAAAATTTGCTATACTATTCTCTTTGGAGAGTTGATGATTCAATGAATTTAAGCTTTAGCAATTTATAATAAAAGTTTGGTGTCAAGACCCTTGTGGTTGAATTAACACTTTTATGTTTTCAACAAATACGTCTATGTAATTGTCTTTCATGTGTTGATATTGAAAGAATGAAAGTTTAAATTTTCATTTTTAATTTTGGTCCTTAAATCAAAATTTTTAATCTTTTTATTTTTTTTTTAAATTTTTAAATACTTATTTCTAATATCAAAATAATAATGTCAAAAATTTTGTTGTTAAATTGACATTCTCTAGTATTTTCAACAAAAAAGTCCATAATTCAAATCTTTCATTGTCATCCTAACTATCAAATTTATTTAAAAAGCAATAGTAATTACGTGGAATTAAAAAAAAAAAAAAAAAACCCTTCCAAACTATCAAATGATAAAATAAATAAAATTTGGAAAAGCTACAATTTAAAGAGATTATGGGCCTCTTTGGTCATTAATCTCAAACTCACATTTTCATATTTTAAACAACATTACATACTTTTATACATATTTTTTTACTCACACGTATTTTAAAAAACAATAAAAATATTATTTAAACTACTCTACCAAACATTGCTACGTAGATTCAAAATTATAACTCAAGTCTATCTTTTAAAAGATTCTTTTAACTCCAAAATAAAAAATAAAAAAATTATAACTCAAAGGCTGTGACGTTTAGTGGGTCATTGGCTCATTGCAGAGTTTGCACGTGTTTCTATTGTAAAGTTGTAAGTTGTAACAAGCGCGCCCATTTGTTCGAAATGAAAATCTCCGTGAAAGTTCTCTCCAAAACGCGGCATTAGCTACAACCATATGGTTTGGTCCTTTGGCGATACATACAACCATGGTTTCACAGTCGGAGAGTTTTTTCCGGAAGCGAAGGTGACGATGGGACCCACCCACTCCAACCACAACAGAGCTTGAAGAGGAAATCAAATCAGACACCGCCACTGCTGGTAAATAATTTTCTATACCATTAACACAAATTTATATTTATAATTTTCCCAATAAATGTAAATGTTTAATTTTCCGATCTGGGTATTTCATAACGTTTATTGAAAAATTATCATAGTTTTTGTGTTCGCATCAAACTCTTTCTTGTGAATATGAAGTATTTGGGATATTCAGTTGTGTTAATTTTTGTTTTTGAAGGTGTCAAAAGCCAAGAAAGTGTCAAATTCTGGAAATTGGGTTTCTAGTTTTTTTTTTTTTTTTTGGGGGGGAAGTTGTTGACTTGTTGTGTTGGGTTTTTAGGAAGTGGGTCCTAGTTTTTAAGCACATGAATGTTAGATAACATAGTGTAAAGAGATTGAATTCAATAAGGAGTTGGGAGCAAGAAGGAAGGAAAATCCTTATGCCACATCTGGGGCTCTTCCTTTTGCTGATGAGAAAACTTTGCTAGCTCTTGAGTTGCATAGTTACATTATTTTCTGCACAACGTGGAAAGAAACACACTCAAGGCTTAAATGTGTTGCCTAATATCATCTAGCAATAGTTTCTCTTTAGCAAAATGGCTTGCTACATTTGAGGATTTAGAGAGAAGTTTGCTTGATTTAAAATTATTTTTCTTTAGAACTTTATTGGATTGGATGTTAGTTTTGCGTAATCATTCCATATATTCAGTTAGTGATTTGATAGATTTATGTAATCTGAGTGATTGATTGTATGGTCCCTAGTTGTATACTTCTATACTTGGATGACTCTATTCTTTGCCATTAATAAAACTTCATTATTTATCAAACAAAGAGAAGCTTGCTACATTTGTAATTGCATTAACCAGCCCAGTGTCTTCACATTCCACAATCACTCAACTAAATCCTGTGACACGGCTCCATTACGTCATGCATGAAAGAGTTGTAATACAAATTCTTTTAATCAACTAGGAATCACAAACTTTCTCAGACAATGCAGCAAACACTTCCTGCACTATCACGAATCACGGCTCCCACACCCCCAGTCCCATCTCTGAAGCTCAAACCAGCAACATATAGCTTAAAACAGCTTGTATCAGGAGGTTACCACTTTACTAGATCTGGATTGAAGTGAATCTCCTGCTAGTTCTGTTCAATGGATGACATGGCTAACTAGACAGCACTAGAAGCTGTAATGTTAGGCAATGACATAGCAGCCCCCATAAAACTTCATTCCTACAATTCCATAGTTTCCACCCAACTGTGAGGAAGTTCTCAAGACAAGGACACTCCCAATTTTTGAAAGCCTTGGTCCTTGTTTGAAGGATTCCCAAACTAGTGTACCAAGCAAAATTTTGGATCTTAAGGGGCACCTCTAGAGACCAATCATATTCCAGAATCATTTTCTCATTTGAAACACTTTCAAAAGTCATAATAGGGATGGAAACTGAAAAGAACTCAAACTGGAATCCACCTTCTTGCCGACTTGAGAAACAGAGGAACTCAAAAATTGGCAAAACTGGGAGGTTCTGACCTTGATTGACCCTTTGGTACAAAAGGTCAAGTGTTGAATGGCACTTTAAGGCCTTCAAACGACACTTAATTCCCGGACCAAAGTGCCAATATGTCTTGCCTTCTTTTGTTTCCATTGTCCTGTAACTGATTCTTGACAGTTAAATGCACATGTTAGGAATTGTAACTTGAATGGGAAGCTCAGATTAGGGTTAATTCATATATCAAGGCCAATAAGTCAAAGTTAGAGTTAGTAACAAGTAGTGCAAGATTCATTAAAAAAAAAAGTAGCACATGCATGGATCAATTAGATCAATTTTAGAGCTCATTTTACAGTTTTTTTTTTTAGCCAATTATCAAGTAATTTTTATTGCCAAAATTCTGTGAAACCAGCACCAACATACAAAAAGGATTACAAAACCAACACACAGGCCAAAGCCAAAAACCAGAAACTAACACTACCCTCACCATGGAGGCAACCCCAACTACATATAGAAACACATAAACTGAACAAACCAGAAGCTAAGGAAATACAACAAAAGCCTATTTACGCAGCAACAGCCTGCAAAGAATATAAATCCAGCTTACTCAGGCCAACAATCTGTCTACCAGAGATACAACAAAAAATAATAAGCCAAGGAGACCACAGCAAATTTCTGTAACAACATTCCTGCAACCAGCTAAACCATAGCAGATACTCAGAACATTCTTTATCTTGTAGGGGCTTCATGCTTGAGGCTAGCTTCTGCAAATCCCCATCTATAGCTTGTTTCCCTATTAACTCTAGAATCAGCAAAGGTTTTTCCACCCTCAATTCGAGGTCTAACCTGTTTTTTGACTTCTTCCCCATATGTTGCTCAGATCTAACCAATCCTTGGAATATTACAGCATTTGTATGGGTGCAGCGATGAAGGGTTGCTGCACTGAGTCCTAGTTTACCACAATCTTATCTCAAGGAAGCAACATTTGGAATCCCAATCATCAGCAATGGATTCCTGATAACATGAATTTAGTTTTCCTCCATGACCTTTTGGAAAAGGAACACTTGGAAAATAGATGGTTTCTATTCTCCACAGCTGCCCTGTAAAGGACACATGGCATGTACCTGCCAATACCCCATTTTTCAATCTTTCTCTGGTATTCAGCCTGTCCTTCGTTGCCAACCATGAGATGAAAGCAAGTCTTGGTATAGCTTTAGGAAACCAAATAACTTTCCACCATTCTACTTGAGGATAATCCTGCCTAATTTAATCCCAAGCACTAACAACAATGAAGGACACTATTCTGGAAGGAATCCACCAAGCCTTATCATTATCCCCAAATTTGATTATAGGCAACTTGTGTAGGATAGTAACCAGGTTTTTTGACCTAACAGGACTCCAGTTTAATTTTCTACCATTCATGACACTAGCTAATTTGGCATTCACAGTGCTGGCAGCTTTATAGACCACTCTATGACCAAACTTGTCCTAGAGAGGCCTAAATAGGTGCTGAGCATTAAAACTTTCCTCCACCCCACCCCCAAGAGCAGTCATGGAACCTCCTAACACACCAGAAGCTTTGGCCCTTAAGAATCTGCAACTTGACTTATGCAACTCTTAAGTATTCAGCTTGGGTGAAGAGAAGCCATATGAATTTTATAATGGCTGCCTCATCCCATTCCTCCACCCTTTTAAGGACATGACCACTTTCCCTTTTAGGACAAGAAAAGCCCTTTTATGAACATGACCACTTTCCTTTTTAGGACAACAAACAGCATCCTAAGCCGCTTTTTCACCCTGAACAAGACCATCAGTACCTTTCCAAAGGAAAATAGCAAGACCCTTACCCCTGTTAAAAGAAACCCACTAGACTTCAATTGATTGCTATTGAGAATGAGGGAGATGAGTTGAATTCTTTAACTTATGCCACAAACTTCTCAGGTACTCCAATGGCAGCTAAACAATGCAGGGTCCAAATTGATGGAATCATATATTCATATGCGTTCATGAGATTCACCTTTGTAAGGCATCTTGGAATACCCCCCTGCCTGTGATAGTTTTTCACCAATTCCTGAGCAAGAATAATGTTTTCTGCAGTGCACCTATTAGGAATGAATGTTGTCTGGGTATTTCTAATCATATTAGCATGGTCTAAGTCTATTAGCAAGAATCTTAGTAGCGCACTTGTATATAAGGTTGCAGCAAGATGTAGGCCTAAAGTCCCCATTTTGAAGGATTTGGAACGTTAGGCACCAAAGTAGTGATGGTTGAACTTGAATTAACCTCTTTGAGCAGCCTCCCTGTGTTGAAGAAGGATATTACAGCATTAGTGTGTTATAACCTGAGATGATATTTAGGATATATTGTTATTTGAATTTGAAGTATTTAAATTTAGACTTAGTGATAGATCTTTATCTGAATAAGGTAGTAGTAGATTGGTATTGTTATTTGCTTGTATTCAAATTGATTCCTATGTTTTAGGATAGGATTAGTTCTCATGTTTTAGGATTTGTTGATGAGGTTATCTCATATTGGCTATTTGTGTACGCTAAATGCATTAATGAGAATCAAGCAAAAAATTAACCAAACATGTCTATTTCCTCTAATAAGTTCAGGAGATTGGTCATCTTGAATTGACTATCTTTTATATTCATTAAATTATCCCAGTTCACAACATAGTGACATCCTCCTTAACAATGGGCCAGGATCTTTTATAGAAGTGCAGAAAACCCATATGGACCAGAGGCTTTGTCATCCTTCATTGAGAAGATGGTATCCCTGATTTCATAAGCAGTTACCCCATCCTGCAGCAGTTCCTTTTGCCTGCAAGAAAATTGTATGGGTAAAAAAATTAGTGATCCTTGCAATATCTGAATTATAGAGCTGAGAGGGAAGTTGGCCCAATTAGTTTTTTGTAATAGGACACAACCAGCTCTTTTTAATTGCTTCAAGGTCTTCCAGCTTGACACCATCTACATTCAGTAAACATCTAATGGACTCTATGGGAGAACCCAATATTTTGATCCCCAAGTTTAAGCCAAGTTTTTATTTTTATTTATTTCTGCTTCATATATGATTCCTCAGCATTGCTATTGGTTGAGGAACATGTGCCAAATGAACAACCATCAAGATTGGAGCAAGTCCCTGGATAAATATTCAACTTGTAACTCTAATCTCATTAGTGAATAGTGATGCATTTGCTTGGATCTTTCTCTCTTGAATTCTCTGTAATTCTCTCCCCAGTTCCTTCTCGATCTCAATTCTCTCACTCTCACTTATTAAATAAGTCCTTGTTTTATCTCATTCTCCCATTATCTCACAATGAAACTCTAGTCTAGTTTCTTCTTCAACCCTATTTCTCTAATCTCTAAACATTCAAACCCCTAAACAACAAGTGTGATATTTACAATAACCTCCTTGGACCTAACAGATGCTTAGATAAAAGCTATCTATATACGCCCCATTTCATCCCTTCTTTCCTGAACAAATTGTAAATGCAATTGTAGGACTAGTTTGATTTGTTCCCCTCGTCCCACTGATTTCAGTAGTCCTGGTAGTAACATTGTTTTTTTTTTTTTTTTTAATTAATTTTTTTATTATTAATCTTTTCTACAGGGCTTCTGTCAATTGCAAATGCTTGCCCTGAAACAGACAAGGCTGCTGTCAATCTTTTTTGCTTATTTTGTGTTGATTATTTTCATTGTCATTGCAATACAGAAGGTTGTTGTTTTGTTCAAGATTATTGAGAGATTGGCCTTTATTCCTTGTTGGTAACAATTTCTTCACTGTAGCTTTCACTTTATTTTCTCAAATTAAGTTACTTATTACATACTTCATTTGGAAATTATTCACTCATTTTACCCAAAATTTATTTGCCATTTTGCTTTTCATTGCAGTTTTGCACTCTCAATTTTTCACTTGCTGCTGTTCTAGCAGAGAAGTTAGTACAAATGAAGTATATCTCTGAACTGGTAAGTGATCCAACTCCAATTGTTTCTACTTGCAGGGCATGTGAGTGTAATGTTGGATGAACACCTCCCATCTCTTCCATCCCACTCTCTGCATTGGGAGTTTTGGATGGAGATGGACTATGTTCCTCTTCTGTGAAAGAAAGTCTCTAATTAAAAAAATAAAAAAGACTATGAAATAATCAGTGAATTTTCACAAAAAATAAGTCCAATTATTTATAAGTGATAACTTTTCTTACTTTTCAAATGAAATGAATGCTAGGAATAGAAATTTTATTATATTGTAATACTTGTTAGTAGGTAGTACTATAATTGTAAGTAATGTTGGCATTTTTTTATTATAATTTCTCCTATGTTGAGTCACCGAATTCAATGAAAAGCTAATCTTCTACCTTTTTTTTTTCTTTTTTTTTCTTTTTTTTTTTTTCTTTTTCTTTTTTGGTGGTAGAAGCTAAACTTCTACTTTACTACTGTATGTAGATGTGGTCATTTTACTTCATTTAATCAAAATGACAGTCTTATCCATTTTTTTGTTAATCTAAGGTATTTTTATCTTGTGTAAATTTCTTTTAGTTTCCTACTTCATTCCAGAGTTTTAGAAGTTTTGTTAGCCTACCACTCTAACTGTCATAGGGGATAATTTTTAATTACCAAAAGATGTCCTGTTCAATTGGAATGTAAGCTTATATGTGCTTCTATGGATCGCTTGTTAGTAATTCAATAGAACATGATTCGTAGTTTATTTAAGCCGCCACAACTCTTATGTTCTAAATGAAAATTGTTTGGATGAGAAAGATATCGCTGTCAAATTTTTAGTTCTATTAATCGTTGATTGCTTTTAGCAATTATTAAACCAAAATTTCAAATTTCAATGAATAATGAAGATAGAAAGGGAACCCCTTCCATACCAACTTGTTCAAGAAGATTGAGTTCGAAGGTCCAAAATATGCTAAGAAGGATAATTTGTTGATAAAATTGTCAGATGATGCAATTAAACCTCAACCATTTGATGCAGTATCAATCCCAAAGTATGGCCAAATTCAAGATGCAAAGGCAGTTACAAGGCCTTTTGGGCATTTCAGCAATGGTGGTTCCATCACGATGGAGTCCTCTCATGCCAAGGCTCCTCGAAGTCCTACTAGTACTACCTATCAGAAGCGAGTTATTAGAACAGATGGTAGAACACAAATTCCTACTCTTCAGCTACCAAAGTCACCTGAACCGCCGATACGTGCCAGAAATGAGGTTCAGAATATGATGCAAAGTGAGCTCACTTTTTCTACAGATTTCCAAACACCCAACTTGATTGGTGGCGTAAATGGTAGGGGATCTCAAATAAGGAGATCACTGCGGACAATTGGAAAACTGATTAACGGCTCTGAGAAAAGGTGAGACTAGTTTGTTTAGGGGAAAAAAAGGTTCTTTTCTAATAATAGAGAGGAACTCTGGCTGGCACAGTATATCATTTCAACATTTCAATGTAAAATTTCAGGAACCAACAGAATTTGATGGAAATCCAGACACCCATCAAAGGTGCTACTAATGTCATCGGTCCCAAGTCACCAGTGAGAGCTAATGCTAGGATTCATAGGAGACAATCACTAACTGGCATTCCAGCGTCAGGGTCTGACAAGTCCCGAAGATCTTCTCTTGGAGGGAAGTCAAATGATTCTAGTAAGTAAACCAATGCAAGTGTCATTGCATGAGATTAATATTGGTTACACACTTACACTATCCTTAAACCATATTACAAGTGAAATCTTCTTTGTCTTTATGATCTGAGATCAATGTTGTTTTCTTTTGTAGACACAAAAGAAAATAGGAATGCTAAGACACCTCCTCCAGTACACCCATCAACAAAGATAAGTAAGAGGTGGCTATAGATTGTATGATGATGCTAGTTGTATGACTGCAGCGGTGCTTTGACTGGAACCATACTGACATTGCTGACATTTGAGTTACAACATACTCCAACATTTGCCTAGAAAGAGAATTTTGCTGTTGCATTGTGTTATCTGACGCGATCAACATGCTGTCCATGTAGAAAGGGAATAAAATGTCTCCTTGTTATTGATCTACTTGATTCTATAGCCCAATTTTGACTGCAAAATGTCTTTGCTTCTTTTTAACCAATTCTTCATCACTTCATGTAAAAATACTGGAACGCTGTATTTTTTTTTTTTTTTTTTGGTAATAAAAGCCAAAAGATTTCACTTTCCAAGTGGTATGTGTGAGAGTGCTTTTTTTTTCTTCAGCACTATGGCCCAAGGATTCTGGGCCGTGTAAGATGTTTCTTGGTGGACTGGGATTGATTCTCCGCAGCTAAGAGGGCTGTTTTAAGAATCAATTGGTGCACAGAACATATTTTCCATAATACAAATGGTTAGCAAAGAAAAAGAAGCTGGCATATTTGCATTTGAACGACATTTATACAGTAAAGGATTAATGCAAATGACAAAAAATGAAAAGTATATAACACAAGGACAAGCTGAAAATCCTCTAATTAAGTGAGGTATACTTCATTGATTTTATTAAGCTATGGTTGCAATGCTCACTAGGACGTGATGCAAGGTTCAACTAAGCTCATAAGTTACAGATTTTGATAGCTATTGAAGCTTCAAAGTCTTGCAAAATGTGAACTTGTTAAATCCGAGCTCGTTCAACAGTGGCTGCACTGAGGACACCGGGACAGTTCCTCTGTTTTTCTCTTAAATTACAGAGTATTTTTGCATGAGTTTTCTGGGATTTTGGGAAGGCAAAGTTGAATGCCTAAGAACGGTCCGGTTGTTCTTCCAAAAATCCTCCTCCCCTTGTGGCATGGATCCCTTCCTCCTTTTATAGCACAACCTCGGCTTCCCTGGTGAATCCGTGATTCCTCTGTTTTACCCTCTGGAGCTTGTACCATGCCTGGCTGCTTCAGGATCGTGTCGTTTCCTCTTTCTTCATAATTTCTTTGCTTTTGTTCCGACCAAGTGAAAGTCCCTCGGCTCCTTTCCATTTCCGGGTTTCCCCGCTGGCTGGCCTGAGGCTCCCTTTTGGCTTCTTCTTCCCAGCGTCCCAGCCTTTCACAGTGTACTCTTCCTTGTCTTTTCTCCAAATGGTTGAATCAAGTTTTCTGAGTTTTGCATGCTCTGTACCTTCTCTGCTCGTCTGGGTCACAAGGTCCGCATGCCTCTTTTCTTTAATTTCCTTCTGTTATGACCCCCCTGCGCGCCCTAGGATCCCTCTGGGAGGCCCTCTGGGATTCGGCCCAGCTTCTTCCTTTCTCAGTTTGTCCTGGTTCGTTGGTTGGGCTCTTTTTCTCTGGATCCCAGCCCTCTGGGCTTTTTCTTTCTTCTTTCTTCCCTTTCTCTTTTTTTTTGTGACGGCCCATTATTCCCTTTTTCACTCTTTTCTTCGTGGGCCTATTAGTGGGCTATCTAATTTCTTTCTTTTTTGAACCTCAACATTTAGCCCCCCGAGCTCATGGGTTGCCCGCAGCCCATGCGTGAGTTCTTTTGCAGGATCTCTTCTTGTTTTTTTTTTGATTTTTGCCATGGAGATCCTGATCTTCTACTCTCTCCTTTTCTCTTTTTTTTTTGCGTGACTTTTCCCCTTTTTGTGGTACGTGGCAGTTGGGTTGAAATAAAACTCCCACCACCTACTTTTACGTTTCCCATACACTCATCAATAACTGCTGATAACCTCCCTTTTAAATTTAATTCCTGGCAACTGGCGCGTCTTTCCATACATTGTCTTCTTTAACTGTTCTTATTCTTTTCCTTCTAGCGTTTTCTCATTACTTTTCTTCCTGAGTTCTCTGTTACCAACTTCTTTTTTCGATCAGCATCGTTGCCATCTTCTTTCTTTTTCTTTCTCCAGATACTCATTGCTCCAATGGCTTCTTCTTCTTCTCGAAAAAGGAAGGAACGTACTCCCAGTCCTTTTGAAGGCGAGGGCTCCTCTAGTTCTGCACAGGATGAGTCCGTCACTGTGCGTTCTGCTTTCCCCTTGCGAGACCCTTGGTATACTCCTAGCTTATTCTTTCCTCGAGTGTCTCATGGCGAGACTCCTCCATCCCCGCACTCCTGGGTTTTCTCTGGTCAAGCAGGTTTTGTTGGCTCTGCACAAGTTCCAGACCCTAGGGAGATTTTTGATCTCCAAATCAGGCGAGGACTTCGGGAAGCGGTTCCAATCTTCTTTGATTTTGTTGCTGGGAAGATTCAGGGCTGGCCCATTTGGGTGGATAATGAGCTTTCCGATAAAGAGTTTGTGGGTCGCTTGGAGCATGCCGGCGTCCTGAAGGCGGTGGCTATTTCCAGAAACCTTGAGGGTTTCAGAGATGCCAAAGGGCTTAGGCATTTGGTGCGCCGCTGGTGTCCTGCTCTGCACACCTTTTGTTTTTCTGTTGGTGAATTGACTGTTACCTTGGAGGATGTAGTCAACAATTTTCTCCTTCCTGTGCTTGGGGATGAAAACCCCTTTGATATCAAGCTTTCCGACGAGGATCTCAGAGTGGAGGAGAAGTTATTTGCTCATTTTGGTGGGCGTACTGCTTCCTCTGGTGGGAAACCGGCCAGGATGGGCAGATGGGTTATGACTCTTTCGCGCGAGAAGGATAAGGAAGTCAGGCGCGCTGGGTTCCTTGCATTCTGGCTTAGCAAATTCCTGTTCAGCGAGTACCCTGGGTATGGAATTAAGTCCGCTCTTTTTCCCTTGGCTATTAAGTTGGCTCAAGGCGCTCAATATCCTTTAGCCCCCATGTTTTTGGGCCACGTTTACTCTCAGCTGGATCAACTGCATGGAGATGAGGCAGAGGGTGATTCCTGTTATGTTATCACTTCTTCGCTTCACTGCGCTATTCTCCAGGTATTTATGTGGGATCGTTCTTCGGTTACTTTGGCAAAGTGTAGGAATTTAAAATTTGTGAAAGATAAGTTTTTGGGTTCCCCTGATGTGGTAAAAGGGCTTTGTGGCAGCTCTACTGACAGCCATCCTATTATTTTCCGTTGGTTGAGCCTAAAAGGTGGCAACCTTAATTTGGTTGAGTTGTTTGATCAGGCGGGCCATTTGAATTGGCGCTCCCCTCGGGAGTTTGGCCCAGGTTTTGTTTGCGATTCTGTGTTATCTCCTTTTCTGACTTCTACAGGAAATACCTTTGATTTGCGTAGTGGTGATGAAGGTAGTTTAGCTTATTTAGCCTGCATTAGTCCTTCTTGGCTTCCTGTGCTTTCCTCTACTGGCCCACGGTACACCCATTACTCGGCGCATCGAGTACTTCGGCAGTTCGGTTTCGATCAGGATGTTCCCCCGGTGTTTAATGATATAGTTCCTTCTCTTCCCTCCTTGGACCCCTTCATGAGACTTCAGGCCTTTTCTTATTGGTCTCGACGGAGCCCTCAGTTTGTTGTGCCTAACTCTCAGAGAGGAGTCTTTGCCTCTAATGGCTATGCTGGTTATTGGAGAAGGGTTCAGAAATCCTTTGCTGATTATGCTGGCTTTGAGACGATTGGGAGAGTGCCTAATCCTGACATTTCTTCTGCCCCAACATCCAACAGGCGCCTGTCCCTGCCTACTGCTGGTATTGTTTCTGCTGCTGTGAGCAGCAAGACTGGTTTTGCAGAATGGCATGCTTCCAGAGAAGGCTGGGTGACTTATGCGCAGGACTTCCCAGAGAACTGGCTGGGGTGTGACCTTGTTGTTGGTGCTTCCGCTGGGGTGCCAATTAAGAAAGGAGCAGTGGAAGCCATAAGTCCCAGCGCCCCCACAGGCGTGAGTAAAGGAAAAGCAATCAAACAGGAGAAGTTGAAGGAAGCCGAGGCTGAAGAGAGTGCAGAGGTGGTTGGCCCTAAGCCAAAGAAGAAGAAAGCTGGAAAATCTCGGAGACAGTTGGTACTCGCTGAGGAGAAGGAAGTGGAGCAACCTTTGGCCATAAAGGGCCGTGTGAAGACTAAGGTAGAGTCTTCTTCTTCCCCAGCTCCTGTGAATCCTTCAGTTCATGGTTCCTTGGGACCCTCTGGACGTACCCGTAGTAGACAACAGAGACTCGGAGACCCTGTTGAAAAAGAAAGAAGGGCAAGGCCTCTTTCCTCCTTTGCTCCTTTGTGGTTTTGCTGTTTTTTTTTTTGAACTAATGAGTAAAACCCCGCCTTTTTTGTGTGTGTAGTCCAAACGTAAGCTGGATCCCAGGAAGGGTAAGAGTCAGTCTTCTGGTGAAGATGTGGTATGTTTTCCTTATCTGTGTCTTTTGCTGCTTCCTTTATATTCATTTCACAAGTGTCATTTACTGGTGCTGTCCTTTTGCTCATTCCCCTCCTCTTTTTTTTTAGGTTGAGGTTCCTCCCCCTGTGGTTGGTGAGACTTTGGAGGAGGAGATGGCTGAGGCTGCATCTCTGGGTAAAGAAGAAGAGGCCCCCATTGGAGGCATAACTGAGGAAACCGGGCAACCAACGCAGGATGTCCAGGCTGCCCAAGATCCTGAGGCCCCCAAGCTCCCCGCGTCCCCAGGTTCTCACTTTGAGCAGATTCCCAGCCCTATCAGGACCGTGCTGCCTCAGACTGGGTTAAGTACAGGGACCTTGGGAGGCGTATCATTATCCGGGCAAACAGGTGAGCCTTTATTTTCCTTTATATATAGCCTTTTATCTTTATCTCTTTTGCATCTTTTCTTTCTCTCCCCCCCCCCACTTTTTTTTTTTTAAGTTGTTCTCCTTTCCAGGGCAAGCCACTGCGAGATCTGCCTCTGGTGCTGCTGCTTCTTTGGAATCAGAGGATTCTGAAGGTGGGGTGTTGGCTGTCTTTACTGCATTGCTTCTTTCTTCTTCCCTCGTCCCCACTTTTTGTGTTTGTTTTCCCTTCTTTTTTTTTGTTATGGCGAAGCCCCCTGTGTCTCTGCCTTCTTTTAGCTGTTTTGCTGGGGCTTCCTCACCTTTTCTTCAACTTGCTCTATGTTCTTTTCCAGAATCTTTCAAGAAATCAGGGGAGGAAGAGGAGGAAATTTCACCTCAAGGGGCTAATACTGGTTTTTCCTTTATCACTATTTTGTTCCCCCTTTCCCCCCCTTTTTTTTTTGTTTTCTTCTAGAAGCTAACCCCCCCCCCCTTTTTTGCAGGGGTTGATATCAAGGACCCCAAAATCGTGACTTCTGAGGGAGGTGTAGGGTCTGCTCAAGCTGCTGCTCCTCATGCTGCTCAGGAGGTTGAAGGCCCCTTTGGGCCCCCCGGTGATGATGCAGCAAAGGGGAAGGCCCCAGAGGTGGTTGTTTTAGACCCTGCTTCAAGGCTTCCCATTTTTTTGGCTCGTTTTGATCTCCTGGAATTCAACAGCCTTCCTGCCAGTCATTTCTGCCGCTTGGGATCCTCCTATGGTAACTTTTTGCGCTTCTCCGTGCCTATGGAAGGTCTGCCATTGCTAGAAGGGCTGCATAAAAGTCATGGGGACTTTACTCTTGGTTTCAGAGGAGGAGTATTCTTGGGGAACATTCTGCTGGAGCTGCTGTGTGCCGTGTTGATTTCTATGAGAGATTCCTCACTGGAGTCTCTTTCTGAGGAGAAGCTCTTGGAATGGAGGGGAGTTGTTCAGGATCTTTTGGAGGCCAAGTTTAGCTTATCCTTTTTGTTGGAGTACCTGCGATCACTAGCCCAAGCGCTCTTCCAGAGGCAAGCTTCTGAGAGTATTGATGCTGAGATTGCTGCTGCTGAGGAAGCTCTGGCCCGTGCTCACAAGACTTTGCAAGATCTGAAAGTCAAAAGGCAGAGGGTTCTTTCTTCGGCTGCATTTGCTCTTCCTTTGAGTGGCTCTTTGTTGGCTGGCCTCCTTACTTAGCTTTTCCTTCTTTTCTTTTTTTTTTTAACTGTCTGGATGGACAAATTTGGGATTGTATAATTTTTTTTTTTTTGGTTGAACAATGTTTCTGTTTGTTTTTTTTTGTTTAGATCTGCATTTGTGCTTTGAGACTACTCCTATGTGCTTGTGCTTTAGTATAGCTCTGTTTCTAATCTTCTTCAAGTGGCATGTGGACCTTCTTTTCTTGTCTTCTCTCCTTTTTTTTTGCTGAGTCCTAGCCTGTGATCCCCACAAGAATTTTTGTTGCAGGTTCCCACTAGGTACCCATTCTTTTCCTTCCTGGTCGCGCAAGTACTGAACTGGGTACGCTTGACAACATATTGCTGTACTCTCTTTTTTTTTGTCCCAGCTCATGAACTTGGCAGGTTTCTTTTATATCAAGTACTGGGCTAGGTATCTTCAGTTTATGCTTGAGATCCTAGACCATGTATTTGAGATTTAATTGCTTTGCAGCTATCTGTGGGGTGATCCTGGGTTATGTATCGAAAGATTTCCCCAGGTATCCCCTTCTTTTGTTGCACAAGTACTGAGCTGGGTACATTTGGTAATGTATTCTTACTTGTCCCAGTTCATGAATCTTGGCGAGTTTTTTTTTGCATTAAGTACTGGGCTAGGTACTCTCAGCTCATGCTTGAGGTCCTAGGCCCTGTATTTAATTTCAACTAATTGCAATCATCCATGGTTATGTGTCCTCCCCTGATTTTGTCCATGTTAGGAATTTTGTGATACTTAGATTTTAATAACTGAAAAAGCAAAAGCAGAAACTTCATTGAATCATAAATGTCATTTAGGGAATACAGCAAATCTAACCAAGATAGTAAGGATCCCAGAATGTCCTTCTACCTTTAGTTTGTTTTTTTTTTTGAACAGAACTACTCAAATAATAGCATATATGAAGGAAAGAAAAAAAAAAGAAAAGGAACACTTAGCAGGTTGGAGCAATTTTTGTCAGCAGGAGCCCAGGGTGCTGAGGCCTTTCCTCTCTCATGCGTAGTATTGTTTCAGCCACTTCCCATTTATGGGTTCTGTCAGGATTGTTCCATCTTCCTTCGTGAGGTAGTAGTACCCACTATCATGGGCCTCCCTGATGACGTAGGGTCCTTCCCACTTTGGGGCAAATTTGGAGGGTCCTGGTAGGTTTCTTCTCACATGTTCTGTTGTCCTTAGTACCAACTGCCCTTTGGTGAAGGTCCTCGGGCGTACTGCTTGTGCATATGCTCTTGTCATCCTTTGCTGGTACCTCTGGCTTCTTCTTTTGGCCAGCTCTCTTTCTTCCTCTATCCCTTCCAGGTCTGCTAGCCTCCTCTCATTGTTTGTGTCCTCGGCGTCCTCCTGACTTTCCTCAAGTACTACTCTTGGTGTGGGGACGATTAGTTCCACTGGGCTGATGGCTTCTGTCCCATAGACCAGGGAAAAAGGTGAAAATCCCGTGGCTGTTTTCACAGAGCTCCTACACGCCCAAAGTACATCTGCCAGGTGGTCATTCCATTTTCCTCCATATTCTTGCTTCATTTTCTTAAGGATTTTCAAGATCACCCTGTTAGTGGCCTCTGCCTGGCCATTCCCTTGTGGGTAGTATGGTGTAGACCTTCCGTGCTTGATGTAGTAAGCTTCTGTTAGCCCCTTCATGTCTTTATTTATGAAGGGGGTTCCGTTGTCACTGATCAACCTTCTGGGGATCCCAAACCTTGTAATGATATGGCCTCGAATGAAGTTTGCTACAGCTGCTCCAGTGGCTTTCTTCAAGGGGATGGCCTCTACCCATTTCGTAAAATACTCAGTGGCTGCCAAGATCCATATGTAACCACTGGATGGAGGATTTATAGGCCCTATGAGATCAAGCCCCCAAGTGTGGAAAGGCCATGGGGTTGTCATGTCTTGCAACGTATTTGGGTGAGTATGGATTGCATCTCCAAGGACTTGGCATGCGTGGCAGGTTTTAACTACCTCTTCGGAGTCCCTTTTCATCGTTGGCCAGTAGTATCCCAGTAGTAGTAACTGTTTATAGAGCCTTCTTTTTCCTGGGTGACTTCCACAATCACCAGAATGGACTTCCCTGACCACCTCCCTGGCTTCCCTTGGTCCCAGGCATCTTAAGGGATCTCCACTGTATCCCCTTTTGAATAGGATCTTGTCCTGTAAGAAGTACCTGACCGCGAGCTTCTTGAGCTGGTGGGCCAGCGTCCTGTCAGTTGGCAGGATCCCTTGAGCCAAGTATTCCATAAAAGGGGTCCTCCAGTCTTCTGTAACAAATACAGCATAGCTTTCTCCCCTGTCTATCGAAGGTTGGCATTCTTGGCATTTTTCCTGTATAGTTGATGCTTCTTTGCTCATGTCTGGCCAGTAGTACCCCATGCGTTGCATCCTCCTGTATAGACTGATCTTTTCCGAGGTCCCGCAGACTTGGGTATGCAGTTCTTCCAACCTCAGCTTTCCCTCTTTCTCATTGATACATCTGGATAGGATTCCTCCAGGCAGTCTTCTGTATAGTTCTCCTTCTATCAGAGTGTAGTCTCTCAGCTCCTTGACATTCCCTCCAGACCCTGTTTCTTCCATTTTTTCTTTCACTTCGCTCCTCCAGTCCCATTGCTTGGACTCTTCGGGGGATGTTTGTTGGAGGATTTTTAAGATGGAATGCTCCTGCCTTCCTATTCTGACTAGGGTGTCTTTTCCCTTGAATGGTACTTGGGATCCCAGGGTGGCAAGCGCATCTGCAAATCTGTTTTCACTTCTCTGCGTGTACTCTATGCTAAAAGTCAGGAATTCCTGCTCCAGCCTTTGTGCCCATGTCCTGTAGGCTGCCAAACTTTGTTCCCTTAATGCAAAGTCACCTTTCACCTGGGATACCACGAGATTGGAATCTCCCAATACTCTCATGTGTTTCACCCCAATACTTAGTGCTATAGTTAGCCCGGTTAGATACGCCTCGTACTCAGCTGCATTATTGGAGCAGGAGAAACCAAGTTTGAAGGATAGAGGTAGGGTGTCTCCGTTTTCACAACTTAGTACAATTCCTACCCCATTTGAAGTTGCTGTAGCTGACCCATCAAACCTCATTGTCCATTTCTTCCCTGGGATTTCTGCTACTGCCACTTCACCTGGGATCTCTTCGCTTAGTGGGCTTTCCTCCTTCCCCGGGAATTGTGCCAGGAGGTCAGCTATGGCTTGACTTTTGACGGCCTTGGGGGTCCTTAGGCCTATGTCGTATTGAGAAAGCAGGACCAGCCATTGTGCTATTCTCCCTGTTAGGAGGGGTTGATGCAGGAGTGCTTTTATGGGATGTGATTTAGTTACCAGCAGGATCTGGTGGGCTGAGAAATACCTCTTCAGCCTCTGAGATGCGTAAATGACCACTAGGCAAGCCTTTTCTATCCTGGGATATCTGGTTTCGGCATCCTTGAGTGTTCTGCTCACATAGTAAACAGGTTGCTCGTTTCCACCGTCATCCTCTTGGGCCAGCAGGGCTCCTATTGCTTGGGCACTTGATGCCAAATACAACAGCAAGGGTCGCCCACGTACTGGTGCCTGGAGAGTGGGCAGATGATTCATGATCTGTTGGACCCTTTGGAAGGCTTCCTGCTGCTCTGTTCCCCAGGTAAACTCAGTTCCCTTTTTCAACAGTTTGGATAACCCCCCTGTGACCGAGGCCAGTCCTGGCACGAATCTCCTGATGTAGGAAACCCTTCCCAGGAAGCTTTTGAGCTCCCTTACTGTCGTTGGTCTTCTCATAGTAGCAATGGCTGCAGCTTTGACTGGGTCTACACTTATGCCTCTGTGATGCACCAGGAACCCGAGAAACTTTCCTGCAGATACCCCAAAGGCGCATTTCATGGGGTTCATGCGCAGCTTGTATTCTCTGCATCTTTTGAAAACCCGTTCAAGTATCTGAAGGTGCCCTGTCCTAGTTTTTGATTTGACCACAATATCATCTACATAATCCTCCATTTCCTCATGCATCATATCATGGAAGATGGCTGTCATGGTTCGCTGGTATGTGGCTCCTGCATTTTTAAGACCAAAGGGCATCACAGTATAATAAAAATTTCCGATCGGTGTCCTGAATGCTGTTTTCTCGGCATCCTTGGCAGCCATGCGAATCTGGTTGTATCCACTATACCCATCCATGAATGAGAACATGGAGCTTCCTGCAGCTGAGTCCACGAGGAGGTCAATATTAGGCAGGGGGAACTCATCTTTTGGACATGCTTTATTCAAGTTGCGGAAATCTACACAGCAACGGATCTGGCCATTCTTTTTCTTCACAGGTACTATGTTAGAAAGCCATCTGGGGTGCTGGATGGGCTTGATAAAGCCAGCTGCTAGTAGCTTCTTGACCTCTTGAGTTATCTGGGCTTCTATATCAGTGTGAAAGACCCGAGCTGGTTGGATCACTGGTTTAACTCCTGGGTCCACATTGAGGGCATGGACCACTAATCCAGGATCCAGACCAGGCATCTCATCATAGGTCCACGCAAACACATCTGCGTATTCCTTGAGCAAAGCCAGTAGTGGCCCCCTTTCTTGTGTTGTCAAACGACTACTGATGAATACAGGCTTCTGGGGTCCCAGTCCAGCTCCCAAGTTTACTTCCTGCAATTCTTCCTCAGGCTGGATTTGTGTCTCTTTGACTGGTTCCTCTTGGACTTCCTCCTGGGCCATCATACATTCTGGTGGTCCGGGACCTTCCTGCACGATGTGCTCAGGTCCCGCGCACCTTCACAAACGATATATTAATCTTCCCCCTGGCTCTCGTACTACTACACACTCCCGGGATCCTGAGGCGCTGGGCTCCTTCTTTTGCCTTTTTCTCTTCAGGAGGTCCCTCAAGTCGTGGGTATCTCCTCCCTCCTCTCTTTCCAAGATGGGTGTTCCTGGGGTCCCTGGCATGGGACTTTCATCATCTGCTCCCAACTCATCATAAAACATTGTTTCTACAAAGTTTACTTCTCCTTGGTTGAAAGGGTTGTGGTTGGCAGGGATCCTTACAGGCCTCCCATTCAACCTCCCCTTAACGCACTGATGGTACGTGGATGGTATAAGGCGGTGTTTATGGAGCCATGGCCGTCCCAGGAGTATGTGGTAAGATACTTCTGAATTGATTACATGAAATCTGGTTAAGGCCACTATTGGCCCCACCCTTAGGGCTAGCTGTATATAGCCTTCGGTTGATTCTGCTGATCCTCCAAATCCGGTTATCTCCATGGGAGCCCCCAGGATCCTCCTTCCAGCCAGGCCCACAGCTTCCAAGGTGCTCAGGGCTATGAGGTTGAGTGATGCCCCTGTGTCTACAAGTGCTCTTCTGATTTGGACACCATTTATGGTGGCCATTAGGTAGAGAGGTCTACGGTGGTCTGGGTGCTCAACCTCCATGTCTTCATCAGTGAAGGTTATGGCATTTGTTGTCTCTAGGAAAGCTCGGCTGGCATGAGCTTCTGCTGTGAAACATTCCATTCCTGACTCTGCTGCTATAGTCATGAGGGATTCCGTGGCCACCCTTCTTGCTTCTGGTCCAAATCCCAGCTGATTGAATAATGACCTGAACTTGGGATTCTTTTGGAGGGTCCTGACTGTGTTTGGGTGGAAGGATCCTCCCGACTCTTCTGCTTCTGCCGAGTTCCCATGGATCACCACAGCTACTACCCCCCTTTCCTTTATGGTTAGGCAGGGGGTTTCTTTGTACTTCTGGCTCCTTCTGGGTGAGTTCCAGGGTTCCTTCTCTTAGCTTCCTGTGGAAAAGCCTGCGGAGGGTCCAGCAATCCTTGGTGGAATGCTTAACGTAATTGTGAATCCTGCAAAACAAAGGATTTTTCCTTTCTTCTTCGGTGGGTGGCCTGGACACAGTGAATGGCCTGATCACTCCATCCCCGATCCATTTGTCCAGGACGTGGTTTAATTCTTCTACGGTACATGGGATCACTGGTGGTTCCTCGAACATCTTTCCATCGGGCCTCTTTCTTTTTTCTCCCACTGATGCTGTCATGGCTTGGGATGCTGGTGCCCTCTTCGCCCTCATAGTTTGTGCTGTCCTCCTTGTTCTCTGCAACAGGTCAGCGAACTGTGTGATACATAAGTTTTCGAGGTTGAGCCTGTAATCGAAAAGCATGTTAGAGATGCAAGTCTCCACGAGCTCCTTTTCTTCATGGTCCCCATAACAGTCTAGGGACACATCTTCAAATCTTTTGATGAACTGGACAGGATCCTCTCCAGGTCTCTGTCTCACCATCTGAAGGCTTTGGAAAGTGACCTTGTCCTCACCGGGGTAATATTTTGCACAAAATCTTTCCATCATTTCGTCCCAGGTCTTAATAGACCCAGGCCTCAGTGTAGTGTACCAAGTGTATGCTCTGTCCACCAGGGACTTAGCAAATTCTCTTAGGCACAGCTCTCGGTCTCCTGCGTAGGGGCCCATAGTGTGGACGAACCTACTCACGTGTTCTACTGCACTTCCATTTCTTCCATCAAAAGGATGGAACTTTGGTGGCTCATATCCCTTGGGGTATGGCTTGCCGAGGAGTTCCAGTGGGAATGGGGGATCCCGAGAAAATTGTTTGGGGGTCCTGGAAAGTTTTTCCCTTTCTTGATCCAGGAGGGCACTGACATCTGCCATTGTCAGATATTGGGGGTTAGTTCCTCCTCCCACTGCTGATCCTCCCTCTGGCTGGGTTCTGTCTTGGTTGCCCACATGGGGGGCATTGTCCCTGACTTCTTGCGTCTTACTTTCTTTGAGCAAGTGAACTTCTTGTTGCAACTCTTTCAATATCGCGGTCATTTGAGCCATAGGGTCTAGCTCTTGGCCTGCATTCCTCTGTTCTGACACGACCTCGTGCTCTGTTAGGGGCACCTCGCCTCTTTGTCTGGAGGCTACTTCATTTTCTCCCACAGGCTCAGAGGCCGTGGGTGGCATGTTTGCACCTTTACTGTTCCTTTGTCTTGGAGGCATGTTCTGCGAAGGGATTGCTTCTTCCCTTTTCTTTACCCAGTCCCCAGTGAAGTCGCCAAAATGTGAGAGTGCTTTTTTTTTCTTCAGCACTATGGCCCAAGGATTCTGGGCCGTGTAAGATGTTTCTTGGTGGACTGAGATTGATTCTCCGCAGCTAAGAGGGCTGTTTTAAGAATCAATTGGTGCACAGAACATATTTTCCATAATACAAATGGTTAGCAAAGAAAAAGAAGCTGGCATATTTGCATTTGAACGACATTTATACAGTAAAGGATTAATGCAAATGACAAAAAATGAAAAGTATATAACACAAGGACAAGCTGAAAATCCTCTAATTAAGTGAGGTATACTTCATTGATTTTATTAAGCTATGGTTGCAATGCTCACTAGGACGTGATGCAAGGTTCAACTAAGCTCATAAGTTACAGATTTTGATAGCTATTGAAGCTTCAAAGTCTTGCAAAATGTGAACTTGTTAAATCCGAGCTCGTTCAACAGTGGCTGCACTGAGGACACCGGGACAGTTCCTCTGTTTTTCTCTTAAATTACAGAGTATTTTTGCATGAGTTTTCTGGGATTTTGGGAAGGCAAAGTTGAATGCCTAAGAACGGTCCGGTTGTTCTTCCAAAAATCCTCCTCCCCTTGTGGCATGGATCCCTTCCTCCTTTTATAGCACAACCTCGGCTTCCCTGGTGAATCCGTGATTCCTCTGTTTTACCCTCTGGAGCTTGTACCATGCCTGGCTGCTTCAGGATCGTGTCGTTTCCTCTTTCTTCATAATTTCTTTGCTTTTGTTCCGACCAAGTGAAAGTCCCTCGGCTCCTTTCCATTTCCGGGTTTCCCCGCTGGCTGGCCTGAGGCTCCCTTTTGGCTTCTTCTTCCCAGCGTCCCAGCCTTTCACAGTGTACTCTTCCTTGTCTTTTCTCCAAATGGTTGAATCAAGTTTTCTGAGTTTTGCATGCTCTGTACCTTCTCTGCTCGTCTGGGTCACAAGGTCCGCATGCCTCTTTTCTTTAATTTCCTTCTGTTATGACCCCCCTGCGCGCCCTAGGATCCCTCTGGGAGGCCCTCTGGGATTCGGCCCAGCTTCTTCCTTTCTCAGTTTGTCCTGGTTCGTTGGTTGGGCTCTTTTTCTCTGGATCCCAGCCCTCTGGGCTTTTTCTTTCTTCTTTCTTCCCTTTCTCTTTTTTTTTGTGACGGCCCATTATTCCCTTTTTCACTCTTTTCTTCGTGGGCCTATTAGTGGGCTATCTAATTTCTTTCTTTTTTGAACCTCAACAGTATGTTACTCAAGTTTAAATATATGTTTTGTTAAATAAAATCTTGTTTTATACCAATGTTATATATAACATTTTTATATAGCATGAGCTTCTTTTTTTTTTTTTTTTTAGTTATAAAGACGCACTAAATAAATAAACTTTTTCTACAAATCTCATTCTTTTTTTAGTTATAAAGACGCACTAAATAAAAATGTTGTCAATAATGCTCTAGCTGTTTTTAAATTTTTTTTTTTTTTTTGAGGTAGTTTTAATCTATAGCATTTGGTTATGATAATAGCTCTTTATTATCAGACAAAAAATTATCAGACCAAAAGGTCAATCGGTTTTTAGTGTAGACGATGATTGAAACCCAGATTTTTTATTTAAATATAAAAAATTTTACCAGTTGAGTTAACTTGAACCCAATGTTTGAGCTAATTAATAACAATTTTGTTTAAGTGATTCCTAATCATCATACCCAAAAAAGAAGAAAAAAAAATGGAATAGTCCATTTAAAAATTAAATTAAAAAAAAAACTTGAAACAGAACCAAAATAAGATGGTCTTGATACAGAGAGAGTAGTTGGTTTTATTTATGCGGTGGTTTGCCGTCTTTGGCATTTTTTCTTTTTTGATGTTTTTGTTTTTGTTTTTCGATATTGAATTTTATATTGGGATTGCTTTTTTTTTTTTTTTTTTTTTTTCTTTTTTGAGAAGAATATTGGGATTGTAATTGTGTGTCATTTCCTACCTTATATCTGAACAAAAATTTGAGACATTATTGAGTATGTATACATAAGATTTTACGCCAAGTCTTTATTGAATCTAATCTAATCTTTTTTTCTTTTCTTTTCTTTTTTTGAGAAAGAGAATCTAATCTCTTTATTTTTGAAACATGAATATTTTCCCCATTATAAAAGGTGAATATATATTGGTATTTTAAGGTGAGACAAACTACCCTCAGTAATTTTTTTTTCTTTTTATATAAATTATGAGTTTCCCCAGTTCTCCTAATTAAAACTACAAAAATAGTTACAAATTTCACTAGGAGAATATATATTGGTATTTTAAGGTGAAGCAAACTAACCTAAGTAATTTTTTTTTTATAAATAAGTTATGGGTTTCTCCAATTCTCCTAATTAAAACTACAAAAGCAATTACAAATTTCATTATATAATTTCTGTTTTATTCCTAAAGAGTTGACAATTTAACTGATCAACGCTTTCACAACTAAAAATGCTTTGCAGTTTTTGTTTTAGATAAAAGTGTACGATTAATTCATGTTGATTGGTCTATTGATTGAGAGGTTTTAATGCGTTGGAATGAAATGGTGATATTGGTGGATGTAGGTAGGTTTTTATTCTTATTCTTTGTTATATTTTGATTTTGATTTTTTTTTTTTTTGAGAAGATGATATTTTGATTTGAAGTAACATTTTTCAGGGTTACATTATTATTAAATTATAGTCCTATTATAATAATTTATCAATTAAAATCTCTTTAGGATTATCAGAGACAAGGGCGGAACTACATTGGTTGGTAGGGGGCCATGGCCCCGGCCAGATTTTTTAAAAACTCTTTTATATTACACAAAACTAGGAACTCCTCACCATTTTTGTAAGGGTTAACCTCTCAATAATATTTTTTTTTTTGGCCCCTCCTGCTTTCATATAAGATAATTTTTAGACATAAATTTTGTAGACAACATGACAGCATATATATGATTTGATTTATGACTTAGTTTGGACTTTGGAGTAAATATTTGAACTTTTTTAAAAAAACTAATGTACAAACATGCACTCCAGCACACGCATGTACTTTTGATTTTTTTAAATTGCAAATCAATATGATGGCCTAATCTCGCCCCCAAAACCAAAAATCCTAGTTTTACCCCTAATCAGAAAACGTTAATGTTTGTTGCACATATTCATACACATATCCTTTAATTTTAGTTATAATTTTGAAATTGTGAAATTATTTTTTCAAAACACGATTTTACCATTTAATTTAGGTGAGACACACTCCATACACACTGCTATGTAATAATCCGCACTCATAGGAAAATAACGTTTGTGTGTGTGTGTGTGTGTGTGTCTAGCCAGAAGGATATCTTCTATCCCATTACGCGCTTTTTACATCAAATGGAATGAGTTTTGGTGGGTGAAATTTTTGTTTTATTTTTGGTACCATGTGCCATGCATGCATCTGCTAGGCGGCCTAGGCTAGGCCATCAAACACGGCTTGTAACTTTAGCAACAGAAATAGAGGATTCTGGAACCGCCTGAAGAGTAGAGCAAAAAAAAATCTCAAACGTTTTAAAATCATTTTTATTTATGTCAATTTTTTTATTAGGCCGGATTTGTAGGGCCTAAGAAAAAAAACCATTCGATGGGTTGGTGTCTCGTTCACATTGTGATCTGTTACACACAGCTAATACATACATGCATCCATACAGTCTTAAAGCACATACATATCCATCGGCTGAGAATCAAAGATAAACCCAAAAACCCACTTTATCGAGGAGTCAAGGACATACATACATAAAATTTTTTTAAAAAAAAACATGCAAACAACCATTGAAAATTTCAAAATAATAAAATAGAAAGTTATTAAATGGTGTTTTGTAATTTCTTTACTCATTATATTTTCATTTCAATATATTTGATTAATAAGTATCTCAAAAATATATTTGATTTATAAATATGTATACCTTAAATTAAAAGGGAGTTTATTGTCACCTAGAAAAATGAAGTTTAAAACAAGGGGAATAAGAGGGAAGTTGTCTCTTCTTTTTTTTTTTTTGGACAAAAAAGGGGAATAAAAGGGAAGCTGTCTTTTTTTTTTTTTTTTTTTTGACAAAAGTGGTTTGTTTTCTATTAATCATCTATGGAATTATCTGTTATCATAAGATTTTTATGATATCATGTTAGTGTTTAGTTAGCTTATGGAGATATATAATTAATGAAATTTATTATGATTTTTACATTTTTTTGCCATGAATAAAAAAAATATACCAACTAGTACTTGTTAGTATTTTTTTTTTTTTTGTTGCTAATAGTACTTGTTAGTAATACTTGCAAAAGAGAATGAGAAAGTTATTGTTTGGCTTGAAGAATACTTCTCTTTTCTCTTTTCTATTGTACAATATGATGATTAGGAATGAATACACAAACTATATATCGTTTCTTAGTATATATATGTGTGTGTGTGTGTGTGTGTGTGTGTGTGTGTGTGGTTAAGACTCTAACCTTTGACTCTAAAAAGAAGACTCGTTCCAATATTTTTTTCTTGCACATGTCTAAGAATTTATTATTTTATATCAAATTGGTAGTGAGTTCCAGTTAGCTCAACTAGTAAAGTCTCTGATGGTTGTATAAGAGATCTGAGATTCAATCCCTGCCTACACAAAAAACTGATTAGTGTCTTGGCCTGATGATAAAGAGCTATCATTAGGAGTGAACGCTATAAGTTGAAACTCTCTCTAAAAAAAAATTGGTGGAGACGGCTAAGCTTGTTGTCCCTGTTAATTGAGACACCGGCCCGGCCTATATTGCCAACATATCCTTGGCTCATTGGCCTTCAAATCTAGCTAGGAAAATGATATTACATATAGACCTCCATTTTAATAAGCAATAGAAATTATCATAATAAGCCTGGTGATGCCAACTAATCCATGTATCATTGGCCCCCCAAAATCTAGAAAATTGGAGTCACATAGACCTCTAATTTATTACCAATTAAGCAATAGATATAATAACAATTCCATCGCATTTGGGACGACTAGTTGTGCCAACTAACCTATAGGACATTGCCTTTAAGTATGCTATATTTTAAATAAATTATGGGTTTCTCCAGTTCTCCTAATTAAAACTATAAAAACAATATATTAGTACAAATTTCATTATATAATTACTGTTTTTTTTTTTTGATAAAATATAATTACTGTTTTATTCTTGAAGAGTTGACAATTTAATTGATCAACGCTTTCACAACTTACAAATGCTTTGCAGTTTTTGTTTTAGATAAAAGTGTATGATTAATTCATGCTGATTGGTCTATTGATTGAGAGGTTTTAATGCGTTGGAATGGAATGGTGATATTGGTGGATGTAGGTAGGTTTTATTCTTATCCTTTGTTATATTTTATTTATTTATTTTTTTTTTGAGAAGATGATATTTTGATTTGAAGTAACGTTTTTCAGGGTTACATTATTATTAAATTATAGTCCTATTAGAATAATTTATCAATTAAAATCTCTTTAGGATTATCAGAGACAAGGGCGGAACTACATTGGTTGGTAGGGGGCCATGGCCCCGGCCAGATTTTTTAAAAACTCTTTTACATTACACAAAACTAGGAACTCCTCACCATTTTTGTAAGGGCTAACCTCCCAAGAAATTTTTTTTTTTTTTGGGCCCCTCCACCTGCTTTCATATAAGATAATTTTTAGACATAAATTTTGTAGACAACAATACAGCATATATATGATTTGATTTATGACTTAGTTTGGACTTTGGAGTAAATATTTGAACTTTTTTTTTAAAGACTAATGTACAAACATGCACTCCAGCACACGCATGTACATTAATATTTGTTGCACATATCCATACACACATCCTTTAATTTTAGTTATAATTTTGAAATCGTGAAATTATGTTTTCAAAATACGATTTCACAATTTAACTGATGCGAGTGAGACACACTCCATACACACTGTTATATGTAATAATCTGCACTCATTGGAAAATAAGGTATTTTTTTTAGTGTGTCTCTAGCCAGAAGGATATCTTCTATCCCATTAGGCGCTTTTTACATAAAATGAAATGAGTTTTGGAGGGTGAAATTTTTGTTTTATTTTTGGCACCATGCGCCACGCATGTATCTGCAAGGCTGGGCCGCATCTTCTATCCCATTACGCGCTTTTACATAAAATGGAATAAGTTTTGGTGGGTGAAATTTTTGTTTTATTTTTGGTACCATGTGCCATGCATATATCTGCAGGCTAGGCCATCAGACACGGCTTGTAACTTTTGCAACAGAAATAGAGGATTCTGGAACCGCCTGAAGAGTAGAGCAAAAAAAATTCTCAAACGTTTTTAAATCATTTTAATTTATGTTATTTTTTTCTTAGGTCGGATTTGTAGGGCCTAAGAAAAAAAAACCATTCGATGTGTTGGTGTCTCGTTCACTTGTGATCTGTTACACACAGCTAATACATACATGCATCCATACAGTCTTAAAGCACATACATATCCATCGGCTGAGAATCAAAGATAAACCCAAAAACCCACTTTACCGAGGAGTCAAGGACATACATACATAAAAATAAAAAAACATGTAATCAAACATTGAAAATTTCAAAATATTAATCGAATAAAAAGTTATTAAATGTTGTTTTGTAATTTCTTTACTCATTATATTTTCATCAATATATTTGATTAATAAGTATCCCAAAAATATATTTGATTTATAAATATGTATACCTTAAATTAAAAGGGAGTTTATAATCACCTAGAATAATGATGTTTAAAACAAGGGGAATAAGAGGGAAGTTGTCTCTTTTTCTTTTTGGGACAAAAAATGGGAATAAAAGGGAAGCTGTCTTTTTTTTTTTTTTTTTTTATTGTTGACAAAAGTGGTTTGTTTTCTATTAATCATCTATGGAATTATCTGTTATCATAAGATTTTTATGATATCATGTTAGTGTTTAATTGGCTTATGGGGATATTTAATTAATGAAATCTTATTATGATTTTTACATTTTTTGCCATGAATAAAAAAAAAACATATACCAACTAGTACTTGTTAGTATTTTTTTTTTTGTTAATAGTACTTGTTAGTAATACTTGTAAAAGAGAATGAGAATGTCATTGTATGGCTTGAAGAATGCTTCTCTTTTCTCTTTTTTATTGCACAATATGGTGATTAGGAATGAATACACAAACTATTGTTTCTTAATTAGTTTGTGTGTGTGTGTATATATATATATATATATAATGGTCATAATTTCTCCAAAGCTTATGTTGTCATTTACTTCATTTATTCAGAATTAGTCTTATACATCTTTTGTTAGCCTAAGGTCTTTTTATCTTTGGTAAATTTCTTATAGTTTCCTACTTTATTCCAGAGTTTTGGAAGTTTTGTTAGCCTATCAATTAATACTCTAGCAGTCACATTGAGGATCATTTTTAATTACCAAATGATGTCCTGTTCAATTGGAATGTAAGCTTATGTGGGCTTAATTTTAGGGATTGCTTGTTAGTAATTCAGTAGAAAATGATTTCATAGTTTTTTTTTTAAGCCAAAACTCAATGTTATAAATGATTTTTTTTTTCTTTTTTGGTGAATAAATGAAAAAAAAAAATTGTATTAAAAAGATATTGCTGTCAAATATGGTCTAAGTTTTGAGTTCCTCTAATCGTTGAAATGGTTTTGCATTTATTTTGTATAGCCTTATTGTTTTTAAATGGATAATAAATTGGGAACAATCTTTTGTATTTCACCCAACTCGAAAGTCAAAAATGTTGATAATGACAGTAAATTAATTGTTGCATCATGTGGTTGGGAAGAACGTATGATATATTGGTGCACATACTAGCTAGGCTGGAAAAACCAGCACATGGCACTGGCACAGACATGACTCATCATCGGGCAAGGTAAAGCAAAAAAATGAAGAGATAAAACAATCTGTCCATACAAAAGGCACAATCTTACGTGGACCCTATATGCTGTTCAATGGAAAATTGTGCCTTGTAGGAGCCCATGAGGGCATTGTAATATGAATGAAACCTCAAATGAGGGCCTCGACATTATTCAATTTTCAATACTAGAGGAGGGGAAGAGGATCTTTTTAACTTTATTAGATCTCCAAAGCCATACATCCCAATACGACTTTTTTTATTTTATTTTATGAACCATCCCAATACGACATGATTCATGATAGAAAGAATCAACTTCATCAAAAAATGATAGAAAGAATCAAACTTCCAAGTCACCTTTTTTACTCGGGGAGCTAACCTCTCCAATCCAATTAGTAAAAGTTTACGGTGTCCCCAATTCTCTTTCCCATAGAAAGTGCCTTTGAAGCTTATCCAGCTTATTGGTTACATGAACTTGATTATATGCATCATAACGAAGGCATAAAATAAGCAGTAATAGAAGATTAATTTTTAAGTTTATTTCTAATCCTCCCTTCTTTTGGACAAGTATATAACTTATTCCATCCTGCAAGCCTTTTTCTCCACCTGTTTTTAGAATTTTAATATGATTCTTGTATAATATGGATTATAATTTTTATTCTCCTATGAAATTTAGAATTGGGCATGCATGGTATTTAATTATAAGTTTCAAAAAGTTTGATAAGATTAATTCTATGACACCACTCAAAAGATAAACCCAAACTCGATCACGTTACTAGAACATAGATTTATATAATCCATCCATACAACATATATATAATATATTGCTCTATTTATCATCTGGCTAGTGCTCTCTCTCTTTCTCTCTCTCTGAATAGTACTGCTGTTCTATATAGATAAAGAACAGCTGTAAGTACATACATATAGATTCATTGGGGCTGGGGGATGGAGGAGGTACCCCACTTGGACATAGAGAGGGAGTTGTCAGAGAACTCTTTGTTAGGAACTCGATGGTTCCTAATGGAGATTGATGGGAATTATAGGGAAATTGACTTAATTCGAGGTAGTCACCCTCCATAGAGAAAGAGAGAGATTAAGAGAGAAAGAGAGAGAGAGAAAAATATGCACTAATGCACTAACAAATTGGTTTATTTTTCATTAATCTCTCATATTGGATTACAATAATGTATTTATAGGAGACTAGCTCTAATCTCATTGGCCCACATAGCCTCATCCTATTGGTTCTAATATTCCCCATGTGCATTACTAATTTCAACATGTGCTAAATATGATTAACATGCCTCATTCTATTGGTTCTATTATTCCCCATGTGCATTAATAATTCCAACATGTGCTAAATGTGATTAACATCTTAAGAATTGTAACTAACTAACTAAATCTCAATACACCAATTATTATCCATATGCTTATAGCATTCCTAACAACTAATATTTCTCTCTCTCTCTCTCTCTCTCTAGGATTAAATAGAGGGTGTCCCCATCAATATTGAGCCAACCTCTTCTTGGAATTTCCAAAAAGGAGCAACCTCCCTTTGTGGGACAATTAGAATGACGGAGAGAGGGAGAGAGATTATTCAGAGGTTTTACGCACTGTCAAGTTTAGAGTTTAGACTTTTTTGAGCCCTTAAGAGTGGTAGAGGCTGCACGGAGAGAGAGAGAGAGAGAGAAGTAGGAGAAAAAAGAATCAGCAGAGAATGAATCCAAGATAAAAGGATAAACCCAAACTCACATTAGCCTTACAAAAAGATACATGTACGCACTGTCAACACATTAATTGAGCTGATTAACAAAACTCTTATATATATATATATATATATATATATATCATCTGCTAGTTCCTGATTCCCTTACCTCACTCGGAATTATATAGGCTAGGGGATGGAGGGGTTGCCCAAAGGACTCTTCTGTGGTGTGCCTAGCAATGGAGCAGTAGTGTTGTTGTGACTCAACCTTGTTGGAGCTGGAGCTGGGGTGCGGGTGTTTGGATTGGGTGGAGGGACATAAGAAGCCTTATGCAGCATAGAGGGAATAACTCAGTGGCTGGCTCCACTTGTATGTGAGGGCCTCACTTGCCAAAATTTTTTCTTTTATACTTGGCAAAAAAAAAAAAAAATATATATATATATATATATGTGTATATATATATATATATATATATAATCAGTTTAAATTAATCTGTTAAGTGACCACCTAACTTGAAAAAAATGTATATATATACTTCAAAAAAAATATTATATACTATATTAACTTATTTTGACTACCCTAATAAAAATGTTGTTTAATATTAAACAACATGGCACCTAAGAATCACAAGAATTTGAATTCAATAAAAATAATGGTAATGCTACGTTCATAACATTTTCACAATAAATCTTATATAGTAAGTTGTTACTAATTCTAATTTGGGCTCAATATTGACATGTTTTACTCACCACTAACAACTTGTTGCATAAGATTTGTTATGAAATTGTTGTGGTCACTTTATTATTCTCATATCAGCATATTCAATTTTTTTTTTCTTTTTAATACAAGATAGTATTTCTACTCTAGCTTAATCTAAGTGTATATGTGTGTGAAGCTTTTTCTTAGAGACTAGAACCCCGGCCATTGCCCCTAACACCCCACAAGCATTTATACTTGTGGAGTGACCATCGCACCAAGGGTGTGCGGTGGCAGCATGTTAAATTTCCACTTTATCCCTTATTAGTCTTTTTTTTTTTCCTCTTTGCTAGTACAAAAAATTGTAATATTTCATGTATTTGTGTGTGTGTGTGTGTGTGTTTTGTGAGATTTATATATTCAAGTCGTCTCTTTATTAAATTTTGTATAATTTAAGTTTCTTAGTGACTACCCTAAAAAAAAATTTTAGAGCCGCCGCTAGAATAAGGGTCCCTGGATTGGGGGCAGATGGTGGCACTGAACATGAGGAGCAGCCCAGTCCATTCCACCGAGTGAAGATGAGACATGAGGAGTGTTGACACCAGTGGTGGAGGATTCTTCATTGGATTTTGTTGATATTCTTCATGAAGGATCCTCCTAGCTAGCCTTAAAAGCAAGCATGCTCATCATCAGAAAAAGCACCACCATGGCTGTGAGAAGCATATTTCTAATTTGAAGCATTTTCAGAAGCAAAAATGGGTTAGAAATGTTTCAATGAAGAATAAGGGGGAGATGGTTTGGCCTTTTGGAAATGCTAGTGTGATATATTGGAGTGGAAAAGGCTAGAGCTTTATATATATATACTAGCTTTGGAGCACGCGCTGACGCGCGTGTTCAGAGGCTCTTTTATTTATTTATTTTTTTTATAAGGGTTAATTTAGAGCATTTATCATAATTTGAGATTACTACATTTTTCAATCACAAAAAAAAAAAAAAAAAAAAAAAACTAGGGGTGTGATGAAAAATTATTTCACCACACATAATACTTATCACACCCCTAGTTTTTTTTGCAATTGGAAAATGTAGTAATCCCAAATTATAATAAATGCTCTAAATTAACCCTAACCCAAAAAATAGAAGAGCCTTTGAGCACGCACTCATAGGCTAGTTTTTACAATAGTGAGTATTCAATGAGTTTAAAATTGACAAACTATCATTATTAATACTTATATTGTATTTTATAAGGTACGTAATATTTTTTATAGAGTAGTAAATTAATAAGATTTTTGTTAAAGGAAATGCTCCTGAAAAGATCCTAAATTAAGTAACTACACATCCATGTTCCCCCCCCCCCCCCCCCCCCTGCTGTTGATGTTGTTCTTTTTTTTCAAATTTTATGTATGACAGTTATCATTTTTTGTCTAATCCTAAAATGTAGTTTTTTTAATCCTAAAATTTAGCCATTTATTACACATCCATAACATAAGTAAATAAAAGCTTAAATTTAAAATTTTATGGCAAAAGATACACGTTATTTTTGGTGTTGTTGTTCTTTTTTTTTTTAAAAAAAATTAATAACATTTATCAATTTTTCTTCAAGAGAAATGATTAGTTTACAACATTTTTACAACAAATCCTAAGTGTAGGTTGTTACTAGTTGTTATTGTTAGATTAAAAAAGTAATCTCAGTACTAAATTCAAATTTGAACCAATAATAACTAACAACCCATGATTTGTTGTAAAAATATTGTGGACGTAGTTAGTCCTAGTTTTTTAGTCTTAAAAGTTAGTCACTTACGACACATCCATAACAAAAGTTAAAAAGAGTTTAAATTTCAAATATATCAAAAACTTTTAAAACTGAGAAAAAGGTACATAACATTTTTATAAGTCCTACGTTTTATCCAAAACAAAAGCTATCCCTATTTTGAGAGGGGAAAAAAAAAAAAAAACATAAAATTATCCCACATTCAATCCACAAAAAACCCAACCTGGCGACCTTTTTTTTTTTCAAATTCAAAGTTTAAAAATACCTTAACCTTATCCCATGGTAACCTACATCAAAAATTCTATTTTAATGGAGATGTTCAATATTCAAATCAATCTTTCCAATTATCAAATTATCATTAAAAAATAATCATTCAAATTCAAATTCCGCTTGCCAATATATTATATTATCCCAAAAAAAAAAAAAAAAATCCTTATTTAGAAGAAATTGCCCACTACCACGTGAAAAATGCAATCCCCATAATATGTAAACACCTTCATCTATAAATGATAATAAAAAAATGAAAAAGAAATATAATAGAAAACCTAATTTTCAGGACATCTGATTTTGAAAGAAAATAAGAAGCTAAATTTTAGGAAAATTTAAAAGATTAACATGGGGAATTAGTGTGACTTAAACAGAGACAAAACTAAAGGAGATTCTGGTAAAAATACATATCTAACTCCCTACAAAATAGGACCACTTTTCTGTTAGTTTTCAAGGTAAACCCACCTCACCTTTTCTCTCTCTCTCTCTCTCTCTCTCTCTCTCTCTCTCTCTCTCTCTCTCTCTCTTTCCTTTTTTCTTTTATCAAGATTTACTGTTTTTATTTTTTATTTTTTTTTAAACTTCACTTTCCTTACTCACTTTTTATTTTGTAAAAAACAAAAATCTCACATTTTCCTCTCTTTTTTTTTTTTCTTTTAAATCTCTTCTTTATTTTGGGGGGGGGGGGGGGGGGAAAGACTCCTATTATAAAACCACTACTATAACTTTTCCATCCATATCCTTAAATTTAGGCACTAACATATCTGATTTTGAAAGAAAATAAAAAAACTAAATTATAGGGAAATTTAAAAGATTAATGCAGGGAATTGGTGTGACCCTATCCTTATTTAAAATTTTATCAAAAAAAGAAAAACTACACATTTAAAAATTTTGGATTAAACTATTTTTAAGAAAAATCCCACCTTCTATCCAAAAACACTACCCGACCACCCTTTTTTTTTCAAATTCAAAGTTTAAAAACAATACACATTTGTGGATAACTGCATATACTGTTTTAATCCTAAAAGTTAGCCACTTACTACACATCCATTACAAAAGTGAAAAAGAGTTTAAATTTCAAATATATTTATTTTACGGTAAAATTTTTTAAAAAAAAAACCCACGTTCTATCCAAAAAACACTAACCGACCACCCTTTTTTTTTCAAATTCAAAGTTTAAAAATAGTACACATTTGTGGATAACTACATGTATTGTTTTAATCCTAAAAGTTAACCACTTACTACACATCCATAACAAAAGTGAAAAAGAGTTTAAATTTCAAATATATTTATTTTACGGTAAAATGATCAATTTTAATCTTAAAATGTAATGTTTTAATCTTAATAGTTAGCCACTTACTACACATCCATAACAAAAGTTAAAAAGAGTTTACATTTCGAACATATCAACTACCCTTAAAACTAAGAAAAGGTACGTAACATTTTTTATGGAGTAGTAAATTAATAATTATAAAAAAAAAATGTAAATTGAATTTCACATAGAATTATAAAAATGATAAATATAACATGATACATCAATTATATAATAACACCCTCTAAAAAAAAGTAGTGTAAATTACATTTTAAAAAAATAACATAAATTACATAGAAAAAATTGTTTACATAATACCCTCTAATAAAAAGTAGCGTAAATTATATATTTTTTTTAAAAAAAGTACTGTAAATTACCACCTCAAGTAGATAAATTTCCTTAAAACCCAACACCAAATTGACCAATCATGCTCACATTCGCTCCAGCCTGCAATGCCTCCATAAATTCCTTGGTCCTAGACCTCACAATTGTACCCAAATTGTTCACCAAATCTATAACCCAAAAATTAGAAAAAGTGTTAGCAATCTAAAATCACATTAAATATTAAGTTTTTGGACCAAAATAGAGAGGAATAATATATAAATATAAGTACTTGCACACATAAATAGAGAGAGTCTTGTTGATTTTGTCTGTGAGGCTCTCAAATCAAATCTTATCTAATACCTGCACACATAAATGCAAAACCAATTAGTCTTAATCATCCAAGTAGCTTAATTCCCTTAATAAAAATACCGTAAATTCCCAAAAAAAAAAAAACCCAAAAAACTTACCAATATCCTTTTTCAAGTAGCCAGTTCAAGCACTAACCCTCCTATTTAATATTTCGAAGTCAACCACGGTAATAAGTCACCATGAAACGATAGAAACTGAAAAGTTGTTGGAGCCTCCGACAATAAATGTCTTCAATTTGAAGAAAAATAAAGGAGAATGTAGAGCTAAATTAAATGTCTTCAATCTGAAGAAGGATGAGAGATAGAAAGTGAGATAGAAACTGGTAGTATACGTGAGTTTTGTAAGAGTTTTAATTTACATATTTATCCCTGTTAGTTGAAAACTTGTAAGTGGGTATGATGAGAGTATTTTAGGCAATGTCTTCGTGAGAGTTAGAGTTGCATTTTTACTGGATTGTCCTTTAGTTTTGTTTCTACTTAAACATAGGGGTGTAGGGGCATTTTTGAACTAGAAAGTGAGGATTCCAAACAGGAAAAGCCCTTTAAATAGTAGTATAGATATAGTGACTACTGACTAGCACATGCTACCACTTAAGTAAAAGAATTAAGATAAAATTTATATTTTAAGAAGTATTAAGCTATATACATACAAAATGTATGTCATACAAAATTAATTTCATTAGTATAAGAATTTTTCGTATAAAATTATGTGTTTTTATTTAAAATGGTGTGAAAAGATAAAAATACAAAAACTCAACCCAAGAAAACTGTATGTGAAATAATAAATTTTGACTCAACAAAGTTGACTGAATCAAAAAAACTTTTTTAGAAACACAACAGAATGGTACAATACTTTCATAATACCTTTATATTTTTGTTATATATATATTGGAAAATAATTGATAGTTCAACAGTTGTGAAAATAAGATGACAACAACAAGATGTCTTAACATTTTCTCTAGAGAAAATGCTACGTCTATAATATTTTTACAACAAATCATACTCAGTAGGTTGTTATGGATTGTTATTGGTGGGCAAAAATGTAATTTCATTGGTAATTTTAAATTAGAACCAATAACAATTTACCACCTGTGATTTTGTTTTGAAAGTGTTGTGAAAACTATTGTGGATGTATCATTTCTTTTTTCATAATACCTTTATTTTTAGTTACGGTTCGTTCTAGTATGATATTTTATTTTGACCTATAAGAAATTAACACCTCATAAATTGTGAAAATATTGTGACAATTTATTGTGTTGCTAACTTATTGCATATATAAAGTGCTTAGGGGTCTAAGGGGGAAAGGGTTCGAGCTATAGGATTAGCAGCATGTTATAATTATTTCTTTAAAAAAAAAATATTATTGCATATAGGCTGGTTAAGTAACAGTTCATATGTCAATAAAAAATATAAAAATAAAAAAAATAAAAAAAATAAAAAAGGTTCAACTAACATGTTACCGAAAAAAAAAGAGGGGGGGGGGGGGGGGCAGTACAGCATGAGTTGAATAAACCAAACACTATAGCTATAAACATTGTGAGTTGAATAAACCAAACACTGTAGCTATAAGGATTGGCTTTTTTTATATATAGACTAGTAAGGGTTACATGTGCAAGGCACGTGCTAAATATTGTGAGTTGAATAAACCAAACACTGTAGCTATAAGGATTGGCTTTTTTTATATATAGACTAGTAAGGGTTACATGTGCAAGGCACGTGCTGCCCCTTGAGTGAAAAAAATTTAGATATATATATATATATATATATTTTTTTTTGAAGTAGTATTAAATCATGTACTTAAATTTAGAATAGTTATTTAACATATGACTATCTATTTAGTATAATAATTTCTTAGAACCTATTTACTAAAGACAGTATCTATTCACAAATTTTTTTTTTACTAAGAATGATAACAAATGTCATCATCTTCCAACAATAAATAACTAAGTTTTGATAAAACATTGTCATAATATTTAAATTTTCGCAATAAATGATGATATATGCTACAATTGAAACTCTTCATCAAGTTAAATACCTACAACCGTTTGCAATGAATATTTTGTTACTCATACTTCCTTCTTTATCATTTTATTTTATGAGCCTAACTACGATGCTTAGCTTACTTAATTTTTAATAAACATATTTTTAAGAAATAAAAAAAATAACAAAAGACATATGTCATTGAAGTTTTTATTAGATAAAATTATAAATTTAGAAGATTTAAACCTCTAATAAGTTAGTGTTCTCTAGGTAACAAATAGAATACCATAGATCACAATTTTTACTTTTTAAGTATGACTAACACATAAAACTCAAAATACACAAAGAAAAATTTTGGGACATTCAAATTTAGTGCGGCATTTAGACATTGCACAATGAAATATTTTATGAATCATAAAATTTTGTTAGGATTTAACTAAGAGAATAACAACAGGGACTATATGCTTGTGTACAAAATATAAATGAGGAAATTATTCAATTTTAAAGTTGGGGGATGAAACTACTCCAAACATAGAGAAAATTACTTTTTTCTATAAATTTTTTTTTTGGTTAGTAAAACTATGTGTTTTTATGTTAAACAATGTGTTAAAAAAACCCAAGAAAATTGTCCATAAAACAATGAATTTGGCTCAACAAATTGGCTATACAAAAGAAAAAAGTCAGGAAAACAATAAATGCCATGATATTTTCTCAATACCTTTATTTTAGCTATGGATGGCCCTGGTATGATATTTTATAATTTTATTTTAAAGTAATGCTACATCCACAACATTTTCACAATAAATCCTAAATGGTAAATTGTTATTGATTTTTAATTGGGACAACTACTTCAAATTATGCATTAAAAAAAAACCAACAGAATAAAATTTTGCGTGAAACAATGAATTTTTGCTCACCAAATTTGACTAAACCAAAAAAAAAAAGTCTAGGAACATAACAAAATGTTACAATATTTTCACAATACATTTATTTTTAGCCGCGGTAAATTTAGGTTTGATACATTATTTATTTTATAGAAATGCTATCTCCATAATATTTTCATATCAAATTCTAAATGGCAAGTTGTTACTGATTTTAAAATAGACCCATGACTGATATCACTTTTTTATCCATCTATAGTAGCTTACCACCTATGATTTGTTGTTAAATTAATGTGAAAATGTTGTGGACTTAACAATTTTTTATTTGATCTATAAGAAATTGAGATCTTAACAATTGTGAAAATATTGTGATAACAACAAGTGTTACAACATTTTCACAAAACATTTATTTTCAGTTGTAGTTGATCATAGTCTCATATTTTATTATTTTATTTTGACCTATAAAAAATTGACACCTCAATAATTGTGTATTGTGAAATTTGTTGTGTTAGTATAACAATATATATGTCAACTCATATAAATATTAAAAAAAAACACAAATCGATGACTGGAAAAAAAAAAGAAAAAGAAAAGAAAAGAAAAGAAAGGGCTAATAAAGTGATAAACAATATACATTGAATAAAACATTAAGTACCGTAGCTACTACAGTAGTTTTTACACATTCACATAATAAGTGTTATAACATTTTCATGAAAATAAATCAGTTATGATCGGTCACAGTTTCATATTTTATTATTTTATTTCGACTTATAATAATTGACACCTCAATAATTGTGAAAATATTATGAAATATATTGTGTCAGTATAACAATACATTTATTTTTAGTTCTGATTAGTTCCAGTATGATATTTTATTTTGATTTATAAGGAATTAACATCTTAACAATTGTGAAAATATTATGACAATTTATTGTATTAACTAACCGCTATATATATATAAAGTTTTAAAAAAAGAGTTGACCAGGCAATATTACCCGAAGAAAAAGAAAAAGGCTAGTGAACAGTGCAAATTGAACCAACAAAAAAAATTAGCTACTACTATAGTTTTACACGCATTCACACTTTTGTTATGAAAGTATTGTACAAATTATTATGGATACAACACTTCTTTTTTCACAATACTTTCATTTTTAGTTATGATTGTTTCTTGTATGATATTTTATTTTGATTTATAAGAAATTAACATTTCAAAAATTGTGAAATTATTGTGACGATTTATTATGTTAACTAATAGCCCCATAAAAAAAAAGAGCGGACCAGACCATATTACCCAAAAAAATAAGTAACGAAAGAATGCAAAGGACTGAATAAACTAAGTTACTGTAGTTTTACCGTCGCTAGCGCATTGGCGCTTCTAGATGATTTTTTTTTTTTTTTTTTTTTTTGATGGGATAGATGATTTTTATTTTATTTTTTGAGTTAGGTAAAGACTTGCTTGATGTGACTATACATCTTGTTAAATATGATAAAATAGCTTTCCATATATCAGAGTACAGGTATTAATAGTAGGTTATATTATAATTTTGATTAAAAACAATTTTTGGTATATTAAACGCTGGACCTCAATGAAAAAAGAAATATATATAGGATTTTACTAATGCGTACTTTATTAATTTCTATTTTTAGAAAAAAAATTTTGAAAATTGATAAAGTAATGACAGTTTTTTCAATTCTCGAAAAAATATTTTCACAAATAGAAATCTTAATGTGTGCCCTAAGGACACACATTAACCAACCCATATATATATATATATATATATATATATATATATATATATTCTGACTTTGCCAATGAACGCGGCCAAGGAGTTGAAAGTGGAAACCATTGCCCCTACCCTACAACAAGTTGAAAGTGGGAGTTGTATTGAATAATGTTAAAAATTTTAGAAGAACGATATGACATATGAGGTTGTACTTGTAGTACAAGAAAGGAACAAGACAATGGAGATTTTCTTCAACATTGGTGGGCTCATATGGAAAGATGGAAAGTTATCCATAGCATGTCACAACAGCAAGGAGGGCAATAGAATTATTAACAGAGCATAGAATATTCTGATCTTTTTGTAGAATTATTCCAATTACGTGCTTTCGGGTAATGGACCATTTGAGGTCTATTTTGAAAACGCAATCAGAAAATGACAGAAGGGAAATTGTTGGACAAAATGTAATGGAAAAATATTTGAGAGGTATTAAGTGAATGAATTGAGGATAAAAAAACAAAGAGAATGAATTTGAAAAGTCGAATTTTACAGAAAAAAGGGGAGAGGAAAAGTGGCTACTGATTAAGAAGTTATGGAGAGAATTGAATAATTATTAATATTATTTTTATAAGACAATAATTTTTCTTAAGCGATAGTACCGTAGTGCAATAGAATTTCAAGGGAAAATATGTCAAAAACTAAAATAGTTCAGGGCCTGTTTTTTCGGTTACAAACTAAAAGGGTTAAGGCAATATCAATGCTAGTGATCAAAATGAAAAAGAAAACAACATCATATGATAGTTAGAAGTTAGAACCTCGGAAGAGAATGTGTAAAGTCATGACTCATGACCTATAAAAAGTTCAACATTTTATTTTGACTAGTGTGGGACCTGTGGGTTGCACGTGCAAAGCACCCGTTGGCCCTTTAGTGAGAAAATTAAAATAGATTTTTATTTTTGTTGAAGAAGTATGAAGTCATGTACTTAAATTTAAAATAACTATTTGAATATCTATGTACTATGACAATTTCTTAGAACTTATTTGCTAAATGTAATATATAATCACCAAAAAATGCTACAAAGAATGATAATGAATGTCATCATCTTTCTACAATATTTAAATTTCGCAATGAATGATAATATATGTTACAATTTTTTTGAAGATCTTCATTTAATTAAATATTTGCAATTATCTACAAAGAAAGTTTTTGTTATTCCCCCCTCAAAAAAAAAAAAAAAAAGATTTTGTTATTCATATTTCATTCTTTATTATCTTATTTTATGAATCTAACTACGATATTTAGCTTACTTATTTTTAATGAATACTCTTTTAAGCAGGAAAATAAATTAAAAAAAGAACAAAATAACAAAAGACATATGTCATCAAAGTTTCTATTAGATAAAATTATAAGTCTAGAAGATTTAAACCTAATAAATTAGTGTTCTCTAGGTAAAAAATAGAATACCATATATCTTCATTCTAACTTCCCAAGCATGACTACCAGTCTACCACATAAAATTCAAAAAACACAAAGAAATTTTTTGGGACATTAAAATTTAGTAGAAGTATATTAGATATTGCACAATGGAATATTTTAGGAATTATAAGATTTTGTTAGGGTTTAACTAAGAGAGAAACAATAGGGGTATATGCTCATTTACAAAATATAAATGATGAAATTATTTAACTTTAGCTTAGGGGGGAATGCAACTACCCCGAATATAAAGGAGGAAAGTGTTACTTCGTCAATTTGTGTGTGTGTGTGTTATGCGAGTGTAAAACAATATGCGTGTGTGTGCGTTTTTATTTTTTATTTTTAAAAAACTTGAAACAATGTGTTAAAAAAAATAAAACTAAAAAAATTATCCATTAAACAATGAATTTTAGTTCAACAAATTGAATAAACCAAAAAAGAAGTCTAGAAACACAACAAAAAGTCACAATATTTTTACAATACTTTTATTTCTAGCTATGGTGGGTCTTAGTCTGATATTTTATTACTTTATTTTAGAGTAATGTTACGTCCACAATATTTTCATAATAAATCTTAGATGGTAAATTGCTACTGGTTTTAAATTGGGCTAACCACTTTTAACCATGCATTTAAAAATAAAATAAAAAGCCAACTGAAGAAAATTGTGCCTAAAACAATGAAATTTGGCTTACTAAATTTGACTAAACAAAAAAAGAAGCCTAGGAACACAACAAAATGTCACACAAAAAAGAAGTTTAGGAATATAACAAAATGTCACAATATTTTCATAATATGTTTTATTTCCAGCTGTGGTAGGTTCCAGTTTGATATTTTATTATTTAATTTTTACGTCCACAGTATTTTCACGTCAAATCTTAGGTAAAAAATTATTATTGGTTTTAAAATTATGCATTAAAATAAAACAAACAAAAAGACAATACATGAAAATTGTGCATGAAACGTACAATGAATTTTGGCTTACTCAATTTGACTATATATGCTAAAAAAGAAGTCTAAGTATACAAAAAAATATTAAAACATTTTCACAATACTTTTATTTTTAGGATCCGAATAGATATATTTTTATTTTATTTGAGAGAAATGTTACATCCATAACATTTTTAGAACAAATTATAAATGACAAGTTGTTATTGGTTTTAAATTGAACCCACTACTGATCTCACTTTTTTAACCTTCAAAAATACCTTGCCACATAAAATTTGTTACAAAATTATTATGAAAAATGTTATGGACATAGTATTTCTTTTTATTTTATTTTATTTTGATCTATAAAGAACTGAGATCTCACAATTGTGAAAATATTGTGACAAGAAGAAGATGTTATAACATTTTCATAATACATTTATTTTTAGTTGTGATTGGTCCCAGTCTCTTATTTTATTATTTTATTTTGACATTTAAAAAATTGACACATCAATAATTATGAAAATATTGTAAAAATTTGTTGCGTCAGTATAATTGTGTATGCACATATAATATTTAAAAGCACAAGCAAAACTAGCGTATTGTGAAAAAAAAAAAAAAAAATCCAATGAACAGAGCAAATTGTCAATAATTATGAAAATATTGTAAGAATTTGTTAAGTCAGTGTAACTGTACATACACATATAAATATTTAAAAGAAAAGACAAAAACAGTTCAACCAAAACTGGCGTACTGTGGTTTGTGAGGAAAAAAAAAGGCCTAATGAACAATGTTGTGAAAGTGTTACAAAAAATGTTGTAGATGTACTACTTTTTTCATAATACCTTTAGTTTTAGTTGTGGATGATTCTAGTATGATATTTTATTTTAACCTATAAGGAATTAAGATATCAACAATTATAAAAATATTGTGACAATTTATTGTGTTAACTAACAGCTTTATATATATATAAAATAAAATAAAAGAGTGGACAGGACATATTACCCCCAAAAAAAATAGAGAAAAAAAAGAAGAAAAGAAAGCAACGAGAAGAAAAAAAAAGGAAAAGAAAGTAGCAACAGTGCAGATGTTGAAACCAAAGCAATGTAGCTATAGTGCCAATTGAACAAACCAAATGGACACTGTAGCAACTGTTCAAACTAAAAAAAAAAAGATAAAAGGGACTCAATAAATCAATAAACCAAATGTGTACTGTAAGAGCATTGGTGCTTTTTATATACCTAATAAAAAGGCGAACAACACCTTTTAGTCCCTACATTTTCAGGCGATTCCTATTTTAGTCCCTATATTTTATTTTTACCGCTTTTAATTTCTATTCTAAAAAACGCTTCTCATTTTGGTATCTGTTGTTACTCATTTAACATAATTATCCTACGTGGCAAACGGTCTAACAGTAAATGCTGACATGTTCATTAAAATAATATTAAAAAAATTATTTACATTTTAAAAAATGCCACATCAGCAATTTAATTTTTTTTTTAAAAAGCCACGTCAGATAAAAATAATATAAAAATTTCTAACGTAATTATTTTTTAAAAAAAGAAAAGAAATTAGTTAAATTAATTTTTATTTTTTTTGGAAGAACATGAAGAACTCAGAACTATGTGTTCTTCATTTTCTTTGTGTTCTTTCCCAAAAGATTGACTCATATTCTTAGCAAATTAATCCTTATTTTCTTCCCTTTTCTTTTTCTTTTTTTTCATGTATTTTCTTGGCATCCGAAACCAAAAAATTTCACACACTCAAAAGAAAACCTTCAAACGGGTTCCCCTCCCTTCTAAATCTCAAACCTTCCTCTCTCTTCCAAAACTCTCACAACTCTTTCAACCTCCATGGCCAGCCTCCTCTACTCATCCCCAGTACCGCCACCACCACAACCAGCGGTGGTTCTCTTCTTTTCTTTCTCTGAAACGACCTACTCTCTCTCTCACGATTTGCTCAAAATCAGACCCAAATGGCTCAAACTCTCTCTAACTCACAAATTGTTGTCTCTCTATCCCAAATCGGTAAGTCTCTCACTTTCATCTCTCTATCTCTCAGCTCAGTGGTGTAGATCGTGGTGGAGATGTATATTCCGATGGTGGGTTTGGGGGTTGTGAGTTTTGTTGATCTAGGTTTGTGGTGTATGTTATTTTTGGGTTTGTGGTGTATGTTGTATTCTGATGTTGATTTTTGGGTTTGTGGATAAGGATGATAATTGCATGAATCGGGTTGAGTTTGAAGTGAAAACCCAATTCTTTCTCTCTAAACCCATGGACGAAAACCCAAACTTTCTCTCTCAAAATTGATAGCCGAAACCAATGGTGGCTTTCTCTCAAAACCCATAGGCTAACTAAATCGACGGCTTCAGATCTGGGGTTAAAGGTGTGTGGGTTGTCGAATTTAAGGTTGAGTGGTTGTTTGTGGTTTGGATGTGCATGGAGGCCGAAAATCTGGGTTTGAGTTTTGTGATTTTTGTGTTTGGTTTCAATGCATAAGAAAATCTTGTTGAATGTTTGTGTTTTGTAAATTGTTATGGGCTGGTCTTTTTATTTTGTAAATCTGAGTGATTTTATGAGTTTGGTTGCTAAGAAAATGCAAGAAAAGAAAAGTAATTTTTTAATTTTTAATTTTCTGGGCAAGCATAGTTGGGGAAGAAAATGAAGAACACATAGTTCTGAGTTCTTCATGATCTTCCAAAAAAAGAAAAAAAAATTAATTTAACTAATTTCTTTTCTTTTTTTAAAAATAATTAGGTTAGAAATTTTTATATTATTTTTATCTGACGTAGCTTTTAAAAAAAATTAAATTGCTAATGTGGCATTTTTAAAAATGTAAATAATTTTTTTAATATTATTTTAATAAACACGTTAGCATTTACTGTTGGACCGTTTGTCACATAGGATAATTCTGTTAAATGAGTAACGACAGGGACCAAAACAGAAAGCATTTTTCAGAATATGGACTAAAAGTGATAAAAATAAAATGTAGAAATTAAAATGAAAATCGTCTGAAAATATAAGGACTAAAAAATGTTTTTCGCCTAATAAAAATATATAGAAATAAAAGGGTGGTTGCGCAGCTTTTTTATTATTATTATTATTATTATTTGACAAAAGGGCCTTGGCCTTTTAATAAATGCTTCTAGAATCTAGAAAAGTCGGTTAAAAATAAAATGAGTCCAGTTAATGTGTGCCCTAAAGGCACAAATTAAGCTTTCTATTTTTGAAAATATTTTCTCGAAAATTAAAAAAGCTGTCATTACTTTTTCAATTAAAAAAAAAAAAATTTTCTAAAACTAAAAATTAAGGGCACACGTTAGTAAAATCCAAATAAAATATACTCCAAATGAGTACACGTACAAAATTTTCACAATCCTAAATTTGGGAAGATTCCTGAAAACGGAATGCCACCAACTGCCAAAAGAGATCCAAGCTACTTTATGAGAGCAGTGGTGGCCCCAGTCAATTTATCTCCTTTTCAAAATTATTTGTTTGAAAATCACCGTTTGGATGTTTTGTTTGAGGGTGGAGGTGGACCCTATATTATTATTATTATTATTATTATTATTTTTTTTTATTGGAACCCTATATGAGTTTTGAACAAGTATTCAAACTGCATCGGTCCAATGGAATAGTCAATAGAGTAGACTTAAACTATATGTCTATGGGAAATGTTAATGAATTTCATTTTTGCATTATTAATTTTTTTTATATCTTGCTCATTTAAATCTAATTTAGATTTCTAGTCCATGCTTTGGCAGTGGAATTTGGAAATTTCTTGGAAGGTTCGTTGTTTACAAATGCCCCCAACATGTATCTTTATTTACGGAATAGCCAAGCTTGCTTTTTCTTAATAATTAATCCAATCACTTTATTAGGAATTTTCCTAAAACTCTATATTGAATTATAGCCATTAAAAATACTTAATAATAGTAGTAGTAATAATAATAACAACAACAACAAAAACTAGTAAGTAATACATTTTTTATAATGATTATCTCTACAAATATCTCTAAAATATGGTTTATTTACCAAAAATAAAAGCCAGGATTGAGTTTCTTTTTTCTTCAAACAAAGCTTATAATTTTATTTGGAATTTAATAAAAATATATATTAAATTCATTAATTCAAATTAGTACTTATTTTTTTAATTAAAATTTTATATTATTTACTATATATATATTTAGTGTGTAACCCCGATATGATACACAAATACACATTAGTACCAAAAATATTCTATTCCAGTAGCCAATCCAGCATGGCCTCTGAAAAGGAATTCAAAACATTGGGATTAATTCCAATGTTTATGCTCTAAACCTACATAAATAAAAATTAATGTATGAATTAATTCCAATAGAATGTAAAATATTTATATTTTTATATTTTGAAAATATACTCACTTTTACACAAATATTTAGATTTAATTAATATATCTATTATTAAAAAAAACACCAAAAAGTACGAGCACGACGTACCTATATCCGATAAACTAAGAACTCTTCACACATTATTAGGGCTGTAAATTAACTAAATTGTTCATAAATAGCTCGGGCTTGCCTCATAAAAAAAATAAAAAATAAAAACTTGTTCCTATTTGTTTATTTATAAATGAGTCAAGTTTTAGCCTCAATTTTAAGCTTGTTTAATAAACGTGTTGGGAACTCGGAGGTTCCTAATGGGGATGGATAGGTATTGCAACCTCAAGATAATTGGCTAGTTAATTCAACACGTACTCTATGAATTAAGTTATTCATTAAATGAGCTACACATGCTCAATTCATAACAAACTTATCTTTATCTCAACTAACTAACTAACTAAAGGAAATACAACAACTATTTGGAGATTACAAGGCATATGACATAATTTGGGGTTTTCTATCATTTCCATTCCCTTCAAAACACCTTACCCACAAGGTGTTGTTGTGGTTGTCATCTTCATCAAAAGAAATCTTCCAATGAATCAATACTTTAGTGACATTTTGATCACCATATCCATGCACTTCTCTTCAACAAGAGGTCCCATGTACATGAAGGTTCCTTCTTCGTAGATCTTCAACTTTTGCTCAAATTCTTGAGCTTTTAATGGTTATTCAATTTTCAAGGTCTTATTGGTTCTTTGGACCTTAGAATGTTCTTGGATCCTCAAGACCTCACTTGATCCTAGAACCATTAGAATTGTTGGCGCTTGCATCTTTGATTTTTCGATCACCAATACTTGGGTTGCCGATTCTTCAATCATGGACTCTTGAGTGGAAGCCTTCATTGGTGTATCAAGAATTGGTTCTTGGTCCCCTTACTTGAAATCTGCAGGCCCTTGCATTTTAGATTCTTGGGTGGTAGTCTCCAATATTGATGCATCAAGAATTGATGCTTGAAACCGATCTTGTGGGACGCATATGAAATGCACCAAACTGGGAGTTTATTGATATCTTGTAAGATGTGGTCAGATGTGTTAAGTTTTAAGTAAAAGCTAATATGACAATCTCTTATTGGATAGTGTATAAAAAAAAATTAAAAAAAAAAACTATTAAGGTTTTAAAGATTAGTGAGATTTTTGTTTTAGGGGATGGAGTAGTGTTCTTGTTAGGACATATGTGTTTTCACTTGTTAAGAACATATGTCACTTATTTATGTAAATTGGCTAATCCTTTAACAAAACACACTCTACTTATGATTGGGTAGTTCTAGGTATTTTTAATACTTTAAGAAATAAGGTTTCAAGGTCAAGTGTTGAAGTCATCAAGTCTGTCCAAGAAAAAGCAAACTGAAGTGCAAATTCATTAAATCTCGACACCTGCTCGATAGCTACCTCGACACCTGCTATCTGTCGAGATTTATAATTTCAGATTTTCTGATCTAATTTTCTTAGGATCCGTGAATATGCTTTTGGGCATTCTTTTCTTCTAACTCTAAACATATAAAATGATTGTTTTAAGAGTTGTCAAATTGTACACAAGTTGCAAAAGCATTGAGCAATCTCTGTTCAAGCAAATTATGATCAAAAGACGAAGTTCTTAACCTAGTTCAGCTTCTTTGAAGAGGTTGTTGTGTATTTGCACCAAAGGGTTTTGTGACCAAGCATCTTCCTGATCTTCATCGTATAGGATGAACTGAAGAACTTTGCAGCCAACCTCTCCTCCTTAGTTGGTGTTTTGAAGTCGCGTACTGGGATCCATGCATTGGTTAGTCACATACTTGGGAGCCGTGCATCAAAGGTGGGAACTGTCACTACAAATCAAGTCCAATTGGTTATTGGGGTAAGGGTTCAACTGTAGGTTGGTAAGGTACTTGGGATTCCTTTACTTGTAACCGCTTGATTTGATAATAGTGGAGTTTCGGGAGTGGTGACCTGAAAATCACCCAGTGAGGTTTTTGCCATGAGGGTTTTCCCTATTCGTAAACAAATCACTGTGTTATTTAATTTCCGCTGCATATTTAGTTTTTGGTGATTTGTTTGTACTTCCACGCAATTACATGATTAATTGATTAATTAATAACTTGGCTAATTAATTAATTGGTATAATCACAAGGGGTCATTTAGATTGTGGCCTATCAAGTGGTATCAGAGCAGGCACACTCTGATTATGTTTAATATTTGTTGTGTTGATCCATTGACCCCTGTTTGTCATGGATAGAGGACAGTCATTAATCATACCTCCTTTATTTGATGGCACTAACTATGCATACTGGAAAGTACGCATGAGAGCTTTCTTGTAGCCTTTAGATAAGAAGGTATGGCAAGCTGTAGAGATTGGCTGGACTAAGCCAAAAGAAGAACCGGCCAATTGGGATGACACAAAGATCAAGACGGCTAACTTCAACAGCAAGCGTTAAATGCCCTATTTAGCGCAGTCACCAATGAGGAGTTCAAAAAGATATCCTCAACTGAAACTGTTAAGGAGGCTTGAACCATCCTCTAGACAACCTATGAAGGAACAAAGGCTATCAAAGACTCAAAGCTTCAGAGGCTCACTACAAGCTTTGAAGAAATTAAGATGGAGGAGGATGAGTCGTTTGATGAGTTCTATGCCAAGCTCAAGGACATAGTGAACTCAGCCTTCAATCTTAGGGAAACCATCCCTGAACCCAAGGTTGTAAGGAAGGTGCTCAGATCTCTACCTGAGAGATTCCATGCCAAGATTACGGCAATAAAAGAATCAAAGGATATTGACAAAATTCCTTTGATTGAGTTGGTTGGAAACTTGCAGACCTACGAGCTAGGACTATCTAGGATTGGCAAAACGGGTAAAAGCAAGAGCATGGCCTTGAAGGCAAAGAGCAATGATATAGATGAGTCTTCCGATGATGAAGATTCCAAGATGAAGTCCTACATTACAAGGCAGTTCAAGAAGTTTATGAAGAATGCCAATGGGAGGAACTTCGACAAGGACCACAGACAATCCAGTTCTTCTCAGTTTAAGAGTCAAGACAAAGGGAAGAAGGATGCTAAGGATGGCGGTCAGTACACTGTTCCTGCAGGACCAAAGTATTTTGGATGTCATGGATTTGGTCACATGAAGCATGAATGCCCGACATATCTCAAGAGCATTGGGAAGAGTAAGGCACTTGTTGCAACCTTGAGTGACACTAAGCTTGAAGATGATTTCGACAATGAGGATGACTGAATCTTAAATGCCTTCACTACCACAGTCAATCCTATTGAAGGGATTATTGAAGAAGTGGATGAAGAAGAAGAACTGGTGGAGTCCAAATTTGAGAAGATGGATGATCAAGATGATATCCATTCAACCTATGGGAAGTTTTACAAGCTCTCTGAGAAGCATGAGAAATTGTATAGGCTGGCCACCAAGAAGCTCAGTGATGTAGAACTTGATCGTGAAGAGTTGTCCACAAAGTTTGATGAGGTGAATCAAACTATTGGAGCACTGAGATTTGAGAATAACTTTTTGGCTGAAAAGACCAAGAAACTTGAAGCAGAGCTGTCTCAAGTCAGAGCTCAATTGGAGAGGACTTCAAGTGCAAAGCTTGATGAGATGCTTAGCAATCAGAAATCTGCTTCGGATCGAACTGGCTTGGGGTATGGTCTTTCTTTCTCTAATACTGCTTCTACTAGCAATACTGTTTTTGTTTCTCCTGCTAATAACACTGAAATTGAGAACACTGATGTTAAAACTGAATTAGCTAGTGAGAACTTAGACAAGGGTAAATTTATCTTAGGAGCACCCCCTAAGCAAGATAAGAAAGATGCTAAAAACTCTAGGGCTAAGAAGGCTAACTCTCAAAAGCCTAAACAAAAGAAGCAGCATCTTTGTCATCATTGTGGAGCTGCCGGTCATACTCGACCAAATTGCTATAAGTGGCTAACCACTCAACAGAGTAACGGCATGATAGCATTTGGAAGTCAAAATCAGCTTTAATCCTCTCTTGCTCCTCTTGGAGATCTTCTAAAAGCCCTCATGTTTCTTTCGAACTTGAATGGTTTCAATTCTTCCCCCTCACCGCTGGTTCAAGGGTTCAATCAAAGGAAAGGTTCTTCCAAGGTGTGGAAGAAAAAGGACTTTAAGTGATTTCATCACTTTCTTTTCCTTTTTTTTTTTTTTTTGTTGCATTGCTTGTGTGTTTTGCATTTTTGTTGAGTCGGTCTAGTTTTATGCTTTACTTTGTTTAACATGTTTTTGTGTGTTTACTTTTAGTTTTGTTTATTTTGTTTTTAATATAAAAAATAAAATTGAAAAATCAGAAAAATACCAAAACAGTGTGTGTTTTGTGTACTTTGGTACTTGTGTACCTTGGATGGCCATTGAAACAAAATTTTCTAAACTTTGTATCTCTTGTACCTTAGATGAGCATCTCTATGCACAACTAAGTAAATGAGCTTTGTGGCTCTTGTTTGTGATGAGTAAGATTAAGTTATCTCTTAAAACTTAACACTCATATAACTCTTTTTGACGGGTAGGACTAAAAAATCCTAAGAGAAAGGCATAAATAACCATCTCACCACTGTTGCCCGCCAATCATAATATAACACCTGTATGCTTCGGCATAGCAAAAGTGCGTTGTCAAATGCTTAACATCTTGGGTATTTCTTTTCTCTCTTTTATATGCTCATGTATGGTATGCTAAAATAAAAGAAACTATGCAAAGAAAATAAAAAGCAAAAAGATCAAAAATGCTTTAAATATGATTGCAAGCGTGTATTCTAGGAGACGTGGGAGTTATAGGATGTACCTTGAAGGTAATAGTCCCTATCAAACAGTTATGATTGTGTGTGAGTTAAAGTTATATTCTCATATCTCAGATCGTCATAACATGTATACATATATGTAATCTTGCGATGTTTTTCACACACAACACGCAATATTCTTTGCTACTTTTGATACATGTGCAAGTACAATGTGATTTGGCCATCACAAAGGTTTTATATGTGCTAATGTATGCTCACTAAACTGTCTTAACTTGTTTTTGAAAAATAAAATTGGTTAGACTTGTTTAGTGTGTGTGTGTGTGTTTTTGAGGATCCATGTGCTTAAATTCTTGTCGAGAGATGATTTTGAGAGCTTTATATGTTGATTGGATCTATGGGTGTGGTGTATGTTAGATTGCATTCATGTCTGTGTTTTTCTCTTCTCGAAAAACTGCTTTTAACTGCTGGCTCGACACCTCCTCGATACCTGGTTATTTATCGAGCTTCTCAAGCCTTTTCTTATCGCAATCTCGACACCTGTTTCGACACCTGGTGGATTGATCGAGAAAGTTCCTGTCTCCTCGATACCTCCTCGATACCTGGTCGATCGATCAAGTTTCTGTTTTTTGAAACTGGTTCTTATACCTCGACACCTCTCGATACCTTCAGCTGTCTACGGCCAATACCTCGACACCTTCCTCGACAACTTCCTCGATACCTCTCGACACCTCAGCTGTCGAGATTTACTGAGGTGTCTATATAAGCCCAGTCGTGATTTTTTCTCTCATTTCACTCGATCTCTCTCGATCTGTTCGAGGTGGTTCCTCTCCCAAACACCCTTTTCTTACTCAAATCTTCAAACCCTCTTGATTTTCGGTCTTCCCTTGGTTTCAATCACTTGGTAAGATCTTATTTCCCTTCCTTTCTCATGCATTTCATGTTTTGAAACTTAGGTTTCGGGATTTTTGGAAATTTTTGGGGTTTTTCAAAATTAATGAGTTTTTCTTGAAATTTTGGGTTGGGTTTTCACTTAAATGTTTTCAAAATGTCATACATTGCATTTCATGTGCATTAGAATGATATTTACATGCATTTAGATGTGTGCTCTATGTTTGTGTGCTGGTAGGATTGGATTGGGCTGAGCCCATGATGTTTTTCAATTTACATGTCACATGCTCATGCATTTCCATGCATACGTACTTTTTGTTAAATATATTTGATATATATGAACTATTTTGGGACTTTTCTGATTGTCTCCCTCTCTATCTCTTTCTCATTCTTTTACGTTAGTAGTGTTTATGGCACCCAAACGTAAATCCATTCCAGCTCGGAACCCTCTGCGTTCTGGAGCTTCCTCTTCTTCTGACTCTGCTCCTCTTAACCTTCGGTTCCGTGATGGAGATGTCCACAAGGCATTTTCGGAGAACTTTTCTCGACGAGGTGTTCATTCGGAACGCCAAGTCATTTTGGCGGACTTCGTTGACATTGACCTTCCCTCTGTCATTCACAGTAAAGGATGGGAGTCACTGTGTGACGTCCCGGTCACTTGCCCTTTCGTGCTGATTCAGGATTTTTACTCCAACATGCACGAGATAGATCGTTCAGTACCTCTCTTTTTCACTTGCGTTCGAGGTATGCGCATCCTTGTCACACCGCAGCTAGTTGCGGATGTGCTTAGGGTTCCTAGGATAGATTTTCCTAATTATCCTTCCTGTGAGCATCTGAGGACTGTGTCCAAAGATGTGCTCATTTCTGCTTTTTGTCAGCGCCCAGCTGATTAGGGAGAGCATCAGTACACATCATGTAGGCCTTTTGCTAAAGGTCCTAGATTTCTTACATGGTGATGACTTTTGTACTCCATCCACTCTCTCACTACAACTCCATCATAGAGCCTCGTGCTTGATTTTTGTTATCTCTTTTAGAGCATCTTACTATAAATTTTCCTTCTCATTTTATTCTTTTTATTATAGATGTTCATCTTGATTCGGCGTCCTGTGATAAGCTCATCTTTCCTTCTGCTATCACGAGGATCTTACGCCATTTTTCTATTCCCTTTCTTGTGTCCGACCACTTCACACACATATGTGCCATAGATGCCACTACTGTAAAACGTAGTGAGGCTCAGTTTAGGTCGCGACAGACGGATTCCACTCCTTCCTCCCGTTCAGCTCCATCTACATCTGCTCCTTCTTCCTCTACGGGCGATGTATCTCTTAGAGACATTATGGCGCAGCTGCAGCGCATGGATGCTTGCCTCGATACACTCTCCTCTGAGTTGTATCAGGTGAATGTTCGTGTTGGTCGTATTGCATGACGGCAAGCGACCATGGGTAGTTTTGCTCCAGAGGCTACTCCTTCACCACCTTCTCCAGCGGCTTCAGACTCTAAGGATGATGATGATGATGGTGATGATGATGACGCTTCGGATAATGATGATAGAGATGCTAGCTCTACTGATGAGATGTCTACATGACACTCTATCCTTTGTTACTCGTGATAAAAAGGGGGAGTAGTTTTGGGTTATGAGAGTAGTCATTTTAAGGGGAGAGTTAGTATATGACATTTTTTATAGGGGAGTGTTGATATTTTTTAGGGATGTAGTGAGGTTTTGATGTATCTTTTCTTTTCTATTCTTTATAGATACATTGATCTTGTATATGAGGTCTTTTGACCAGTCTTACATACATTGTACTTATTTTTTCTTTATATATGTGGATGTATGTTTCTTTCACCTCTCTCTTCATGTGTTGTTTCTTCTCTATCTTTATACACATGTTCTTTATACTTGTATGCAATCTATTATTTCTGTTTCACACAAGATGCCTTGATGAGTTTTATTTAAAGTGTTTCAGAAATACAGGTTGTCAAAGTCTACTTGCCATAAACTCTTTTCTTGCAAAGTTTTTTAAGAGTTTGTGTTAGGATAGATGATGTGCATGAAATATATACAATAAAGTACTCTTATATCTACATATTCAGCCTTACTTTTATGTTATTTCATGACTGATTATATAATATCTTTGTATTGCAGGTAACAAGGGCTTTACATGCAAAGTGGGGCTAAGCCAATTGAATCAAGCCAACTTACATCCAGCCAGGCATGAATTCAAGAGAAGACCAACCCAATTAAATTCAAGTCCAATTGGAGCAAGGAATCAAAGGAAATTTGCACCAAATCCAAGTCCAATTCGGATTAGGATTTCAGCTTGGACATCAGTTAGTATTTTCGGCATAACTTTCGGCTCAGATATCCAATTGAGATGATTCAAGTTGGGCTGGAAAGTTAACTTAAAGGGCTACAACTTTGTAGTTTACCAAAAGTCCGAATTCTGAGGTTAAATGGGCCAAAATAGTCGGTTAAGTGAAGCCTAAAAATCTGGGATTTTCTCCAAACGGGAATTCAACTTGTAATAGGATTCCTTGACCTATTTAAAGGCTTTTTAGGGCAAAATTCAGTGTGGGGGCTGAGGCTAGTGCTAGAGCTGAGATGCAAAACAGAAAATTGGAGCAAGAGGCAGTGCTGCATGTGGCTTCTCTGTAGCTTTTCTCCATGATAGCACTGTGACTATTTCTTTCTCTATTTTATTTGTTTAGTTTAATGTTTAGTATTTTATTCTTTTGTTTTATTTCAATTACCATGAGTGGCTAAATTTATAATTAGGGTTGAGGATGAAACCTTGTTAAAGATTATCAGTAATATTTATGTGATTTGATTTTTCCCATAATAGCTGTACTTTAATGATTTAAATTGTTCTTGCTTCATATCAGTTGACTAAGATGGGATTCTAGATATGAGTTCAATCATGTTTTTCTCATGATTTAGGATTTGTCTTAATTAATTGAATGCTTTAGATTTTTTAAACATAAGTTTTAATGATGATATTTTCCATAGTAGCAAGATTGATTTCTAGATTATCATGTAGTGAGTTGGGAAAAATTAATGATCATAAATATATGCTGATATGATTTACAAGGCAGATTCCAAAACTTTAATTCCATTCCCTTGATTGTTTACATCTTTTTATTGCTTTATATTATATCTTTGCTTAGTTTAATTATTTTCTTAATATTTTTAATTGCAAACAACCAATCTTTTTCTTGTTTATTTTCTGCTTTTAGATTAATATTTGTGTTTATTTTCTTGTTTAGTTTTATTTTCTTTTGTTCTAGCTGATATTTGACAGAAATTGAAATTTATAACAATCAGCTTGATCAAGGTACGTCTCCTCCTTCTCCTTACCTTACTTGTTTCTACTTGGTTCTCATGTTGCATATTACTATTTTGCTCTCTTTTCATTCAAGACATATATTTGAGAGTATCATTTTTAACATTGAGGGCAATGTTTGGTTTAGATTTGGGGGGGATGTATATAGATTTCTATCTTTCTTTTTTGTTTTGTTTAGTTGTCCCACAAAAAAAAAAAAAAAAATCTTTTGCCTAGCTTGAGGTTTATGTTTTGAGTTTGTTATACTACTCTTGTTTAAAGAATTTCATTGCTTTCATGCTCAATTCATTGCACATGCACGTAGCCACTCAGACACAACTTCTTGTTGAAGGATAAAAATGATTAGAAAATCTTGTTGATAACAATGTGGAGACTTTAACCCCTGTGAGTTTTGAGCCAATCATTATTTTTGGAGGGTTATTTATTGTTTCTAATCTTAAAGTTCATTTGGAAGTGCACAACATATTTTCCTTGTAGTAGTCTCATTATTCTTTCTTTTGGCCAAGAAAAAAAAAATGATTTTATGCCACACTTGAATCTTTTGAAGTCATTGATGTTGAATGAACTATACTAGTCTTTGAGAGATGAGATTAGGCCATTTTTGTCTACTTTGAGCCATATATGTGTTTGTAATTTTTTTTTTTTTGATATATTATCGCTAGTCACCCCGTTGAGCCTTTTAATTAGCCTTTCTTTCTTAAAGCCCTTATCCATAGTGTTTCAAGATGGAATTTGATCAGTTTGTTTCAATGTGGTAGTTTGTGCAAGAATTCAAAGAAAGAAGAGAAAAAAGAAAAAGAAAAAGAGAAGAAGAAAAAAGAGAATTCAAAAAAAAAAAAAAAAAAAGAGAGGAAAAGTGTCAAAAAGAAGAAAATAAAAAGGGTTCTCATCAAATTTTGAGAAGTGAAATGTAAGGAAGGAGTATTGCTTTGAAGAAGAAGAGTTGAAAAAAAATGTTGAATGGAAATTCCAAAAAGAGTTGACATTCCGATAAATCTTGAAAACACTTCTTATATTTACCTTCACCCATTTTTATTTCATTCCCTTTACTTTTACCCTACATTACGTCCTAACAAAGTCCTTATTTGATCTTGAAGATTGTGTAGTTCAGATATTGATATGACTGAATAAAAAGTGTGGTATAAATTCTTTTTGGCATCCTTTCATGAGACTACTTGTTCTTTCTTGACTAAGTGTTTTTCATGTGATTTATATGTGAGATATTTGATTTTGCTTACATTATTCCACTCACATATGTTGTTGAGAGTGTTACACCCCATTTCAGAGTGATTTCATTTGTTGAGTGATAACACCGGAAAGGTTTGAGTTGAAGTATACTTTCAAATAGATATTCGAGTCAAGTTTATTCTAAAACTAAGAGTATGTTTGGGTTGGCTACCACTTTTCACTCACATTTAGTTTTGATGGCATGAGAAATTTCTTTAGCATTTGTAGTGTTTTTGAACTTGAACTAATCCTCTTTGCAAAAGGCAATTGAAAGAAAAAAAAATGATCTTCTTTGTTTTGTTTATTTTAGTATTCATTTTCAGAATTTTGTGGGTATATTCCCTGCAAACCCTCACGAGACTACAACTCGTCCACTAGTGTAAGCTAGAGGTTTAAAGGCTTGTTGCATACGCTAAATGCAATCAAAAATTCCAGCGAAAGTGGATTAGTTAGGATTTTCTTTTTCTGTGTTTATAATTTCTTTGTTTTGCTTTGCTCTTTATCTGTTTTGCTCGAGGAATAGCAAAATGTAGGTTTGGGGGTATTTGATGTGCATGAAATATATACAATAAAGTACTCTTTTATCTACATATTCAGCCTTACTTTTATGTTATTTCATGACTAATTATATAATATCTTTGTATTGCAGGTAACAAGGGCTTTACATGCAAAGTGGGGCTAAGCCAATTGAATTAAGCCAACTTACATCCAGCCAGGCATGAATTCAAGAGAAGACCAACCCAATTAAATTCAAGTCCAATTGGAGCAAGGAATCAAAGGAAATTTGCACTAAATCCAAGTCCAATTCGGATTAGGATTCCAGCCTGGACATCAGTTAGTATTTTCGGCATAACTTTCGGCTCAGATGTCCAATCGAGATGATTCAAGTTGGGCTGGAAAGTTAACTTAAAGGGCTACAACTTTGTAGTTTACCAAAAGTCCGAATTCTGAGGTTAAATGGGCCAAAATAGTCGGTTAAATGAAGCCTAAAAATCTGGGATTTTCTCCAAACGGGAATTCAACTTGTAATAGGATTCCTTGACCTATTTAAAGGCTTTTTAGGGCAAAATTCAGTGTGGGGGCTGAGGCTAGTGCTAGGGCTGAGATGCAAAACAGAAAATTGGAGCAAGAGACAGTGCCGCATGTGGCTTCTCTGTAGCTTTTCTCCATGATAGCACTGTGACTATTTTTTTCTCTATTTTATTTGTCTAGTTTAATGTTTAGTATTTTATTCTTTTGTTTTATTTCAATTACCATGAGTGGCTAAATTTATAATTAGGGTTGAGGATGAAACCTTGTTAAAGATTATCAGTAATATTTATGTGATTTGATTTTTCCCACAATAGCTGTACGTTAATGATTTAAATTGTTCTTGCTTCATATCAATTGACTAAGATGAGATTTTAGATATGAGTTCAATCATGTTTTTCTCATGATTTAGGATTTGTCTTATTTAATTGAATGCTTGGTTTATTAATTCTTGATTATAAAATTGTATATCGTTTGTGATTTGTCTGTCAATGGATACAATTTATGATTTGATTTTTAGAATTGGATATATCTTGTGATTTGTTTGGCTACGGATACAATTGATGATTTGATTTTATACTGAAGAAGTGAAGAAGAACATGCTTTAGATTTTTTAAACATAAGTTTTAATGATGATATTTTCCATGGTAGCAAGATTGATTTCTAGATTATCATGTAGTGAGTTGGGAAAAATTAATGATCATAAATATATGCTGATATGATTTACAAGGCAGATTCTAAAACCTTAATTTCATTCCCTTGATTGTTTACATCTTTTTATTGCTTTATATTATATCTTTGCTTAGTTTAAATATTTTCTTAATATTTTTAATTGCAAACAACCAATTTTTATTAAACTAGATTAGGATTAATTTGGTTAAGGTTTAATTAATTTTCCTACGTTCATTCAAGTTCCTGTGGGTTCGACCTCGTTCTTGTCAAACTATACTTCGGTACGGTTCGTACACTTGCGAGTATTTTAAAATTTCACAACAATAGATTTTATTGTATTCAACAAGTGAATATGAGTTGAGTGATTTATGACTTCTCTCATATGTTCATTTGTTTGTTGTGATTTTGTCACGGATTGCCAAAGGGGGAGATTGTTAGGACATATGTGTTTTCACTTGTTAAGAACATATGTCACTTATTTATGTAAATTGGCTAATCTTTTGACAAAACGCACTTTACTTGTAATTGGGTAGTTCTAGGTATTTTTAATACTTCAAGAAATAAGGTTTCAAGGTCAAGTGTTGAAGTCATCAAGTCTGTCCAAGAAAAAGCAAGTTGAAGTGCAAATTCATTAAATCTCGACACCTGCTCGATAGCTACCTCGACACCTGCTATCTGTCGAGATTTATAATTTCAGATTTTCTAATCTGATTTTCTTGGGATCCGTGAATATGCTTTTGGGCTTTCTTTTCTTTTAACCCTAAACATATAAAAGGATTGTTTTAAGAGCCGTCAAATTGTACACAAGTTGCAAAAGCATTAAGCAATCTCTGTTCATGCAAATTGTGATCAAAAGACGAAGTTCTTGACTTAGTTCATCTTCTCTGAAGAAGTTGCTGTGTATTTGCACCAAAGGGTTTTGTGACCAAGCATCTTCCTAATCTTCATCGTATAAGATGAACTGAAGAACTTTGCAGCCAATCTCTCCTCCTTAGTTGGTGTTTTGAAGTCGCGTACTGGGATCCGTGCATTGGTTAGTCACATATTTGGGAGTTGTGCATCAAAGGTGGGAACTGTCGCTACAGATCAAGTCCAATTGGGTATTGGGGTAAGGGTTCAACTGTAGGTTGGTAAGGCATTTGGGATTCCTTTACTTGTAACCGCTTCATTTGATAATAGTGGAGTTTCGGGAGTGGTGACCTGAAAATCACCCGGTGGGGTTTTTGCCGTAAGAGTTTTTCCCATTCGTAAACAAATCACCGTGTTATTTAATTTCCGCTGCATATTTAGTTTTTGGTGATTTGTTTGTGCTTCCACGCAATTGCATGATTAATTGATTAATTAATAACTTGGCTAATTAATTAATTGGTATAATCACAAGGGGTCATTCAGATTGTGGCCTATCAGTTCTGATTAAGTTTTTGTGGGTGTGCAGGATAAGAGAGTGAATTGGCACTCTACTCCATTGAGGCAAGGTTGGAGAGAGCTTTGAAAAGTGGTTTTGTTGAGGCTTAAACGACTCATACTCCTGGTGTATGTTAGACAAGCTTGTGAGTGATTAGGCCGGTACTAAGGAGTGCGCAATTGAAATTGTCTCATTCTATTTATCAAAAAATGTTTCAGATTTGGAGATTTAACGGTTAGTGTTTGATGTTCAAAGTTTAACTGACATGTTGTTTGGCATTTTCTATTTTAACCTATAATTATTTTTTTGTAAGATTAAGAACTTGTAAGTTGTAACACAGCACAAGCAACATTGTTTAACCTATAATTCTTTATGCCACATTATTTGTGGAGGATTTTGGCAACTTGTGTCTATCTCAATCTAGTTCATATGTTGATGAGGATTAGGTGAAAGGAAGCTATTTTAAGGTAAAATTTTCTGTTGTTTTGGTAATTTTTCTACATGGAGGATATATGTGAATATTTTGGCTTATTGTATTGTCTCTTATGCAACATTCTACATTCTATTTATTAGAAGCTAATTATTGAAATGTATTGTGTTGTCCATTATTTGTGATTTAGGTTACATTATTTTTGCAGTTGTTGCCTTTCATTATTTTTCTTACCAAAGGTGTATGTTTCTGTTCGTAGGGTCTCAGCTATGCAGAGGAATTGTTAGCTCATCTGCCTGTGTTTTGTAATTTGACCTGTCTTAAATTTGGTGGAACTAAAGGAGAGTTACATGTGGTGAACTTTTTGCTTGAAAGTGCTCTAATTTTGGAGAGGTTGGTCATATCTTGTTCACTTGATAAGTTCTCTGGAGGTGTAGGGCGGCAAAAGGAGGTGCATGATCAGCTAATGCTATCTACACGATCAAGGACTTGTGCAATTGAATTTTCATGGGCCTTTCTTGAAATTCCAACCACAGTTTGGTCATTTCTGGGTGTTTGTTTCCAACATTATCCAGAACATGTAAGAATTATGGCAGGACATCTTTTGCTTCATGTTTTGACTTCCATCATCTAATTTCAATCATAGCTCTAGAGTTGTTTGTTTTCAACTATTTTTTCTGCATTTCCTTTGGCTATTTGACTGTAGTTGATGAATTAGGTTTGATACAAATTATCTAAGCTGTAAAGTTTATGCTTTGAAAGCTGCCTTAACCTCAACCTTCCTTTTGTTGAATACATGTCTCTGTTCCTAATTTATCAAGTATTTATTAAGGTACAAAATGTGCTATCATTGATGTGGTCCATGTGGATCCCATGACCCGTGAGATACATGGCTCCTATGTCCATCTTAACTGTCCCCTTTATAAGAAAAACCAAAGGGCAAAAAACATTGTCATCTACCATCTTAACTTTTTTCCCCCCTTTTTTCCAATTAAAAGGAAAAAAAAAAAAAAAAAAAAAAAGTAATGACAATTGACATAATTTTCTAAAAAATAAACCTTAGTTTGTTTTCATCTTTGACCTGAGACTTTAATCATTCCTCTAATATGGTAGAAAAAAATTGTTGTGAATCATTCAGGGGAAAGATATCAGAATAATTTGTTTCAATCTTAAGTCAAGACAAATCATTTGGCTAAGGTAAACACCAAGTTCAATTTTTACTCCTTGTGAATGATAGTGGTGAAGTCTAGGAGCAAGGAGTACCGACGGGTTTTTTTTTTTGCTCAATAGGATAGAAGAACCCAATAGTTCATAGGACATTAATAGCAAACATGGCTGCTCTAACAACTTCAAGATTTTGGGAATGTATATTTATAATGAAAAAAATGTTGTATTAAGAATGACAACATAATGCAGTTAATCTTAGTTCAATTTTTATTATTATTTTTGGATGAATTAGTTGTGTGGTATTTTGGTCATTTTTTGGGTTTCGGGGGTTTTTTGGTAAATTTTTGAGTTTCAGGGGTATTTTGTTCATTTTTTGGGTTTCAGAGGTATTTTAGTCATTTTTTAGGTTCCGGGGGGTATTTTGGTAATTTTAAGGTTTCGGAGGTATTTTGGTAATTTTTTGAGTTTCGGGGGTATTTTGGTCATTTTTTGAATTTTGGTGGTATTTTGGTCATTTTTTTAAAGATTTTATTAGAGTACTTTGGTTTTCACTTTAGTGGCATTTTGGTAATTTTGATAATTGGGTAATTGGGTGGGTTGGGATTTACCCATAATAATTGGGTTGGGTTGGATTTGGGTTAGAAGCAATTAGTTAAATGAGTTTTATATACTCAACCCAATTTATGCCCACACCAAATCTACCCAAACCCACCCATTTGCCACCCTTACATTAAATAGAGGGAGTATAATGTTTTCAAATAGTTCAACAACCTAAAAACATGTTTCAAAGTTTCATACCAATTTTAGAGATGAATTTTTTTTTTCCTTATTTCAATTAGCAACACATTAAATGCTTTTTTTTTTGGAAATGCTAACGAGTGCCCTTAGAGCACTAATTAATAATCCATTTAAAAAAAGTTTTTATGGGAAATGAAAAAAAAAAAGTAATTAATATTTTGACAGTTTTTTTCATTTCCCATAAAAATGATATCAAAATTTTTTTAAAATGGATTATTAACGAGTGTCCTAAGGGTACTCGTTAGCATGACCCTTGTTCAAAAACTGAAAATATGTGTTTAAACACATGTACCAAATAGACCCTCACAGTGAGCACGTTTTCTTGTAAGAGAAGCATTTGAATGCGCAATTTTTGAATTAAAAAAATTTTATTTATTTTATGTATTTAATGTTTTTTAGTTTGGGTCAAATTTGACATAGTGCCGTTTTGATGGCCTTACCAACCTCATCAGATGATCTTATCAGTGCCATTAAAAAGCTTGTGACGCATGGTTTCTAATTTTTAATGGACGGTTTCTTTAAATCCCTTGATTTTAAATCTTTATATCCAAACTCAACCTCTGTTTGTCTAATGTTTTAAGATAATTTGGTTGTAAAAAGTTAGAAGAAATAAAGAATGTGTGTATTCAGCCAAAAAAAAAGAAGAATGTGTGTAGTTCATAAAAAATAAAAATAAATAAATAAATAAAGAATGTGTGTGGGGTACCCTGTTCTCTGTGCACGTACCTTGGTAGCACGTGCAACTAATCAATTCTACTCGCATTCAAACATTATAGACAAGCCGGCATGAATTTGCTTTAAAAGGCCTAAAGACAAGTCAATACGTAACTTTTCTGACTCCTGACTCTTGACGCTTCCATATATGATTAATATTCTATCACCGAACTCCCTGTCTTTGGTACACTCAGATCCCAACAGAATCACCCTCAAAAGTTGTAATAATTATTAATAGACTTGTGTGGTAGCTGTTGTGGCAGATGCAGATAAAATTGAGAAAGTCCATAGAAATTTTTTTCTTGGTCAAAGGATGACGTTGTAGTAATAAATAATAAAAAATGTAATATTAATAGTAAATTTAAACAAAAATAAGTACAATTCATTGATTTACTGTTGTAAAAAATGTTAAATTTTTTGTGTGAATGTAATATTGCTTCTATGGAATTATAGGACTTTTGTAAACCCCAGCACTTGTTCTACCTAATTAAAAAAAAAAAAGAACTTTTGGTGGTGTTATACTGTTATTGGATTTCGATTTGCAGATGGTTTTGATCACAAAACTTTTATGTGATAATGGGTTTGATGGTTTTGTTGTGCTTATTCTACTGCGGGACGATGCTTTGTAGTTTTGGGATGTAATGGTAAGCGTAATGCTTGGCTGTTCGGTTTTGGTGGGTGGTGCATCTAACCATACATACATACATACATACATACATAGTCTCACAGCACATGCATATATATCCATCATCATAGAATCAAAGATAATCTCAAACATACACACATACATAGAGTCTCAAAGTACATACATATATATCCATCTTCTAAGAATCAAAGATAAACCCAAGCATATATACATACATTCGGTTTTGGTGGTGGTGCATCTAATCATACATACATACATAGTCTCAAAGCACATGCATATATATCCATCATCATAGAATCAAAGATAATCTAAAACATACACACATACATAGAGTCTCAACGTACATACATATATATCCATCATCTAAGAATCAAAGATAAACCCAAGCATATATACATATATAATCCATACGCAACAAAATTCATCTGGGTGCTAGGGAATGGAGGTGCCTTCGTAGGGCATAAGGGGAGGAGGAGGGCTCTTCTGCAGTGAGCCTAGCATTGGTGCAGCGTTGTCACTCTCCAAGGTGCTTGTTGAAGATGGGTTATAGGTGCCCGGATTTGGAGCCGATGGCATGACAGGACCCTTACGAAGCTGTCGGCGTGGCAAAGGATCATTGGCAAAGGCCTTATGGCTGATCCATGAAGGAGAGGTGTAGCCAGTGGTGGTGGGAGGATTGGACATTAACACAGATATTGGAGGGACTTGGCCTTGCACCAACAATGACCCTAACAACTGGTTTTTCTTCATTAGATTTGGCTCTTCTCCATGGGGTTTCCTCCTAGCTTCATATGAAGCAGGCATGTTCACAAGAGAAAGAGCCAGTATGGCTAGGAGAAGAAGCATTTTTGGAGAAAGAGATGGAACCATATTGAATCAAAGAGGAATAAGAAATAGTTGATGAAGAATTATGAATTGTTTTAACACTAGCAAAGAGCAGAGAAAGAAAAATGGGATAAGCCTTCAAACTTTTTTTTAAAAAAATTTCTGCACCTAAAGAGAATTTCAGATGGGTTATATATAGGGAAAACCCACACATGAAGCGACAAGTGATACGCGTGAACCCGTTAAGGCGTCGGCCAGATTGAGAGAAGAGACAGAAAAGTAGAGGTGGTTTCCAAACTGACCAAAAACTAACACGGAAGATGAGTTTCACAGCGTTATATATATATATATACCGCGCCTTGTGGTTGTGGGTACTAGAATCTTTTACTAATACTTTTCGAAAATTTTGGTCGCATTTAAATAAATAAAAAAATTGAAATAAGGAAAAAAATTTAATGATGTTGCTAATTGAAATAAGGAAAAAAATTTCATCTCTAAAATTGGTATGAAACTTTGAAAGTCACTGGTAAACTATGTACCCAATTGTATGCTCTATGAGAATGCATCATCAACATTTAATGATAATGATGATGTTCTTCTAAAAAAAAATTATCAAAATATTAATTTTTTTTATTTTTCATAAAAATTTTCTTTAAATTGATTATTAACCAGTACTCTAAAGGCACTCATTAGCATTTTTCTTTAAACAACATTATATGTATTTTCATACATTTTTTTACCCATACGTATTTTCAAAAAAACTAAAAACTATTATTTAAACACACATATCAAACTGACCGAACCTTTTTTAAGAACTCAATGGTTCCACCTCACTTTCACATTATTCCATTATTTTCTTCTCACTATTTTTTCTCCACTGCTACGACCAAATTAAAATTAGAGATCCAGTCAAAAAAGAAAAAATAAATAAAATAAGAATCGTCAGGTTCACGTCAGTAGAATTGTCGCTTTAATTTTTCAATCACTTACCATCAGATAAGATAAAGGCCATCAAAACGGCACTACGTCAAATTTGACCCAAACTAAAAAACATTAAATAAATAATTTTTTTTTATTAAAAAATTGCACATTCAGATGCTTCTCTTACAAGAAAACGTGCCCACAGTAGAGTCTAAATCTTCTGTCCCACTTTTCTTGCTCCACTCTATACTCTATCAATAAAAGCTATTAAAAATTGGGGCCATTCTATCTGTACAGATAATGAACTAGCCCAAAAAGCTATCTCCATTACCTACTCTCCCACTATAAAGCGTAATTACTAGGGGAACTTCCCAGCCGAGTCTCTCACTTAAAATACACTCTCTTCCGTCTCCAAAAAGCTTTTCGTAGTGCTTTTTCATGCTTGCACTACATGAGGGTGAGGCTACCAATATGATGAAGAAAAACCAGGTCTTAGGTCCGCTGCAGCCTCAAGTCCCTCCAAACTCTCTGCCTGTGCCCGATTCTCCGTAGACCGGGGACACCTGGTTCGGCAAAAAGGCCTTGGCTAGTGATTTTCCTTTACTACGCCGAGAGCTTCTTAAGGGTTATTCTCAGCCATCTGCTCCGAATCCAGACACCTACATCCCAGCTTCAACAAGCACTTCAACCAATCACAAAGGACTCTACACCTTAGAATCTTCCGAACTCTTTAAAATACCCACTATATGTATATTAGAAAATTATATTCGACATGATTGTGACAGCGCACACATGGTTAGCCAATCAAGTTTTCTTGTTCTATTTTTGAAAGTTTTCTTAGACGAGATCACTAAATTATGTTCAACTTTGATTCTCTCAATTTTAATTTCCTTGGTCAAAACATTTCTCAAACTAATCGTGTCTGCTTGTTTCTTTTCAAATCAAAGTAATTTGATCTAGCTAGTTTACTGGTAAACCTTGATATCACTGTATGTTTCTATCGCAGAAACGCCTAAGAGAAGAGCTAGTGCAGGTGGCAATCCCCAACTCCATGTGAAAATGTAAAGTTCTTGATTAAGTGCTAGACAACATATCTAAAGTAGTCTTGTCTTTATAATATTACCATTAACTTATTCCTCTTTCTCTCAATTATTTTCTGCACTAACTGCTCACGCATGCACTTTATTCTGTGTCTTATACTACTTGTTGACCTGCCTCGTAGTAGCATGCAAATTCAGGAGACACTGCAGTTGCAACTTGAAGTTGAGAAGCGTCTTCATGAACAATTAGAGGTGTAGCCTGATTTCCATTCATGATTTTGTAACTTGGCAACTAAATGTTAATGGTAGCCGCATGAAAATTGTGCTTCTGCACCTTATTTTTACATATTTCTCTTAACTAATGTCTCTTTGCTTCATTACTACTTTGTTTTACACACACACACACTCTCTCTCTCTCTCTCTCTAAACAATTAATAAGTTCTCGGTGTGGTCCATATGCTCACAGTTCGTCTCTTTTCTTCCACAAGTTATAAATATTTAATAGAAAGTGCTCTCTCCAACACCTATAGTGGTGGTTATTTCTACACTTCCCTCTCTCTCACAGATAGCAGTAGCACGATCATTTTGTCTCCTCTTAATGGACTAGCCATACTTGGCTTCTTAATGTAAGCTTACTCATTTTTTATTGATGAATCTTCTATTGGAAGGATCTTGAAACAAAGGACTCTACCGAACTCTTTAAATACCCACTATATGCGAATTAGAAAATTATATTGGACATGATTGTGACACCGCACACATGGTTAGCCAATCAAGTTTTCTTGTTCTATTTTTGAAAGTTTTCCTAGATGAGATCACAAAATTATGTTCAACTTTGATTCTCTCAATTTTAATTTCCTTGGTCAAAACATTTCTCAAACTAATCGTGTCTGCTTGTTTCTTTTCAAATCAAAGTAATTTGATCTAGCTAGTTTACTGGTAAACCTTGATATCACTGTGTGTTTCTATTGCAGAAATGCCTAAGAGAAGAGCTAGTGCAGATGGCAATCCCCAACTCCATGTGAAAATGTAAAGTTCTTGATTAAGTGCTAGACAACATATCTAAAGTAGTCTTGTCTTTATAATATTACCATTAACTTATTCCTCTTTCTCTCAATTATTTTCTGCGCTAACTGCTCACGCATGCACTTTATTCTGTGTCTTATACTACTTGTTGACCTGCCTCGTAGTAGCATGCAAATTCAGGAGACACTGCAGTTGCAACTTGAAGTTGAGAAGCGCTTTCATGAACAATTAGAGGTGTAGCCTGATTTCCATTCATGATTTTGTAACTTGGCAACTAAATGTTAATGGTAGCCGCATGAAAATTGTGCTTCTGCACCTTATTTTTACATATTTCTCTTAACTAATGTCTCTTTGCTTCATTACTATTTTGTTTTACACACTCTCTCTCTCTCTCTCTCTCTCTCTCTCTCTAAACAATTAATAAGTTCTCGGTGTGGTCCATATGCTCACAGTTCGTCTCTTTTCTTCCACAAGTTATAAATATTTAATAGAAAGTGCTCTCTCCAACACCTATAGTGGTGGTATTTCTACACTTCCCTCTCTCTCACAGATAGCAGTAGCACGATCATTTTGTCTCCTCTTAATGGACTAGCCATACTTGGCTTCTTAATGTAAGCTTACTCATTTTTTATTGATGAATCTTCTATTGGAAGGATCTTGAAACAAAGGACTCTACCGAACTCTTTAAAATACCCACTATATGCGAATTAGAAAATTATATTGGACATGATTGTGACACCGCACACATGGTTAGCCAATCAAATTTTCTTGTTCTATTTTTGAAAGTTTTCCTAGATGAGATCACAAAATTATGTTCAACTTTGATTCTCTCAATTTTAATTTCCTTGGTCAAAACATTTCTCAAACTAATCGTGTCTGCTTGTTTCTTTTCAAATCAAAGTAATTTGATCTAGCTAGTTTACTGGTAAACCTTGATATCACTGTGTGTTTCTATTGCAGAAATGCCTAAGAGAAGAGCCAGTGCAGATGGCAATCCCCAACTCCATGTGAAAATGTAAAGTTCTTGATTAAGTGCTAGACAACATATCTAAAGTAGTCGTGTCTTTATAATATTACCATTAACTTATTCCTCTTTCTCTCAATTATTTTCTGCACTAACTGCTCACGCATGCACTTTCTTCTGTGTCTTATACTACTTGTTGACCTGCCTCGTAGTAGCATGCAAATTCAGGAGACACTGCAGTTGCAACTTGAAGTTGAGAAGCGTCTTCATGAACAATTAGAGGTGTAGCCTGATTTCCATTCATGATTTTGTAACTTGGCAACTAAATGTTAACGGTAGCCGCATGAAAATTGTGCTTCTGCACCTTATTTTTACATATTTCTCTTAACTAATGTCTCTTTGCTTCATTACTATTTTGTTTTACACACTCTCTCTCTCTCTCTCTCTCTCTCTCTCTAAACAATTAATAAGTTCTCGGTGTGGTCCATATGCTCACAGTTCGTCTCTTTTCTTCCACAAGTTATAAATATTTAATAGAAAGTGCTCTCTCCAACACCTATAGTGGTGGTTATTTCTACACTTCCCTCTCTCTCACAGATAGCAGTAGCACGACCATTTTGTCTCCTCTTAATGGACTAGCCATACTTGGCTTCTTAATGTAAGCTTACTCATTTTTTATTGATGAATCTTCTATTGGAAGGATCTTGAAACAAAGGACTCTACCGAACTCTTTAAAATACCCAGTATATGCGAATTAGAAAATTATATTGGACATGATTGTGACACCGCACACATGGTTAGCCAATGAAGTTTTCTTGTTCTATTTTTGAAAGTTTCCCTAGATGAGATCACAAAATTATGTTCAACTTTGATTCTCTCAATTTTAATTTCCTTGGTCAAAACATTTCTCAAACTAATCGTGTCTGCTTGTTTCTTTTCAAATCAAAGTAATTTGATCTAGCTAGTTTACTGGTAAACCTTGATATCACTGTGTTTCTATTGCAGAAATGCCTAAGAGAAGAGCTAGTGCAGATGGCAATCCCCAACTCCATGTGAAAATGTAAAGTTCTTGATTAAGTGCTAGACAACATATCTAAAGTAGTCTTGTCTTTATAATATTACCATTAACTTATTCCTCTTTCTCTCAATTATTTTCTGCACTAACTGCTCACGCATGCACTTTATTCTGTGTCTTATACTACTTGTTGACCTGCCTCGTAGTAGCATGCAAATTCAGGAGACACTGCAGTTGCAACTTGAAGTTGAGAAGCGTCTTCATGAACAATTAGAGGTGTAGCCTGATTTCCATTCATGATTTTGTAACTTGGCAACTAAATGTTAATGGTAGCCGCATGAAAATTGTGCTTCTGCACCTTATTTTTACATATTTCTCTTAACTAATGTCTCTTTGCTTCATTACTATTTTGTTTTACACACACACTCTCTCTCTCTCTCTCTAAACAATTAATAAGTTCTCGGTGTGGTCCATATGCTCACAGTTCGTCTCTTTTCTTCCACAAGTTATAAATATTTAATAGAAAGTGCTCTCTCCAACACCTATAGTGGTGGTTATTTCTACACTTCCCTCTCTCTCACAGATAGCAGTAGCACGATCATTTTGTCTCCTCTTAATGGACTAGCCATACTTGGCTTCTTAATGTAAGCTTACTCATTTTTTATTGATGAATCTTCTATTGGAAGGATCTTGAAACAAAGGACTCTACCGAACTCTTTAAAATACCCACTATATGCGTATTTGAAAATTATATTGGACATGATTATGACATCGCACACATGGTTAGCCAATCAAGTTTTCTTGTTCTATTTTTGAAAATTTTCCTAGATGAGATCACAAAATTATGTTCAACTTTGATTCTCTCAATTTTAATTTCCTTGGTCAAAACATTTCTCAAACTAATCGTGTCTGCTTGTTTCTTTTCAAATCAAAGTAATTTGATCTAGCTAGTTTACTGGTAAACCTTGATATCACTGTGTTTCTATTGCAGAAATGCCTAAGAGAAGAGCTAGTGCAGATGGCAATCCCCAACTCCATGTGAAAATATAAAGTTCTTGATTAAGTGCTAGACAACATATCTAAAGCAGTCTTGTCTTTATAATATTACCATTAACTTATTCCTCTTTCTTTCAATTATTTTCTGCACTAACTGCTCACGCATGCACTGTATTTTCTCCCACAAGTTAAAAATATTTAATAGAAAGTGCTCTCTCCAACACCTATAGTCGTGGTTAATTCTACACTTGCTTCTCTCTCTCACAGATAGCATGATCATTTTGTCTCCTCTTAATGTGATGTTAATCATGAATTCATAGAACTTTTCTTGCTAATTATTTTAATGGACTAGCCATACTTAGCTTCTTAATGTAAGGTTGATTTTGCATTCCTTGTTCATGTGATAAATTTAATTTACTTCTCTCGGTCAGGTTCAACAAAATTTACAGATAATGATTGAAGAACAATGGAGACAAATCAAGATGATGTCTCACGTGCAAGAGGACAAAACAATGTAAGAGCTAGGGGTGTCCATGGGTCGGGCGGGTTGGGTTTGTGCCCAACCCGCAAACCGACCCGTAGAGATCGGGTAGGCAAATTTTTCACCCGCAACCGACCCGTTAAGAGGGTCGGGTTTCACGGGTCGGTTTTTCGGCAGGTGGCATCGGTTTCGGCCTCACCCGAAATCCGACGGAAAACACTAAAAAACGGCCAAAATCAGCGAGATCTCGCCCGATCCAGCCAAGATCGATGAGGATTTCGTCAGATCCGGAGAGAATTTTGTCACATCTGATGATTTTTCCCCCCAAATCCTGCTGAGAATCGCTGGATCTGGTGTATCTATGCCGGATCTGATTGTTTTGGTCACCGAAATCTGCCAAATCAAGATGAAAACTCGCCGAAATCGCTGGAGAATTCGCCAGAATTTCATGGGGTTGGGCGGGTCGAGTTTCACGGGTTTTGAACGAGGGGACTTGAAACTGACCCGCCGGTGTCGGGTTTTGGAGCTTGGGACCCGCGGCCGACCGCCAGAGCAGTCGGATCGGGTGAATGTCGGTCGGGTACGGGCGGGTTGGGCGGGTTTTCAGGTGGGTTGGACAGCCCTAGTAAGAGCATGTTCAAATTAAAGGTACGTTTGGATACCGCTTATTGCTAAAAACTGAAAACTGAAAATACTGTAGCAAAATAATTTTTAAATATGTGAATAGTGCCGTGGGACGCATTTTTAATGAAAATTTTGCTGAAAAAAGAGGTTTGTGGGTTTCGTGAACAATGTATAGGACCTAGGTTTGGACGCAAACGCTAGACGTATTTGCTATCCAAACGCACACTAAATCACCAAAATTTTAATTTTAAAGTTTCTAATATTTTAAAAGTTACATGTTCAAGTTTGAATTTTTTCTCAAAACCACTAAAATTACCAAAATACCCCCCTCAACCTAAAAAATGACCAAAATAACACATAAACTTAAAAATGACCAAAATACACCTAAAACCTAAAAAAAGACCAAAATATCCCTAAAACCTAAAAATTACCAAAATAACCCCAAAACTTACAAAATGGCTAAAATACTCCCGAAACCCAAAAAATGACCAAAATATTACCCGAAACCCAAAAATGACCAAAATACCCCCAGAACCTAAAAATTATCAAAATACCCCTGAAACGTAAAAAATGACTGAAATACCCTTAAAAAAATGACCAAAAAACCCCTAAAACCTAAAAATAACCAAAATACCGGCAAAACCCCAAAAATGACCAAAATACCCCCGAACCTCAAAAAATGACCAAAATACCCTCGAAACCTGAAAATTACCAAAATACCCCCCAAACCCAAAAAATAACCAAAATACTTCTAAAACCCAAAAAAATGACCAAAATACTCTAAAACTTAAAAATTACCAAAATACCCCTGAAATTCAAAAAATGACCAAAATACCACCGAAACCTAAAAGATGACCAAAATACCCATAAAACCTAAAAATTACCAAAATACCCCTGAAATCCAAAAAATGACCAAAATACTCTAGAAATCTAAAAAATGACCAAAATACTCTCGAAACCTAAAAAATGGCCAAAATAACCCCAAATCCTAAAAATTGATCAAAATAACCTAGAAACCTAAAAAGACCAAAATACCCATTGGAACCTAAAATTTGAGGAAAATAACCCCGAAACCTAAAAATGACCAAAATACCCCCTAAAACTATAAAATGACCAAAATACCCCTCTAAACCTAAAAAATGATCAAAATTCCCTCAAACATATAAAGTGACGAAAATACCCCTAAACCTTTGAAATGACCCAAATAAACCCAAAACCTCTAAAATGGCTACAAATAACCTAAAACCTCTAAAAATTACCAAAAATATCATGAAAACCCTAAAACGACCAAAATACCTCTAAACCTATAAAACGACCAAAATACCCCTCAAAATATCTAAAATGACCAACATACCACTAATCCTATAAGATTAACAAAATACACCCGAAGCCTTTAAAATTACCAAAATAGGGGTTTGGGGTATTTTGGATGTTTCAAGGGTATTTTCGTTAAATTAAAGGTTCTAAGAGTATTTCAGTCATTTTGTAGGTTTTGAGGGAATGTCACTAATTTTTTAGGTTTTAGGGGTGTTTCGTTAACTTTTAGATTTTGCGGTATTTCAATTAATTTTTAGGTTTCGAGAGTATTTCGATCATTTTTTAGGTTTCAAGGGTATTTCAATCATTTTTAGGTTTCAAGGTTATTTTGGCCATTTTTAAGATTTCGAGGGGTATTTTGGTCATTTTTACATTTCGGGGTATTTTGGGTTTATCTTTTGAGTGGTGTTATAGATTTAATCTTAGCAAACTTTTTAAAACTTATAATTAAATACCATGCCCAATTCTAATTTTCATAGGAGAATAAAAATTATAATCCATATTATACAAGAATCATATTAAAATTCTAAAAATAGGTGGAGTTTCAACTTTTGTCATTTCAGTCCTTTAAGTTTCAGTTTTGTCATTTCAGTCCCCTTAATTTCAAATTTTGTCAATTCAGTCCTCCGTTTTAAGTGTTGTCGTTAACTAAACCAAAACGACGTCGTTTTGGTGTGTGTGTGTGTGTGTGTGTGTTTTATTTATTTATTTAATTTCTTAATTTTACTAAAATACTTTAATTAAAAAAAATTAAAAAAAAAATCTAAGGGGAACAACATCATTCCCCTGCCTCTGAAAATAAAAAACATCACCGATACCCTTTCCCTAACAATTCGACTAGCTAAGAAATTTTAGGGGGGAGAAAATGGGGAAAGAGAGAAAGTTAGAGATCGTTAGGGGGAGAGTTAGGGGGAGAGAGAGAGAGACTGCGAGATCAAGACCAAGTGAGAAATAGAAATCGAGACCGAGGGGGAAAGAGATATCGATTGGGGAAGAGATACTGAGAATGAGAAGTAGTTTCGCAGTAGGCTAGGGTCTTCTCCGGCAGCTCAGGCTCCAGCCAAGTGTAGCTACATAACTAAGTTCTGGAGCTACATAACAAAGCTACATGCATCACCATGAATATGACGAGGACGAGTAACCCCTATAGTTGCTACCATTGCATCTCCATAAGAATTCCTACAATAGAAGTTGATCTAATCATCATTATCTAAATACAATGGCTTGATTGAATGGAACTATACAACGTAAGGAATCCGGGATGGAGCCACTTGGCTCCATGGCCCCCACAAAATTTTTCAAATTTCCATTAGAGTATATAAAAAATTGACATGGGCCCCGCCAAAAATAAATATCCAGCCCCCCCCCCCCCCCCCAAAAAAAAATTATTTCAACAATTCTTCTAGAGTTCTAGTCCAATACAACTTCAAATAAAAGAAAAACCCTGGCCCACATCCAACCCCACTAGCCAGCCCTAAATCCCTAATAAAACAAAAAATTTCTCCTCTAAACTAAACACAATTCCAGCCTAGCCCAAGCCCAAATCTAAAATGCCTAATCAAACAAAACAAAGGCATTTGCAATCCTCACCGTTAGAAAAAAAGGAGAAAACAATCTGACTGTCATGCCTATGCTTTGTTTTTTTCCCTTCTCAGTTCTCAATTCATGCCTCCATTGTGTCATGCCTCTCCTTAGAAAAAATTTCCTCAGTCCTCGCCATTGACCTGTTCATCACCTCAACCTCAAGCCCTCACCTCAATTCCTCAAGGTATCTCATTCTCATCTCACTTCTCTCTCTTTTTCTCTACAACTGAACTAAATACTGAAGTCTGAATAACAGAATAGAAATATCAAATATGTGTATGTGAATATGTGACATCCCTTTGCTAGCAAAGCAATTTATGCTTATTTGACTTTGTCTTTTTTTGTTTATTACTATTGTATTCTTTATTCTTGACCCACTAACTCCACTAACTCTATGACTTAGCCTTTTGGTTTTTGCGTTATTTGTCTCTTCAATGGGGGCAGGGTGGGGCTTGCATTGTGTATGTTAGAGATATATTAAACATATTAGTCCAATGAAATAGGCCTAAGCCTACTCCTGCTTGTACTAGTAGTATAGGGTTTAGTCGCCTATATATATTCATGTTAGGGTTCATTGTAATATAGGTTTTGTACTACACTCTTATACAATAAAGATGTAACCCTTAAGGGATTCCTTTATGGATGTAGGCCGACAAGGCTGAACCATATAACCTTTGTGTTCTCAGTGTTCCTATTCTATGCTTCTCCTTCCGCATTCACTCTAGCATATACAACATGGTATAACACATCGCGCTGCTAGTAATTTATTTAACATGGTATTAGAGCTAAACTTTGTTCTTGGCTTCAAAAAAACATCTCTAGCAAGTAAAGAAGAATATCACCTGCACACCACCATTAGAGGTCACACATGCTTCTTTGTTGGATCTATACTCCATGGCATCTCCCAGCCACCGTGGCTCAGTGTTGTGTCCAAGATCCACAAACTCAAGCAAAGCTGTGGCTTAACTTTTTAGATCTGTGCAAATCCAGGCTTCGCTTGACGAAACCAACACCATAGATGTGCTCCACGACCTCCGGTGACAAAAACCGAGGAACTCAGCCCCCAATGGCAGCCTCACACGCCACTAATAGCTCCGGAACCTCCCCACGTGCCACCACGATTTCCTCATGTGCAACTCATCCATCGGCCACACGTGCTGCCCTATTAGCCATGTCGACCGCTGATCTGCCAACGGAAGAAATTTGGCTTTCAACCACTAAAGCACGCGCCTCCACGCGCCACCTAGTTTTTTGGCTTCTCCTCCACGTGCCGGTGCCCATCGCACACTCCTACCACGCACCAAAGAACTCCTACTAATGTCATTTGATGTCACTAGATGATGTCATCACTCCACGTCAGCATGCCACATCATCAGCCATGCAAGCCCTAGTACACGTTAGCGATACGTCATAAGATGACATTAGCGGCTTTGCTACTCGATCTGTGACCCGACTAGGAAACTCGGAACCTACCCGGACCATGTATCCGTTGACTTTGACCATGGACTAGTTGACTTTGACTTTTGCGTTAACCTTTGACCAAAAGTCAAAATTTTCGAAAGGGCTTATCTTGCTCAGTTTTTTTGCATAGATTACAATTTTGGACTCCATTTCTTCATTTGAAGCTCCAAAAATGGTCAATTGGCACATTCTTCATTGTGGTTTCTTGAAAGGCATTCTTCAAGGCATCTTCTTGTGATCTTCTCATACTTATCCAATCTCAAACCTTCATCGAATTTCCACCTTGAGTTTGAGGGAGGGTGTTAGAGATATATTAGACATATTATCCCAATGTAATAGGCCCAAGCCCACTCCTGCATTTACTAGCAGTCTAGGGTTTAGTCGCCTATATATACTCATGTTAGGGTTCATTGTAACACATGTTTTGTACTACACTCTTATACAATAAAGATGTAACCGTTAAGGGATTCCTCCATGGATGTAGGCTGACAAGGCTGAATCACGTAACCTTTGTGTTCTCGGTGTTCCTATTCTATGCTTCCCCTTCCACATCCATTTTAGCATATACAACATGGTATAACACATCGTGCTGCTAGTAATTTATTTAACAGTGTAGTTGGGTAGTAAAGTAAGTAAATTATAAATGAAAAAAAAAAAAAAAAATCTATTGAAGGCAATTGGGGTGAGGGCCGTGAGTCTGTGTATTTTGTTTACGTTGTTTGTTTATACTTTTGATTGATTTGTTTATTTAATTTCTTTTATCCTATGTTAGGACATATGTGTTTACATGTTAGGAACATATGTCATATTTTATGTAAATTGGCTAATCCTTTGACAAAACGCACTCTACTTGTAATTGGGTAGTTCTAGGTGTTTTTAATACTTCAAGAAACAATGTTTCAAGATCAAGTGTTGAAGTCATCAAGTCTGTCCAAGAAAAAGCAAGTTGAAGTGCAGAAATTTTAAAGCTCGACACCTTCTCGACACCTACCTCGACACCTGCTAGCTGTCGAGAATTAAAAAGTCAGAATTCTGATCTGATTTTCTTGGGATCCGTGAATGTGTTTTTGGGCCTTCTTTTCTTCTAACCCTAAACATATTTAAGGAGTGTTTTAAGAGCCGTCAACATAGACACAAGTTGCATAAGCATTGAGCAATCCTTGTTCAAGCAAATTGTGCTCTAAGACGAAGTTCTTAACCTAGGTCATCTTCTTCAAGAAGTTGCTGTGTATTGTGCACCTTAGGGTTTTGTGACCAAGCATCTTCCTGACCTTCATGCATAGGATGATCTGAAGAACTCTGCAGCCAACCTCTCATTCTAAAGTTGGTGATTGAAGTCGCGTACTGGGATCCGCGCATCTGGTTAGTCACGTACTTGGGAGCCGTGCATCAAAGGTGGGAACTGTCGCTACAGATCAAGTCCAATTGGGTATTGGGGTAAGGGTTCAACTGTAGGTTGGTAAGGTACTGGGATTCCTTATTTGTAACCGCTTGATTTGATAATAGTGGAGTTTCGGGAGTGGTGACCTGAAAATCACCCGGTGGGGTTTTTGCCGTTAGGGTTTTTCCCCATTCGTGAACAAATTACCGTGTCATTTATTTTCCGCTGCATATTTAGTTATTCGGTGATTTGTTTTTGCTATCATGTATTTGCATGTTAAATTGATTAATTAATAACTTGACTAAATTAATTAATTAGTTTAAATCACAAGGGGTCATTCAATTTGTGGCCTATCATCCTAAAAGGTCATTACTTAACTAAAGGTGTATTTATATTATAATTCATGTAAGAATGATTTTTTATATGATATATTATTATATCTCTCTCCCAAATTAGTTTATCATTTTTTAAATTGATTTTTTTTTTTTTTGGGATTGAAATTTGGTACCAAATAATGAGCAAACGTCAAACAATTTATGCATTCTTTAAGAAAAAAAGATATTATTCATTTAGAACTTAGGACATATATAGAAACAAATGTTGATACTTCAATGCCTAATGAGCGTTCCTCCAAATGTTCAAGAATTCAATCTAAAGGGATAGACCGTGATCTAGGATCACGTAAACAAATATATGAATTCCCTGTCAACGAACAAGATGAAATTCAACGTGCTTATCTCATAGCCGGTCCATATCAACCTAGAAACATAGAGTATCCATACAAAGGACTGAAAAATCATCGTCATAGTTTTCAATTTTCATGGTTTGAATCACATTCAAATTGGTTGGAATACTCACCTTCAAGGGATGCAATCTATTGTCTACCTTGCTACCTTTTTGGTAAGAAACCAACAGGTCGTCCTGGATCAGATGCATTCATTGAAAATGTTTTAATAATTGGAAAAAGGTGAAGGATGGAATGAATTGTTCTTTAATTGGTCATGAGGGGAAAGATCCAAATACACCATTGAAAATTTATGTGAAATGTTGTGAGGATCTAATGAATTATTCAGGACATATTGACAAGCTAGTTGAGAAACAAGCATCAAAAGAAATAGAAAATAATTGATTGCAGCTCAAGACCTCAATAAAGTGTGCTTGATGGCTAGCATTTCAAGCTTGTGCTTTTATAGGTCATGATGAAAGCCTTGATTCAAAAAATTGAGGTAACTTTATAGAATTGATAAAACACACATAAACTTTCAATAAAAATGTAGCTAAAGTTGTCTTGGAAAATGCTCCACGGAATGCCAAATATATGTCACCCACAATTCAAAAGGAGATTTTGCATATTGTAGCTAGTAAAGTGCGAAATGCTATTTGTGAAGAAATTAGGGATGAAAAATTTTGCATTCTAGTTGATGAAGCTCAAGATGAATCAAAGAAAGATCAAATGGCCATTATTTTGAGGTTTGTTGATAAAGAAGGTTACATTAAAGAGCATTTCTTTCATGTTATGCATGTTAGAGACACTATAGTATCTAGAGAAGTAAAAGATGTTCATCAGTTCTTTGATCATTTGATTAATATTATCAATATTGTTGTTAGTTCTAGCAAGCATAATGATGAATTGCAATATGCTCAAGCGAAACAAGTTGAGAATATGATTGCTTCTAATGAAATTGAGAATGGAAAAGGCGCAAACCAGATTGGTACTTTGCAACGAGCTAGAGATACTAGGTGGGGATCTCATTTTCAATCTATTTGTAGTTTGATAAAAATGTTTGATGCTACTTGCAAAGTTATCAACACTATCTCTGAGGAATGGGCTAACTATAAATAACGCGGTGATGTTAAGGGAGCTTATCAGGTATTAACATCATTTGAATTTATTTTTATCTTGTATTTGATGAAAGAGATAATGGGAATTACTAATATTCTTTGTCAAGCTTTGCAACAACATTCTCAAGACCTTTTGAATGCCATGCATTTAGTTTCAACTACAAAATTACTTATTCAAAAGTTGAGAGATGATGGATGGGAGCCTTTACTTGCTAGTGTTATATCATTTTGTGAGCAATATGAAATTGATATTCCTGATATAAATGCTCGTTACACTAAAGCTCGAGGTAGATATCGTCGTCAAGATGAAGATTTAACAATGGAACATTATTTTAAAATTGGCATATTTACAGTTGCAATAGACTTTCAATTGCAAGAATTGAAAAGTAGATTTTGTGAGCTAACAACGGAACTTGTCATTCTTAGCTCAGCTTTAAATCCCAATGATGCTTTTAGATTATTCAAAATTGTTGATATATCCAATTTGGTTAAGAAATATTATCCTCAAGATTTCATTGAGCTAGAACAAGAACTTTTGGAGTCTCAATTCCAACATTATGTGCTTGACGTGACAAAACATCCAGATTTTCAAAATATGAGTACAATTTCTGAGCTATGTAGGGGATTAAAAATTTCAGGAAAGTCTAAAATCTATTTTTTGATTGATAGACTTAGTCGTCTTGTGTTGACCCTTCCAGTTTCTATAGCAATTACAGAACAAGCTTTTTCAGTTATGAAGCTGTTAAAAACAAGACTTCGCAATAGAATGGAGGATGAGCTTTTGGCAAATAATATAATAGTTTATATAGAGAAGGAAATTGCAGGGAATTTCACTATAGAGATGATAATGGATGAATTTTATTCCATAAAAATTGTTGCCAGGCATGATTTGATGTGAATGTTCTTTTTTGTATGTCTATGTAAGGTTGAAATTTATCAACCATCCTGTTGGTTTTATTCCATGCCAATTTTCTTGTAATTTAAGCACTTAGTAACCCTGTATTTAGGTGAGAATATTGTAAGGGTAGTGTCTGAGAAGATGTGAAGAAAAGCTCAAGTATGTGCAAAGAAGCAGAGCTTCACGGCTAGGACTCGCGGGTGGCTTACAGCTGCAAGTCGCCAACTTCAGGCACGTGAGATGCACGTAGGGAAGATGAAGGGTCGCGCTAGCTGTCGCACTACAGGACAAAAGTCCTAGGCTAGCCAGGCCGTTACGTCGCGACTTGATTTCGCGACTTGGACAAGCCGCGAGACCAAGCCGCAAATTTACCCTGTTTGGCAAAAAACTGTCTCTTCGTATTCTCATCTCACCTCACTATATATAGACCCTTATACCCACTAAATTGAGAGAGCTTCTAGAGAGAATTTTGTGAGAAAAAACCCTAGAGAAAAACAAGATTGCCTCATCCCCAATCTTCATCTAAGAAGCTCTACAAATTCCTCTACTCTCTTCCTCTCTATTGTTATACCATTGAGAGGTCTTTTACCAAATCTTATCTCACTACACCCACGTTTGTGAGAATGTTTATTTGGTGCTAAGGGAAGCAATTTGGGAAGGAACCAATGGTGATTGGTCGATGCTATGGGCTATAGCGGAATCCAGCAAGTTAGAAAAGAAAAAGGTTTGGCGCAACCTCGTTGGAGCAAGAAGCTTAGAGAGCTTAGGTACCTGGGTAGATTAGGCTTGGAGGGTCTATTGCTGTTCATGTATCCCAACTACATTTTCTAGTGGATTATTGACTGCTTGGAGGGCGGCGGAGAGGTTTTACGCCGAGGACTTCGGTTTCCTCTTCGATAACACATCGTGTGTTGTCCGTGTGTTTGCATCTTTCTTTCCTTTATCTTTGCCTTATATTTACTACTGTGGATGTGTTTATATTTAGCTTAGATTGTTTATCAATTCTGTTATAAGCTTATTATCATGTTCCGCACATTAATTGTTTGATATAAAACTTGAATTGGTATTTTTGTAATTTGGGGTCTAAACGTTCAAGGGTGTTTCGTACCCATATTGAACTTTCAATTGGTATCAGAGCGGGTACATTTGTTGTGGTTTTAATACCTGAGTGTGATCCTTGACCCCTTGTTGAGATGGATAGGTCTCAATCTCTCACTGTTCCACCATTTTTTTATGGTAATAATTATGCATTTTAGAAAGTCCGAATGAGGGTGTTTTTGTGTTCTATGGATGAGGCTGTATGGGATGCTGTTGAAATAGGTTGGACAAAGCCAGAGGATGCCAAATCCACTTGGGATAAGGCAGCTCTTGCGGCGGCTAATGCAAATAGTAAAGCATTGAACGCCATTTTCTGTGGTATCTCTCCAGAAGAATTTCACAGGATTTCACATATTACCATTGCTAAGGAAGCATGGGAGATTCTGGAGACGACTTATGAAAGAACTAAGAAGGTGAAAGACACCAAACTTCAGATGTTGACCACTTGCTTTGAGCAGCTAAAGATGGATGAGGATGAGTCCTTTGACTCTTTTTACAGTAAGCTAAACGAGGTGGTCGTCGGCAAATTTAATTCGGGGGAAAAGACGGAGGAGTCTAAAGTTGTAAGGAAGATCCTTCGGTCACTACCAGAAAGTTTTCGTGCCAAAGTTACAGCCATTGAAGAGAGCAAAGATCTTGACGACATCAAGGTTCAAGAGCTGGTTGGTTCTCTGCAGACATATGAGCTGTCCCTGCCTTTTCAGAAGAAGAGCAAATCACTTGCTCTTAAAACAACTGATGAGAGAGTGACATCTTATGACCCTTCGGAAGAAGATGCAGTAGATAAAGATGTGGCGTATCTTGTAAAGAACTTCCGAAAATTCTTGAAACTCAAGAATGGTGGGAAATTTGGTGACAAAGGAAAATTTCAGAGTTCCGGGAGGGAGAAGAAAGAATTCCGAAGGAAGGATGATAGAGATTCTCAATCATCTTAAGGAATCACTTGCTTTGAGTGTAATGGACACGGACACTTCAAAAAGGAATGTCCCAACTATTTGAAGTTCAAAGGAAAGGTCTATGCCACTACTTTGAGTGACTCAGATCCATCAAACTCTGACTCGGAAGAGAGCTGTGACGGAGAAGGAAATTACTCCGCATTCATGACCATTGCTCATGTGGAATCCTCAGATGATTTGGATATTCTTGTGAAGGAGCTTGGTGAGCATTCTGATTTAGAGTCTATGGGGATTGTTGAAGAATCGGAAGATGAAGAGGAGGAAGATTCAACTGATCTTCAAAAGAATTACGCCTTACTTCTGGAGAAATTGGGTGAGTATGCAAAAGTGGCAAAGGCGGCTGTAAAGAAGATGAAGAAAGCTGAGGAAGATTACAAAAGTCTTCTGGCACGATACAAGGAGGCAAAGTGTGAAATTGAAACACTTAATGGTGAGCTATCAGAAGCTTACACAAAAGTAAGATTTCTTGAGCAAGCTCATGCCAAGGTAGATAGGGCCTCCTCCAAGAAGATAGATGATGTTATTTCATCTAAAAAATGTGCCTCAGACAAGTCCGGGTTGGGATATACCGGAGGAAGTAGCTTATCAGCCAATGTCACCAAAGAAGTAAAATTTGTGAAGACCAAAGAGACGGCTGTTGATAAGCCTACTCCTGAGATAGTTGAGGATGAGAAGAAGAAGAATGTGGCTAATCAACGGGTGCTTAGAACGGAGATCACTCCCAAGACAGCAGCAGGGTCTTAGAACGGAGTATGTTTGTCACTATTGCGGATTGCAAGGACATACTAGACCCAATTGTCAAAAGCTGAGAGCAAACAACAATGCAAGTGCACCTCGGTCACGAGGAAGAAGAAATGATATGAGGTCTAGTGGTGGTGAGCAACCAAGGAGTCAAAACCGTGATCCAGGAATGATGGACGTGATGAAGTTGATTGGTGCGTTTACAAATTGCTTGGAAAGCTTCACACGAAGGTTTGACAGTCCTAACTCTCGTACCCGATCCGTCAAGGATATCACCCCAAACCCACGTGACGTGTGGGTGACAAAGGGTTCTCCTGCATAAGCATTACAACATGTCCATGCATCAATACTTCCCATGTTTGTGTATATGCTTGGTTGTGTGCCTCTTGCTAATTTCTAGATTTGTTTCGTGTGTGTGCCTTTGGCTCAAATGTTCTTACATTGTTCTTTATGTTTTATTTTTTATCATTCTTTTACTGTTTTTGTGTCAAAAATCCAAAAACTCATAAAAAGTAGAAAATCCAAAAAGTTTGATCACCTTGTTGAGTTTTGTCTCAAAGCATGTTTTGCCTTGTACCTTTGTACTTATGGCTTTGTGCATTTAACTAGCTTAGCTTGTCTCTCATGCACTCATATCATTGTGGAAGAAATTCTGAAATCTATGTGACTATTGTAAATAGATCTTCTACCTTATCATGAATGATTAGTGAATGGTTTTGTTGATCTTGAGACATGCATAGACTCATGCCTATATATCTTCCCACCTTTTATTTTATTTTATTTTTGCTTAAAAGAGCTCTCTAAATGTAAATATCTAAATGAAAAGAGATATAGAGCTGCAAAAGCCTGTCGCACAAACTAGTATTCGACTAGGAAAAAGGGAAAGTGACCAAAATAAAATGTATGATGCCCAAAAAGCCAAAGGCTAACTCATCAATTGAAATATAAAAAATTTCAGGCATTTATCTCTCAATGAGATTTTCTTTACTCAAAAGTTGTAAATGATATGTTGAATATGGAGCCAAATGAAAAGTTTCAAAGAATTGTTATCAAGTACTTGTGGGAGGTCATATATGCATGTTTCTATAATTGAGATAGTTCACATAATCTAGTGCTAGTTGTGTACGCCTTGATTAAATTGATCATTGAAGCTTCACATTAGACTAAGGACTATCTCATTTTTGATATCCACCCACAACACACAAGTCTATGCTCAATGAATGTCATATTCATTTGTGTGATTGTTCTTGATTAAGGGTGTGTTTGTTTCGTGTAAACATTTTCCAGAAAATACATATTTTCCGGAAATGTTATTTTCCGAAAAAGGAAAATATTTTTAAGTGTTTGGTTGTATTATGAAAATTGTTGTGGAAAATATTTTTATGTGTTTGGTTCTATTAGGAAAATGCTATTTTCCTACCATTCAACAATAAATTCCGGCAGCAAATTCCGGTGACAACAACAATAACAACAACAACAAATTCCGGCGACAACAACACAACAACAACAACAATCAAACTTAAAAAAAACAAAACTGAAGATCGGTTCGAAGGTCTGGGTCGTCGAAGGTTTGGGTCGAAGGTCTGGGTCGTCGAAGGCGATGGTTCGAAGGTCGAAGGTCGAAGCCTCGTGGGTTCGTTGGTGGGGCGCGATCTTCGGTGGATCGGTCTTCGATGGTGATCTGGGCTCTGGGTTCGCCGGGGAAGTTGTAGATCAGTTCGTGGCGCGAAGGCGAAGTCGAAGATCGTGGGTTCGTCCGTTCGTGGGTTTGTCCGTTCGTGGCGCCGGCAAAGTCGAAGATCGTGGACGCCGGCAATGGGCTGTGGTGGTGGATCGGAGCTCGGGTTGGTTCGTTCTCGCTCTCGCTCTCTCTCTCTCTCTCGCTGGTGGTCCGTTTCTTCCTTCCTCTCTCTCTCTCTCTTCGTGCTCTGTTTCTCTTTTCCGGAAAATGTGGTTTGAAGTGAAAATAATGGGTGAAATCATTTTCACCCATCATGAGCTTATTTTCCGGTCAATCCGGAATTGCATTTCCGTTGACCAAATTTTACATACCAACCAAACACCCTAATTTTCTGGAAATGCATTTCCGGAAGTGGTTTGAAGCCAAACCAAACACACCCTAAATGTGTTTTCACATACTCAATCTTTGTTGATCAAATACAAAAAGATTTTTGAGTGTTTTAGTTTGTTTTTGGAAAGTGTTTTGTTGTTACAAAAATGTCAAAATTTCAAAAACAGTGTTGCCCTGTTTTGGCGACTAAGTCGCAGGTAGGTCTAGTCGCATGCTCCAGTTGCGAACCTCTCTCAGAGATTTTTCACAGCTAACTGGTGAGTAAATGCTCTAATCGAGAAAAAGACTTAGAAAATTTTTCCAAAACTTGAGTTTTCTAATTTTCGCGGGTCAGTGTGCCGACTGGTTCGCGGGTGGAAGGTCCAGTCGCGGGAGGTACTCAGGGAATTTCGCGGCTCATATTGCGACTATCTCGCGGGTAGACCTTCCAGTCGTGAAAAACACTTAGAGAAATTTCTCAAGTTTCTTCTCTTCACAGTGTTTCGCGGCTTAACTTGGCGACTTACTTGCGGCTTGATCCAGTCGCGAAAAATGCGTGTTTTGCGTTTTGAAGATAGTTTTAAAAATCGTTTTTCAGTTTTTCCCTCGAAGCTTTGTGACTGTTCATTGCTTTCCTCATTTCTCTCTTAAACACTCCGTGTCTCACTGTACAAGAATCCATTTTTGCATCATGTCTTCTTCAAACACCAAGAATAAGGTATGGGTTTTCTTTCCCTCATTTCATTCTTACTATGTTGACCATTACCTTCTTGATTTGAACATTGCACATGTGTTCTATGATATACTGTGTTCAAAAATGGGTTTGCCTAATATGGTGAATATGTTTGGTTGAGGTTATTGTCTTTGGTTGCTGAGTTTATTTTGTATCTTGTCTGTGATTCAGTATGCTTGTCTCTTGTCTGAGCATTATTCGTTTGATAGAGTTTCTCTTTACTCATTAGACATATGGGTTTGGGATTTATGTGGTGCATTCGGTATGTGGCCTTAGGTCATTTGTCTATGGTTCTGTAGTCTTTAGAGTGTTTGTGTTCCATGGGATGCTTTAGTGCTTCAGTGTGGAGTGTGTATCATTTTAACCATTTGTTCTCTTAATGTTAATCTGATTCTTGTATTTGTGATTAAGTAAAATTTGTTTTCCACATTCTTAATTGAATCTAATCAAGTTGATGTTGGTTCCCTGTGGTATTGCATCTAGTACTTTGCTGTGTGTTTGCTCTCTTACAGATGTCTCGACAATCCTCTAAAGGAAAAGAGGTTATGACAGAAGAGGACACATTACCTGTTGCAAAAAGAACACGGTCTTTCTCATAGCCATCTACTGAACTCAATATTGAGTTGTTCAGAACCCCTCAACACCTAGATGCTTACTCAAGCATTTTTGACCAGGGAACTCCTATAGTGGAACGGGAGGTCAGATTTGACACTTTGGACACCACTTTTGTCCCTCGGATCTTCGAGGCAAAAGATTGGGCAGCATTATTTGGAAATTTTGTTGATTCGACGATTGAACTAGTGAAGGAGTGTTTTGCCAACACAGTTGATCTTGAGAGTGAACTACATTGTCTGGTAAAAGGAAAAGAGTTCATCATTAGTCCAGACACCATAGCTGAACTTCTCCAAATCGCACGACCTGCGGATGCCGATCTAACTCCGTATGATGATCGTACTCTAGTGATTCAGGACATTCTCCAAGTTCTTGGTCCTGACCATGACATTTCCAGTGCCAGCACATCCATTAGTACTACCAAGTTTTCACCTGATTTGACAACATTGAAGCTGATTATGTTTTCAAACCTCTATCCATTGACCAACACGGTGTATATAAACCTTGGAAGGGCACAATTTCTATGTGATCTCATCACAGGCACCACCATTGACATCTGTGCCCATATTTTTCATGTCATAAGAAAGACAGCAATCCGAACAGTAGCACGAGGGTGCCTTCCATTCTGTAGCCTCATTATGAAGTTCGTTCTAAGTGAAGGTGTTACTCCTCCCTCAGTTGGGAACGTGATTGCTCGTCCTCGACCATTCTCTATGTTGACTCTACAAGCCAGCAGGAGTCATTCATCCAAAACTCCAAAGAATGCACATCTACTTTCTGCTACTTCTTCTACTCCTGAGCCAGATTCAGCTGTACATGCCACCCATGCTTCACAGCAACCAAGCACTACACAACCACAGTCTGCTCCTCAGCCTGTCAAGTTGGAAATGTTCTTTGATAACCTCCACAAACATCTTAAGGAAGTGGAGAAGACCCTCAGAGATGGCCAGAGAGAGCAGTCGAAGAGATTGGCTGTTATGCAGGACCAAATTGATGTATTGGCAGCTCAAGTTGATGGCATTTTCACAAAATTGCAACACTGACCCTTTGGCCATTTGTGTCAAAAAGGGGGAGAACTTTTGGGGCAGCTCTTGAGAGGGAGTGCTCGTTTTGAGGGGGAGATTTCTTCATCATTTCTTTTTCATTTGATTTTCTGTATATAAAACTTTGATAATTCAAAATACTGTGGTGGTAGTTGTTTATTTCAGCATATATATAGTATGATGTTTTTCAGCATTCAGCACTTTATGTTGTTGGTTTGTACCCATGTTGCTTCTGTAAGCTTTAAGGGTTTGTTTTGTCTCTTTGCAAGTTTGTAGGCCTTTGTGGTTTGTGCCATGCTTTATGCAGCCTTTGTGCTTTGTTAAATCAGTACTTCCAACTAAATGTCTTGCTTTTTCTTCAAAGTACTGTCACTCTTGTGCCCTTGTAGGATTTTTCCTAGATGCACATACTTCATGTACTATGCATTGGTTGAGTGTTGGTCATTCAAGCGATTTACCTTGTGTTTATCATCTTGAATGTCCGGATGTTCATTCCAAGTGTGAATGAGCATTGTGATCACTTGGCTATAGTGATTACCTGTTTTTGTCTTGCCTTGGTTTATTGCTTTATTCCATTGTGCATGATCGCATTGTGCTTGCTCCATATGCATTACAAGTTTCTGTATGCAATGAACTTATTGTGTTTTTATGTTTCAGGAGTTACTTGTTCTTATGGTTCTAAAGCTTCGCAGATTCTAGAGTTAGGTGTGAGTGAGTTTTCCAACTGTTCCCAACTCACGTGTTAAGTCTAGAGTTTGTTTTAGGGTTTTGTCACGGAATAGCCAAAGGGGGAGATTGTAAGGTTGAAATTTATCAACCATCCTGTTGGCTTTATTCCGTGCCAATTTGCTTGTAATTTAAGCACTTAGTAACCCTGTATTTAGGTGGGATTATTGTAAGGGTAGTGTGTGAGACGATGTGAAGAAAAGCTCAAGTATGTGCAAAGAAGTAGAGCTTCGCAGCTAGTACTCACGGGTGGCTCACGGCTGCAAGTCGCCAACTTCAGGCACGTGATATGCATGCAGGGAAGATGAAGGGTCGCGCTAGCTGTCGTACTACAGGATAAAAGTCCTAAGCTGGTCAGGCCGTTACGTCGCGACTTGATTTCGCGACTTGGACAAGCCGCGAGACCAAGCTGCCAATTTACCCTGTTTGGCAAAAAACTGTCTCTTCGTATTCTCATCTCCCCTCACTATATATAGACCCTTATACCCACTAAATTGAGAGAGCTTCTAGAGAGAATTTTGTGAGAGAAAACCCTAGAGAAAAACAAGATTGCCTCATCCCCAGTCTTCATCTAAGAAACTCTACAAATTCCTTTACTCTCTTCCTCTCCATTGTCATACCCTTGAGTGGTCTTTTACCAAATCCTTATCTCACCACACCCACGTCTGTTAGAAGGTTTATTTGGTGCTAAGGGAAGCAGTTTGGGAAGGAACCAATGGTGATTGGTTGATGCTATGGGTTATAGCGGAATCTAGTAAGCTAGAAAAGAAAAAGGTTTGGCGCAATCTCGTTGGAGCAAGAAGCTTGGAGGGCTTAGGTACCTGGGTAGATTAGGCTTGGAGGGTCTATTGCTGTTCATGTATCCCAACTACATTTTCTAATGGATTATTGACCGCTTGGAGGGCGGCGGAGAGGTTTTACACTAAGGACTTCGGTTTCCTCTTCGATAACACATCGTGTATTGTCCGTGTGTTTGCATCTTTCTTCTCTTTATCTTTGCCTTATATTTACTGCTGTGGATGTGTTTATATTTGTCTTAGATTGTTATCAATTCTGTTATAAGCTTATTATCATGTTCCGCACATTAATTGTTTGATACAAAGCTTGAATTGGTATTTTTGTAATTTAGGGTCTAAACGTTCAAGGGTGTTTCATACCCATATTGAACTTTCAATCTACATTAAACTATACAGTTTTTCATCTTCATTAACATACAAGAATATGATGATATATGAAAATTGATAATTTTGTATTCAATAGACTTATAAATTATATTTAGTATATCTCTACTACAACCCGGCCCCTCCAAGTAATTATTCCTCGCTACGCCCTTGTAAGGAATAGAGAGATGGAGTGACACCAAGTAAAATAATTTGTAAGGTATATCACAATCACATCATAAAGCGTAAAAAGCCAGACCAAAATGATGAAAGTTGTAGCGTAAGGCATAGGATCATGTCCTCCAATGTGCTCCAAAAAGTCACGCATGACCTTGTTTTGATACTCTAGCTTTGATTTAAAATCTTCCCAGAAGATAGAATACATGAAGTTGACGACTTTGATTTCAGCGTCCTTAGATATTTCCCCAGCAAAATCGTACTGACACTTAACATATATATATATATATATATATTTCTCTCTCTTTCTTAGCTAGTCGATTTGTTAGGGATAGGGTATCGGTGATGTTTTTGGTTTTCAGAGGGGAATGACGTTGCTCCCCTTAGATTTTTTTTTTTTTTTTTTGTTAATTAAAGTATTTTAGTAAAATTAAGAAGATATTAAAAAAGAAAAAAGAAAAAGAAAAAGGTCGTCGTTTTGGTTTAGTTAACGGCAGCACTTAATTGAAAGGTAACGGATGACTGAATTGACAAAATTTGAAACTTAGAAGACTGAAATAACAAAATTGAAACTTAGAGGACTGAAATGACAAAAGTTAAAACTTAAAGGATCAGTTTTGAATTTTTTGCCTTCTTTACAATGCATATAATCAATTTCATGTAACCAGTAATCTGGATGAGTTTCAAAGGCACTTTCTATGGGAAAGAACATTGAGGACACCAAAAACTTTTACTAATTAGATTGGAGTGGTTAGCTCTCCGAATGAAAAAAAGGTGGCTAGGAAGTTTGGTTCTTTCCATCATGAATCATGTCGTATTGGGATGTATAGCTTTGGAGATCTAATAAAGTTGAAAATTGAGTTGTCTTTTTTGGGAAAGAGGAAAGTGCATTAACAGAAAACTAAAGAGAAGCAGAGAGTTCAGGGATGGCCCTGTTACAATACAATCCAGACTTGTCCGAGCTTATAAGCTCTAAAAGATCCACAGGCGGACCTTGGTACAAAATAAAACTACTAGCTTGAAGGGCTCCTTTCCTAGCTAAGAAATCAGCACAGGAATTTGCTTCACGGTAACAATGCCCGATCCAGAAAAATTGAGTTATGTCGAGGCCCACATTTGAGGTTTCATTCATATTACAATGCCCTCATGGGCTCTACAAGGCACAGTTTTCCATGGAACAGAATATAGGGTCCACGAAAGATTGCGCCTTTTGTATGGACAGATTGTTTTATCTCTTCATTTTTTGTTCTTTACCTTGCATTAGTCATATTTAGTCCCCGATTATTTATTCTGGCATTGGCTATGATGTGTCATGTGTGTGCCGGTGCCATGTTCTCCTTTTTAAGCTCTTCCTAACACATAATGCAACAATTAATTTATTGTCATGATCAACATTTTGACTTTCGAGTTGGGTGAAATACAAAAGATTGTTCCAAATCCATCACCCATTTTAAATCAGTAAGGCTATAAAAATTTAATGCAAAACCATATCAAAGATTAAAGGAACTAAAAACTTAAACCATATTTGACAGCAATATCTTTCTCATTTACAATTTTTTTATTCACCCAAAAAACAATCATTTTGAACATCGAGTTGTGGCTTAAAAAAAATTATGAAATAATTTTCTACTGAATTACTAACAAGCAATCCCTTAAAAGCACATATAACTGAAAATATAATTTCATGATTTCATAATTATAACTGAAATCCAGGGATATGTGTACGGATGTGTGCAATAAACATTAACATTTTCCACTAAGAGAAGTGTCCATAATATTTTCAAGCATTTTCACAACAAATCTTAAGTGGTAAGTTGTTATTAGTTCTAATTTAAATCTACTACTAAAATTACTGTTTTGCCAGTCAATAATTAAGAGTAATAACTGTTAGGTTCTAAAGGTTTAGGAATTTATGTATTTAGAACTCTAATTTGTAATATTGGCAAACCATGATCAAAACAATATGTTTAGTCTTGTTTAAGCTTGCTCAAAGTTGATTAATTATTGTAAAGTTTGAATCAAGAGACTGCAGATGCATTGGGGTATTTCAGTCTAGCTCGATCGATCGAAGAATAGACTCGATCGATCGAAAGTCGACCAGATTGCATTTTCTGCAGTTTTTCCAACTCAGCCTTAACTCATTAAACATTTAGGGTTTTATGTTTTTGCCTTAGGTATATAAGGCAAACCCTAGTCACGTTTTTAGAGTTGCTCCAGTTGTATTGTTGCTCATAGATTGCTGTTTTGTGTAAATCTCTTATGAGATCTAGAGGAGTTTTCCTTTACACAAAGCTTAGGGTTTTCAAGATAGAGATTACTTCAACATCTTGATGATCAACTCGGTTGCTACCATTGAAACTTAAAGAATATCAAGCGTGGATGCTTGTAGCTGATTGAAGAATTCAAGAAAGAAAGAGCCCGTGGATTCGGAGCTTGCACGGGGTCATGTCAGTAAGTTTTACTGGTAGGTAGCATTAGGAAGTCAAGCAGGGAGCTTGTAAGTCCTTTTGTATGAACTTCGATTCTTTCATAGTGGATTCAGTTTTGCCTTGAGGATCGGTGGGTAAAATCCTCCCCAGGTTTTTTACCGGTTTGGTTTTCCTGGGTGATCATATCTTGTGTTATTTATTATTCCGCTGCTATATATTCTTGATATGATTGTTTGATTGTTTTAACCTAGAATTGCTTAATTTGACTAAGTAACAACTTGGCTAATTAACTAGGCTACTCAATCTGGTTGTGTGTTAAGGGATCTAAAACCGTTCAATAACATGTCATTTAAGATTCATTATGAAAGTGTTATAAAAATGTCGTAAAACATAGGATTTCTCTTTCCATTAATCCTAATGAGCTTTTAATAGATAAATTATTATAATGGTACTCTAATTTAATAAGGTAACCCTGAAAAACTCTTGAAATCAAAATATCAAAATGTAGCAAATGATAAAAATAAAACCCTACCTACATCCCTCCAATATCACCATTCCATTCCATTGCATTAAAACCTCTTAATCAATAGACAAATCAGCATGAATTAACCTTACATTTTTATCTAAAATAGAAACTGCAAAGCATTTGTAAGTTATGAAAGCGTTGGTCAGATAAATTGTCAACTCTTCTGGAATAAAGTAGTAATTATATAGCAAAATGTGTGATTGCTTTTGTAGTTTTAATTAGGAGAACCCATAATTTATATATTTTTTTAAAAATTACTTAGGTTGGTTTGTTTCACCTTAAAATTTCAATCTATATTTGCCTTTTACAATATTTATGTTTCAACAAAGATATTAGATTCTGTAAAGATGAAATTTAAAACTTATGAATACATAGTCAATAATGTCTCATATTATTATTATTTTTCAAATAGAAGATAGAAAATGACACACAATATTGAAACTCTATTCACTCTATAACCTCAATATCAAAACACAAAAAGAAAAACATAAAAATTAAAAATTAAAAAAAAATGCCAAAGATGCCAAACCACCACATAAATAAAACTATGATTTGCTCTCTCTCTCTCTCTCTCTCTCTCTCTCAAAAGACCATCTTATTTTGGTTTTGTTTCAATCTTTTTAAAAATTTTAAATGGGCTATTCCTATTTTTTCCCCCTTCTTTTTGGGTATGATGATTAGGAAGCATATAAACAAATTTGCCACTAAGTTACATGGTGTTCCAGATATGCTAATGGGATGCTATATATAGTGATTGAAATTGATGAGGCAACTTTGTTGCACTTTCCAGCATAATAGACAGCATTTTTGTCCTTTTAATAACAAGTGATATTCAGTTCTCGACTTGTTGCACTTTCTGAGTTAGTTGCTATTATATGTGGCCACTCCAACAATTATGTTCAGAGCTCGTAATTGTTCATATTAATGGTTATAGGCTTCTGTTTACCATATGAATGGCATATCGATGGCAGAGAATAAGATGTGCAGAATTGTCAACAAAAAAAGAAAAGAAAAGTGCTCCTGCCTTCTTTAAACTTTTTCTTCCTATATATAAATGTTATATAAATGTTTGATCATTTGAAACTCTTTCAAAAGTCATAATAGGGATGGAAACTGAAAAGAACTCAAACTGGAATCCACCTTCTTGCTGACTTGAGAAACAGAGGAACTCAGAGGTTCTGACCTTGACACTTTGGTACCGAAGGTCAAGTGTCGAACAGCACTTTAAGGCCTTCAAATGACACTTAATTCCCGGACCAAAGTGCCAATATGTCTTCCTATAACTGCTTCTTGATAGTTAAATGCACATGTTAGGAATTAGTAACTTGAATGGGAAGCTCAGATTAGGGTTAATACATGTATCAAGGCCAATAAGTCAAAGTTAGAGTTAGTAACAAGTAGCCCAGGATACATTAAAAAAAAAGTAGCACATGCATGGATCAATTAGATCAATTTTACAGCTCATTTTACAGCTTTTTTTTTTTTTTTTTTTGCCAATTATCAAGTAATTTTTATTGCCAACATTCTGGGAAACCACCACCAACATACAAAAAGGATTACAAAACCAACTCACAGGCCAAAGCCAAAATCCTCATTTATAGCATATTTCCCTAAAAACTCTGGAATCAGCATAGGTTTTTCCACCCTCAATTCGAGCTCTAACCCGTTTCTAGACTTCTTCCCCATATGTTCCTCAGATCTAACCAATCCTTGGAATATAACAGCATTTGTATGCGTGCAGCGACGAAGGGTTGCTGCATTGAGTCCTAGTTTACCACAATCTTATCTCAAGGAAGCAACATTTGGAATCCCAATCATCAGCAATGGATTCCTGATAGCACATGAATTTAATTTTCTACCATGACCTTTCGGAAAAGGAACACTTGAAGAATAGATGGTCTCTATTCTCCACAGCTTCCTTGTAAAGGACACATGGCATGTCCTTGCCAATACCCCATTTCTTCAATCTTTCTCTGGTATTCAGCCTATTCTTTGTTGCCAGCCATGAGATGAAAGCCAGTCTTGGTATAACTTCAGGAAACCAATTAACTTTCCACCACTTTACTTTAGGATAATCCTACCTAATTTAATCCCAAGCAATAGCAACAATGAAGGACCCTATTCTGGAAGGAATCTACCAAGCCTTGTCATTATCCCAAATTTGATCATAGGCAACTTGTGTAGGATAGTAAGTAGGTTTTTTGACCTAATAGGACCCCAGTTTAATTTTTTACCATTCATGACACTAGCTAATTTGGCATTCACAGCGCTAGCAGCTTCATAGACCACTCTATGACCAAACTTGTCCTAGAGATGCCTAAATAGGTCCTGAGCTTTAAAATTTTCCTCCACCCCTAAGAGCAGTCATTGAAGCTCCTAACACACCAAAAGCTTTGGCCCTTAAGAATCTGCAACTTGACTTATGCAATTTCATAAGGATTCAGCTTGTTTGAAGAGAAGCCATATGAATTTCATAATGGCTGCGTTATCCCATATATCCACCCTTTTAAGGACATGACTGATAGGCCAAAAACGTATTGACCCCTTATGATTAAATTAATTGATTAATTAGCCAAGTTATTAATTAATCAAATTAACATGCAAAGCGCGTGGTAGCACAAATAAATCACCAATTAAACTAAGTGCAGTGGAAAATAAATTTAACATAATGATTTGTTTACGAATGAGGAGAACTTACACGGCAAAAACCCCGCCGGGTGATTTTAAGGACCACTCCTGAAATTCCACTATTATCACAACAAGCGGTTACAAGCAAAGGAATTCCAGTACCTTATACCAACCTACAGTTGAACCCTTACCCCAATACCCAATTGGACTTGTTCTTTAGTAACAATTTTTCCTTTTAATGACCGGCTCCCAAGTACGTGACTAACCAATTGTGCGGATCCCAGTACGCGACTTCAATCACCAACTAAAGAAGGTTGTTAGCTACAAAGTTCTTCAGTTCATCCCACACGATGAAGATTAAGAAGATGCTTGGTCACAAAACCCTATGGTGCAAATACAAAGCAACTTCTTCAAGAATGATGAACTAGGGCAAAACTTTGTCTCCGGTCACAATTTGCTTGAACATACTTTACTCAATGCTTGTGCAACTTGTGAACACTTTGACGGCCCTTAAAATAATCATTTTATATGTTTAGGGTTAGGAGAAAAGAAAGCCCAAACACATAATCACGGATTAGAGTTAAAACAGATCTGAAATTCTGTTTTTCATAAACCTCGACAGATACCCTATTTGTCGAGCAGCTGTCAAGCCACAGGGCTAAACAGCTCTTTAAACCTCGACAGATGGCTAGTTGTCTAGTTTTAATGACAGACACTTTTCAGCTTGAATCTTGGACAGATTTGCATGGCTTCAACACTTGATCTTGAAACAAAGTTTCTTGAATTATTAAACACATCCTAGATCTACCCAAATACAAGTAAAGTGCATTTTGTCAAAGGATTAGCCAATTACATAAAATAGTGGCATATGTTTCTAACAAGTGAATCACATATGTCCTAACAATCTCCCCTTTTGGCAATCCGTGACAAAATCACAACAAACAAATAAGATATGAGAGAAGTCATAAATCACTCAACTCATATTCACTTGTTGAATACAATAAAATCTATCCTAACACAAACTCTTGAAAAACTTTGCAAAAAGAGAGTTTATGGCAAGTAGACTTTAACAACCTGTATTTCTGAAATACTTTAAACAAAACTCATCAATGTATCTATGTGTGAAACAGAAATAATAGATTGTATACAAGTATAAGAAGCATGTGTATAAAGAGAGAAAAGAAACAACACATCTAAGTGTAGGTGAAAGAAACATACATCCACATATAAAGAGAATAAGTACAATATATGTGTAAAAATGGTCACAAGACCCAATGTACAAGTATAGCTGTATCTAAAGTAGAGAAAAGAAAAAGATACAAGTAATCCTTACTACATTCCTCAAAATGCACTCTCCCCCTAACAAAAGTCTCCTATGCTAACCCTCCCCCTAAGTATGACTACTCTCATACCAAAACTACTTCCCCTTTTTGTCATGAGTGACAAAGGGAAGAGTGTCAAATAGACATCTCGTCATTGCCGGGTGAGCTAGCATTGCCATCATCCTTATCATTAGAATCAATGTCACTATCATTAGCATCACTCTCATTCGCAGGGGTCACAGGAGTGGAAGGCACGGTATAACCACCCATCTCAGCCTGATGTCGAGCAATGCGTCCAACATTGGTGTTCACTTGACCCAACTCATCACTGAGAGTGTCGAGGCGAGCATCCATGCGCTGAAGTTACGCCATGATGTCCTCTAGAGTCACTCCACTCTGAGAAGAGGAGGCAGAAGATGTGGATGGAGCAGAAGGAGTCGGAGGAGCTGCTGAATTTGATTGCCGTGACCTAAACTGCACCTCGCTACGTTTAATGGTAGCGGCGTCTGTGGCACACATGATAGAAAAGTGATCGGAAGAGGGAAAAGGAACAGAAAAGTGGCGTAGAATCCGCGTGATAGTCGAAGGGAAAATAAGCTTATCACGGGTAGCTATATCCCTAAACACATCTATGATAGAAAGAATAAAATGTGAAGGAAAATCTATAGTGAGGTGCTCTAACAAAGAAAGCAAAAATCGAGCACGAGGCTTTGTGATAGAGTTATAGTGAGAGAGTGGGTGCAAAACAAGGGTCATTACCATGTTCATGAATCTAGGACCTTTAGGCAAAAGGCCTACATGGTGTAAACTGACGATCACCCCAAACAAATGAGTGCTCATAGAAAGCAGTCATCATCTCGTCTTTAGACAGTCCTCAAATGCTCACAACCAGGGTAGTCAGGATGCTCTACCCTCGGAACACAGAGCACATCCGTAACAAGCTGCGGTGTGACAGCAATGCGCGTACCTCGAATGCGAGTATGAAAGAGAGGTATTGAAGAATCAATCCTGTGCATGTTGGAGTAAAACTCCTAGATAAGCACGAGAGGACAAGTGACCGGGACGTCACATAGTGACTCCCATCCCCGACTGTGAATGACATCGGGAAGGTCGGTGTTGGCGAAGTCCGCCAAAATGACTTGGCGTTCTGAATGAACACCTCGTCGAGAGAAGTTCTCGGAGAAGTCCCTACGGGCATCCTTATCACAGAACCGAATGTGAGAAGGAGTAGGATCAGAAGAAGATGATGCCCCGGAACGAAGAGGGTTCCGAGATGGAGCAGACTTATGTTTAGGTGCCATAGACACGACTAACGTAAACAATAGAGAGAGAGGGAGAGAAGAAGACAATCAAAAAAGCTCCAAAACAGTTCAAATATAACAAGTATATTGAAAAGAGAGTACGTATGCATGAAAAATGCATGAGCATGTGACGTGCAAAGTAAAAAGCATCATGGGCTCAGCCCAATCCAAACCTACTAGCACACAACCAAGTCACATGTATAACACACAACTAAATGCATGAAAATACAGTTATAATGCACATGTAATGCAATGCATGAAGTTTTTAAGATTAAATATTCAAAACCCATCCCAATAATTTAACAAAAACCTCTTTGATTTTGAAAAACCCCAAATTTTGCAAAAATCCCAAAAACTTAGGTTTCAAAGAATGAAATGCATGAAAATGAGGGATTAGAGACTTACCAAGTGAAGAAAAAGTTAATTAATCTCAAAAAATGCTTGAGGAAGAGGTTTAAGGGGGAGAAAAGAGTGTTTGGGAGGTGAACAGCCACAAACAGATCGAGAGAGATCGAGAAAATGAAGTCCAGATCGCACAGAACCTATATATAGATCCTCAGTAATTCTCGACAGATAAAGGTGCTGAGAGGTGTCGAGATAAGTGTCGAGAAAACAGAACGTCGACAGATGCAGCTGTCGAGAGGTGTCGAGGAAGAATTCATTAGACACGATTAAGGAATCTCGATCAATCCACCAGGTGTCGAGAAGCTATCGAGGGTCCGAGAACTTTCTCGATCAATTCACCAGCTGTCGAGACAGCTATCGAGATTGCGATAAGAAATAGCTTAAAATCTTGACAGATAAGCCAGGTGTTGAAAGGTATCGAGGAGGTGTCGAGATTGCTTAAATGAAATCACGCATGCAACTCAACCAAGGATCTAATCAACATTTTAAGCTCCCAAAATCATCTCTCAACAACAATTTTTTTAAACACAAAGATCCCAAAAACACACACACTAAACAAGTCTAACCAATTTTATATTTCAAAAACAAATCAAGACAGTTTAGTGAGCATACATAAACACATGTAAACCTTGTGATCGCCAAATCACATTATACCTACACATGTATTAAGAGTAGCAAAGAATATTGCGTGTAGTGTGTGAAAAACATTGCAAGATTGCATAAGCGTTTACATGTTATGATGATTTGAGATATGAAAAAATCACTTTAACTCACACACAATCATAATTGTTTGCTAGGGACTATCACCTTTAAGGTACATCTTATAACTCCCACATCTCCTAGAATATATGCTTGCAATCATATTTAAAAGCATTTTTGATCTTTTTGCTTTTTATTTTCTTTGCATATTTTTCTTTTTAATCATATCATGCATGGGCATATAAGAGAGAGAAAAAAAATACCCAATGATATTTGACATTCCAATTTTGCTATGCCGAAGCACACAAATGTCATTGACATCACACTTTTGCTATGCCGAAGCATACAGATGTCATTTATGATTGGTGGGCAACAGTGGTGAGATGGTTATTTATGCATTTCTCTTAGGATTTTCTAGTCCTTCTCATCAAAAAGAGTGATATGAGTGTTAAGTACAAGAGATAACTTAATCTTATTCATCACAAACACGAGCCACAAAGCTCACTTGCTTAGTTGTGCATAAATATGCTCATCTAAACTACAAAAGATACAAAATTTAGAAAATTTTGTTTCAATGGCCATCCAAGGTACACAAAACACATACTGTTTTTGTATTTTTCTGATTTTTTTATTTTTATATGAAAAACAAAAATGAGCAAAAACTGAAAACAAACAAACAAAAACATGTTAATCAAAGCAAAGTATAAAACTAGAATGACTCAAAATAAAAGCAAAACACACAAGTAATGCAACAAACAAAAACAAGAAGATAGACGAAAGTGATAGAATCACTTAGAGTCTTTTTTCTTCCACAACTTGGAAGAACATTTCCTTTTATTAAACCCTTAAACCGGCAGTGAGGGGGAAGAATTGAAACCATTCAAGTTTGAAAGGAACATGAGGGCTTTGAGAAGATCTCCAAGAGGAGCAAGAGAGGATTGAAACTGATTCTAGCTTCCAGATGCGATCATGCCGTTGCTCTGTTGAGTGGCTAACCACTAATAGCAATTTGGTCGAGTATGACTGGCAGCTCCATAATGATGACAGAGATGCTGCTTCTTCTGTTTAGACTTTTGAGAGTTAGCTTTCTTAGCTCTGGGGTTTTTAACATATTTTTTATCTTGTTTAGGGGGTGCTCCTAAGATAGATTTACCCTTATCTATTTTCTCACTAGTTAAATAAGTTTTAACATCATTGTTCTCAATTTCAACATTTTTACTAAGAGGAACAAAAACAGCAGTACTAGTGGAAGCAGTATTAAAGGAAGAAAGACCATACCCTAAACATGTTCGATCTGAAGTAGATTTCTAAATGCTGAGCATCTCGTCAAGCTTCGTACTTGAAGTCTTCTCCAATTGAGCTCTAACTTGAAACAGCTCCGCTTCAAACTTCTTGGTCTTCTCAGCCAGGGAATTGTTCTCAAATCTCAGTGCACCAATTGTTTGATTAGTTTCATCAAACTTTATGGAAAGCTCTTCACGATCAAGTTTAACATCACTGAGCTTCTTAGTGGCCAGCCTATATAGTTTCTCATGCTTCTCAAAGAGCTTGTATAGTTTTTCATAGGCTGTATAGATGTCATCTTGATCATCCATCTTCTCAAATTTAGACTCCACCAATTCTTCTTCTTCGTCCACTTCTTTAACAATCCCTTCAGTAGGATTGACCGTGGTAGCGAAGGCATCTAAGATTCCGTCATCCTCATTGTCAGAATCATCCTCAGGCTCAGTCTCACTCAGCGTAGCAGCAAGTGCCTTGCTCTTCCCAATGCTCTTGGGATATGTGGGACACTCTTGCTTCATGTGACCGAAACCATGACATCCAAAGCACTTAGGTCCTACGAGAACAGTGTACTGACCGCCATCCCTTGCATCCTTCTTCCCTTTCTCTTGGCTCTTAAACTGAGAAGAACTAGATTGCCTACGGTCCTTGTCGAAGTCCTATCCATTGGCATTCTTTATAAACTTTTTGAATTGCCTAATGATGTAGGATTTCATCTTGGAATCTTCATCGTCGGAAGACTCATCTTTGACACTGCTCTTGGCCTTCAGTACCATACTCTTGCATTTACCCGACTTGCCAATTCTTAATAACCTTAGGTCGTAGGTCTGCAGATTACCAACCAGCTCTGTCAAAGGAATCTTGTCTATATCATTTGATTCCTCTATCGCCGTAATCCTGGCACGGAATCTCTTGGATAGAGATCTGAGCACCTTCCTTACAATCTTGGATTCATGAATGGTTTCCCCAAGATTGACTACTGAGTTCACTATATCTTTGAGCTTGGCATAGAACTCATCAAATGACTCATCCTCCTCCATCTTTATCTCTTCAAAGCTTGTAGTGAGCCTCTGAAGTTTTGAATTCTTGACAGCCTTTGTACCCTCATAGGTTGTCTGGAGGATGGTCCATACTTCCTTAACAATTTCAGTAAAGGATATCTTCTTAAACTTCTCATTGGTGACCACACTGAATAAAGCATTCAATGCCTTGTTGTTGAAGTTTGCCGCCTTGATCTTTGCTTCATCCCAATCGGACAGCGCTTCCTTTGGCTTAGTCCAGCCAATCTCTACAGCTTGCCACACATTCTCATCTAAAGACTGCAAGAAATCTCTTATGCGTACTTTCCAGTATGCATAGTTAGTGTCATCAAACAAATGAGGTATAATTAATGACTGTTCTCTATCCATGACAAATAGGGGTCAATGGATCAAACACAGCAAAGATTAACCTTAATCAGAGTGTGCCTGCTCTGATACCACTTGATAGGCCAAAAACGTATTGATCCCTTGTGATTAAATTAATTGATTAATTAGTCAAGTTATTAATTAATCAAATTAACATGCAAAGCGTGTGGTAACATAAACAAATCACTAATTAAACTAAGTGCAGCGAAAAATAAATTTAACATGGTGATTTGTTTACGAGTGGGGAAAACCTACATGGCAAAAACCCCACCAGGTGTTTTTAAGGTCACCACTCCCGAAATTCAACTATTATCACAATAAGCAGTTACAAGTAAAAGAATCTCAGTACCTTATACCAACCTACAGTTGAACCCTTACCCCAATACTCAGTTGAACTTGTTCTATAGTGACAATTTCTCCTTTTAATGCACGGCTCCCAAGTACGTGACTAACCAATTGCGTGGATCCTAGTACGTGACTTCAATCACCAACTAGAGAAGGTTGTTGACTGCAAAGTTCTTCAGTTCATCCCACATGATGAAGATCAAGAAGATTCTTGGTCACAAAGCCTTATGGTGCAAATACACAGCAACATTTTCAAGAATGATGAACTAGGGCAAAACTTTGTCTCCGGTTACAATTTGCTTGAACAGGCTTTGCTCAATGCTTGTGGAACTTGTGAACACTTTGACGGCTCTTAAAATAATTATTTTATATGTTTAGGGTTAGGAGAAAAGAAAACCCAAATACATAATCACGGATTAGAGTTAAAACAGATTTGAAATTCTATTTTTCATAAACCTCGACAGACACCCTATCTGTCGAGCTACTATCAAGCCACGGGGCTAAACAACTCTTTAAACGTCAACAGATGGCTAGTTGTCGAGCTTTAATGACGGACACTTTTCAACTTGAATATTGGACAGACTTGCATGGCTTCAACACTTGATCTGGAAACAAAGTTTCTTGAAGTATTAAACACATCCTAGATCTACCCAGATACAAGTAAAGTGCGTTTTGTCAAAGGATTAGTCAATTACATAAAATAGTGACATATGTTCCTAACAAGTGAATTACATATGTCCTAACAATGACCACTTTCGTTTTTAGGACAACCAACAGCATCCCAAGCTGCCTTTTCACCCTGTACAAGATCATCAGTACCTCTCCAAAGGAAAATAGCAAGGCCTTTACCCTGTTAAAGAAACCCACTAGACTTCAATTGATTGCTATTGAGAATGAGGGAGAAGAGATGAATTCTTTAACCCATGTCACAAACTTCTCAAGTGACTCCAATGGCAGCTAAACAATGCAAAGTCGAAATGGGTGGAATCATATATTCATATGCCTTCATGAGATTCACCTTTGTAACGCATCTTGGAATACCCCTCTGCCTGTCATAGTTTTTCACCAATTCCTGAACAAGAATAATGTTTTCTGCAATGCACCTATTAGGAATGAATGTTGTTTGGTTATTTCTAATGATATTAGTGTAAGGTTGAAATTTATCAACCATCTTGTTGGCTTTATTCCGTGCCAATTTGCTTGTAATTTAGCACTTAGTAACCCTGTATTTAGGTGGGATTATTGTAAGGGTAGTGTGTAAGAAGAGGTGAAGAAAAGCTCAAGTATGTGCAAGAAAGCAGGGTTTCGCGGCTAGGACTCGCGACTGGCAAGCCGCCAACTGCAAGCACGTGAGATGCACACATGAGGAGCTGAAGGATCGCGCTAGCTGTCACACAACAAGACAAAAGTCCCAGGCTGGCGACTTGGACAATCCGCGACTTGGACAATCCGCGAGGGCAAGCTGCCAATCAGCCCTGTTTGGCAAAAACTATCTCTTTGTATTCCAAACACACACCACTATATATAGACCCTTATACCCACTAATTTAAGAGAGCTTCCAGAGAGAATTTTGTGAGAGAAACCCTAGAGAAAAACAAGATTGCCTCATCCTCAATCTTTACCTTAGAGACTCTACAAATTCCTTTACTCTCTTCCTCCCCATTGCCACATCCTTGAGAGGTCATTGACCAAATCCTTATCTCACCACACCTACGACTGTGAGAAGGTTCATTTGGTGCTAAGGGAAGCAATTTGGAATGAACCAATATACATTGGTTGATGCTATAGTCTAGTAGCGGAATCCGAGAAGCTAAAGAAGAAATAGGTTCGGTGTAACTTCGTTGGAGCAAGAAGCTTGGAGGGCTTAGGTACTTGGGTAGATTAGGCTTGGAGGGTTTTCTGTTGTTCATGTATCCCAACTACATTCTTTAGTGGATTATTTGACCGCTTGGAGGGCGGCAGAGAGGTTTTATGCTGAGGACTTTGGTTTCCTCTTCGATAACACATCGTGTGTTGTTTGTGTGTTTGTATCTTCCTTCCCTTTATCTTTGCCTTATATTTACTGCTGTGGATGTGTTTATATTTGGCATAGATTAGTTATCAATTATGTGATTGGCTTATGTTCATGTTCCGCACATTAATTGTTTGATTATAAGCTTGAATTGATATTTTATAATTTGGGGTCTAAACGTTCAAGGGTGTTTTATACACATTTTGAACTTTTAATTGGTATTAGAGCAGGTGCACTTTTTGTGGTTTGATTACCTGAGTGCAATCCTAGACCCCCTGGCTATGGATGCAGTTGTAAAAAGGGTCATGCAGAATTGTGGTTTAGGTGTTTATGATAATGACTCTATCAATATGTTTGAAGGGTATTCTAAAAATGAACTTTTAGAGTTAATTAAATCTAGGAAACATGCTAGGATGTTCATTCACATGCTGAAATACTTTGTAAATAAGAACCACATTCTACACATTAGTCTATGTGAGTCTAACTCTTTGATTGAGAAATACAAAAGAAGAAATAGAACATTGTGTGAAAAGGTTGATAATCTGAAAAAGAAAATTCAATCAGGAAAAAGCATGGAAAATAAAAAGGAAATTTTGTTTGATGGTCAAGAATGCTTGTCTCATGCTTGTATGTTTGTGCACACCTCATTGAAGGTATTTAACTCTTGCTTATGGTACCTTGACAGTGGATGTTCTCGTCATATGACAGGAGATAAATCACTATTTAAGACTCTTAAAGAGAAAGCATGTGATTATGTGACTTTTGGAGATGGGAGTCATGCTCAAGTTCTTGGGAAAAGGACGGTTGAAATACAGGGATTACCTTTACTGAAAGAAGTGCTATACATCAAAGGATTGAAGGCAAATCTCTTAAGTATCACTTAAATATGTGATGAAGACTTTCTTGTCCAATTCTCAAAAAAGGGGTGCATAATCATTGATGAAAAAGGGACTTAAGTCTTGGAGGAAAATAGGACTACCGATAATTGCTATGGAGTAGTTCCTACGGCACCTATTTCGTGTAGAAGTGCTCGTGTTGATATGCTGAAACTTTGGCATCACAGGTTTGGACATGCAAACTTCAAACAAGTATGTAAAGTCTCTAAACTTGAGGCGGTTGAGGGACTCCCAAAGTTTGGAAAGGTGGAGAAGACTATATATGGAGCATGTCAAATGGGGAAACAAACAAAAGCAAACCATCACAAGGTGAATGTGATTGCTACCTCACGGTGTTTGGAGCTTCTCCACGTTGATCTAATGGGGCCTACAAGAACTGAAAGCCTAGGAGGAAAAAGATACATTATGGTGGTAGTTGATGATTTCTCAAGGTACTCTTGGGTGGAATTCCTTAAAGATAAGTCCGAAGCATGTGATAAAATGCAAAGATTGTGCAAGAGACTGCAGAATGAAAAAGGAGTTCTCATAGTCAAAATCAGAAGTGATTATGGGAAGGAATTCGAGAATGCTAAATTTGAAGCGTTTTGTGAAGAACATGGTATCAAGAAGGAATTTTCAGCTCCAAAGACTCCACAACAAAATGGGGTGGTTGAAAGAAAGAACCGGGTGATCCAAGAGATGGCAAGAGTCATGCTACTCAACAAAAACATACCTCAAAAGTTTTGGGCTGAAACTGTGAACACATCTTGTCACATTTGTAACAGAATCTATTTTCGAGCAGGGACAAAGAAGACGTCATATGAAATATGGAGAGAAAAGAAACCCAAGGTGAAGTATTTCAGAGTATTTAGGAGCATATACTAGATTCTAAATGACAGGGAAAATTCGGAAAAATTTGATGCTAAGAGTGATGAAGGAATATTCCTGGGTTACTCCACAAATAGCCGAGCTTATAGAGTGTACAACAAGCGTACTAAGACGGTGATGGAGTCAATCAATGTGGTCATAGACGACACCATATCTGAAAAGGAAATTGAGGATGATGGAAAAGGGCTCAACCTCAAAGAGAATGAGGATGATGATGATATACCTCTAAGTGATGATGCTGAGAAAGTAACACTCGAAAAGGAGTCCACACCTCTTATATCAAGAAGAGAGACTAGATCAACACAAGAAGTCTTAAGTCCACTCACTCCTCCAAAAGTTCAAACCCCAATTTCTCGTGATGAGGATCTCTCAACTTCCAAGAAACCTTCATCAAGAGTGATTCTCAATCACCCATCAAGTAATATTATTGGGGATGTGAATGAGGGACTTCATTTGAGAAAAGGGCCAAAGTACACTGCTAACCATGTAACATACAACTACTATCTTGCTCAATTTGAACCTAAAAAGGTAGAAGAAGCACTGAAAAATGAGAATTGGGTAGAGTTTATGCACCAGGAGCTACACCAATTTGTTAGAAATGATGTGTGAGAATTGGTTCCAAGGCCTAAAGATACACATGTGATCGGCATTAAGTGGATATTTAAGAACAAAACAGATGAAGATGGTGAAGTTATCCAAAATAAGTCTAGATTGGTGGCTCAAAGGTATACTCAGGTGGAAGGCATAGATTTTGATGAATCGTTTGCTCCGGTAGCAAGATTAGAGTCCATTCGAATTCTCTTATCCATAGCATGCATCATGGATTTCAAGTTGTACCAAATGGATGTAAAAAGTGCCTTCTTAAACGGCTTTCTAAATGAGGAAGTCTTTGTTGAACAACCAAAGGGGTTTGAAGATCCTCACTTTCCGGGTCATATACCAAGATTGAAGAAAGCTTTGTATGGGTTGAAGCAGGCACCAAGAGCATGGTATGATCGTCTCACTACTTACCTATTGGATCGTGGGTTCAAAAAAGGTCAAACAGATCGACCATTGTTTGTTAAAAGAGATGAGAAATCCCTCCTTGTAGCTCAAGTGTACGTGGATGATATTGTATTTGGATCCACAATTGATCAACTAGCTCACGAGTTCTCAGAAGAAATGAAAAGGGAATTTAAAATGAGCATGGTGGGAAAGTTAAACTACTTCCTAGGGCTTCAAGTGAAACAATGGAGAGATGGAATATTTATTTCTCAAGAGAAGTATGCCAAAAATCTTGTCAAAATATTTGGTCTAGACTCTAAGAAACATACCTCTACTCCCATGAGTTCCTCGGCTAAGTTAAGCATTGATGCAACTGCTGTTGACGTTGATCCAACACTTTATCGAAGTATGATTGACAGTCTTCTCTATCTCACAGTAAGTAGGCCAGATATTGCATTCAGTGTTGGGGTATGTGCGCAGTTTCAAGCTGCTCCTAAAGAATCCCACTTAACAGCAGTTAAGCGAATCATCCGCTATGTAAATGGCACATCTGACTATGAGATTTGGTATATAAAAGATTCAAATGAGTGTTTGGCGGGATATTCAAATGCTGATTGGGCAGGGTGCATTGATGATAGAAAAAGTACTTCTGTTGGGTGCTTCTATCTTGGGAATAACTTAGTGTCATGGATGAGCAAAAAGCAAAATTCAGTATCCCTGTCAACGGCTGAAGCTGAATACATTGCAGCAGGAAGTTGTTGTGCCCAATTGTTATGGATGAGAAAGTTATTGCATGACTATGGAATCTCTCAAGACACTATGTGTGTGTTCTGTGATAACACCAGTGCCATAAACTTGTCAAAGAATCCAGTTCAGCACTCCAAATCAAAGCATATCGAGATCCGCTATCACTTCATTCGGGACTTAGTAGATGACAAGATAGTATGTCTAGAATTCATCAATACTGACAATCAAAAGGCAGACATATTCACCAAATCCCTTGACGGCCTGAGGTTTGAATCCTTGCGTAAGACAATTGGTATCGGTATCATTCCTTAAACTCAATCTTCCATAATATTTTATTCTGTTCTAGGTTGTTTTGTGTCTTATGTTTGTCTGAATTTTTTTTGTGTGTGATTGTCTTTGTTTCAAATGTTTTTACATTTTGTTTGTTTTTTTGTTGATCAATCTTTTATTGCTTTTGTGTCAAAAATCCAAAAACACATAAAAAGTAGAAAATCCAAAAAGTTTGATCGGCTTTGTTGAGTTTTGTCTCAAAGCATATTTTGCCCTGTTCCTTTGTACTAATGGCTTTGTGCATTTAACGAGCTTAGCTTGTCTCTCATGCACTCATATCATTGTGGAAGAAATTCTAAAATCTATGTGACCGTTGTAAATAGATCTTCAACCCTGTCATGAATGACTAGTGAATGGCTTTGTTGATTTTGAGACATGCATAGACTCATGCCTATATATCTTCCCACTTTTTATTTTTATAATTAAAAGAGCTCTCTAAATGTAAATCTCCAAATGAAAAGAGATATAAAGACTTATAAGTCAGCATCCTAGTTGCGAAAAAGACTTAGAAATTTTTTCAAAATTTGTGTTTTTTTTTTTTTTTTTCAAATTTCGCGGCTTAGTGTGGCGACTTGTTCACGAGTGGAAGGTCCAGTTGTGAGGGGTACACAGAGATTTTCGCAGCTCATATCGCGACTTTCTCGCTGGTAGATCTTCCAGTCGCGAAAAACACTTAGAAGATTTTTCAAGAATTTTGCTTCATAGTGTTTCGCGGCTTACCCTGGTGACTTACTGGCGACTTGATCCAGTCGCGAAAAATGCGTATTTTGCGTTTTGAAGACAATTTTAAAATGGTTTTCAGTTTTTCCCTCGTCCTTATTGTGACTGTTCATTGTCTTCCCCATTTCACTCTCACAAACACTCCTAGTATTTCTTTGAAACTCATCCATTTCTGCATTGTTTCTTCTCAAATCTTCACCAAAAAGTTATGGATTTTCTCTCTTTTCCTTCATACCTACTGCTCTGGGCATCTTTTCCTGTTTTGTGGAGATTTATTGTGGTTTGTGGTTTATCATGTTTGAACATGGGTTTTTGATTTACTGGTTATAATGTCTGTTTGTGATGGCATATACATTGTTTTTCTCTATCTTGTGTACCTAATTTGGTTATTGGGTGTATACACATTCTCATTGTCATGATTTGAACCTAAACCTCAAGAGTTTAGGATTTTCTTCGGTATCCATGGTGTGAAACTGACTCTTTGCTAATAATGTTTGGTGTCTTGTCTGGTGTCTCTTGTGTGTGTTACATCATGTTGCAGTGTCAAAATGTCTCCATTCAAGAGATCAGCTGTGAAAGGAGGTAGCAGTAAAGGGAAGGAACTTGTCATTGAAATTGATGATTTCTCCCCTATACCAAAAAGGACTCGTTCCCCATCCGGTGTGTTCGGTCTGAACAAGTTCCAATCGTATGCTGCTTTTCAGATTTATGAAAATTACTTTAAAAAGGCTACACCACTCTTTGACACCAACATTCCTTAATGGTTTGCCCACAAGGATTGGAATTATCTCCTCTCCAACCTTGATGATGCATATGAAAATCTGGTAAAAGAATTTTATGCCAATGCAATTGTTGATGGAGACGAACTTAAGTGCTGGGTTAGAGGAAAAAGTTTCTCGGTCTCTCCTACATACTTAGCAGAGATTCTGCACATCAACCGGCCAATACTTGGGGTCTCACCAGTTTATGATGATCTACATCCAGATGAGGAATTACTTAAAGCTGTTCTTGGAGAAGATCTGGAATTTTCCTCAAATGGGAACTCAGTCAGTGTTTCATCTCTTCCTCTAAAATTGAGGGTGCTTACAATTGTTATGTTTCACAACCTGTATCCCTTATCCAGCATAGGGCATAGGAACCTCGAACATGCACTGTTCCTTCATGATCTGATTTCTGATGTTGAGATTGATATATGTGCTCATATATTTCATATCCTTCGCAAAACTGTTCTACGAACAAAGTCAAGGATTTGCATTCATTTTTATTGTCTCATTTCCAGGATTCTGAAGCTGAAAGGGATCCATCCCTTTGAAAATGAATCTTCCTGCCCAAAACCAAGTCCAATCAACATGCATACGTTTAACGCTAGCATTGGCCATAGCAAGAAAGGAATCAAAACAGAAGCTTCAGCGTCCCGCAATGGTTCGCACTCCAGCTCATTTCTCACTAACGAGAAGTTAGACTTTATTGTAGCATCTGTTAATGAGCTGAGTACAAAGATGTCAAGACTTACATCCATCTTGCACCATCTCAACATTCGGTGGGACACGAAGTTCACTTCTATTCAAGCTCAATTGGATCAAATTCAGAGAAAGTTAGAAGATGATGAAGTCTAGCTATTCCATGACAAAAAGGGGGAGATGCTTTTGGCAGGGAGAGCTCAATGAAAGGGGGAGATTTCAGCTAACAGGCTTATGTTTATTGCTTTTGTCTATCTTTAGCTTTTATCATATTATATTTCAGTGTCCACTTTGTATGCTTTTAGCACGTCTTTCTTTTTGTGTTGGTTTGTACCTGCTACATTTGTAGGTTTTAAGCTTCTGTTTAAGGCTTGTACCCATGCTGCTTATGTAAACTTTAAGGGTTTGGTTATGCACTCTTGTAGGCCTTTGTGGTTTGTGCTATGCTTTATGCAGCCTTTGTACTTTGTTAAATCAGTACTCCTAACTTAATGCTATACATTCATTTTTAAATACTGTCACTCTTGTGCCCGTGTAGGATTTTTCCTAGATGCACATACTTCATGTATTGTGCATTGGTTGAGTGTTGGTCATTCAAGTGATTTGCCTTGTGTTTGTCAACTTGAATGTCCGGATGTTCATTCCAAGTGTGAATAAGCATTGTGATCACTTGGTTATAGTGATTGCATGTTTTGGTCTTGCCATGGTTTATTGCTTTATTCCATTGTGCTTGATCGCATTGTGCTTGTTCCATTTGCTTTACAAGTTTTCTGCATACAATGAACTTATTGTGTTGTTGTGTTTCAGGAGTTACTTGTTCTTATGGTTCTAAAGCTCCACAGATTCTAGAGTTAGGTGTGAGTGAGTTTTCCAACTGTTCCCAACTCACACATTAAGTTTAGAGTTTGTTTTAGGGTTTTGTCACGGAATAGCGAAAGGGAGAGATTGTAAGGTTGAAATTTATCAACCATCTTGTTGGTTTTATTCCGTGTCAATTTACTTGTAATTTAGCACTTAGTAACCCTATATTTAGGTGGGATTATTGTAAGGGTAGTGTGTAAGAAGAGGTGAAGAAAAGCTTAAGTATGTGCAAGAAAGCAGGGTTTTGCGGCTAGGACTCGCGGCTGACTCGCTACTGGCAAGCCGCCAACTGCAAGCACGTGAGATGCACACATGGGGAGCTGAAGGGTCGCGCCAGCTGTCGCACTATAGGACAAAAGTCCCAGGCTAGCCAGGCCATTACGTCGCGACTTGAACTCGTGACTTGGACAATCCGCGAGGGCAAGCCGCCAATCAGCCCTGTTTGGAAAAAACTGTCTCTTCGTATTTCAAACACACACCACTATATATAGACCCTTATACCCACTAATTTGAGAGAGCTTCCAGAGATAATTTTGTGAGAGAAACCCTAGAGAAAAACAAGATTGTCTCATCCCCAATCTTTACCTTAGAGACTCTACAAATTCCTCTACTCTCTTCCTCTCCATTGTCACATCCTTGAGATGTCATTGACCAAATCCTTATCTTACCACACCTACGTCTATGAGAATGTTCATTTGGTGCTAAGAGAAGCAGTTTGGAAGGAACCAGTATACATTGGTTGATGCTATGGTCTAGTAGCGGAATCCAGGAAACTAAAGAATGATAGGCCACAATCTGAATAACCCCTTGTGATTAACCCTAATTAATTAATTAGCCAAGTTGTTAATTAATCAATTAATCATGCAATTGCGTGGAAGCACAAACAAATCACCAAAAACTAAATATGCAGCGGAAATTAAATAACACGGTGATTTGTTTATGAATAGGGAAAACCCTAACGGCAAAAACCCCACCGGATGATTTTCAGGTCACCACTCCTGAAACTCCACTATTATCAAATCAAGCAGTTACAAGTAAAGGAATCCCAAAACCTTACCAACCTACAGTTGAACCCTTACCCCAATACCCAATTGGACTTGATCTGTAGCGACAGTTCCCACCTTTGATGCACGGCTCCCAAGTACGTGACTAACCAATGCGCGGATCGCAGTACGCGGCTTCAAAACACCAACTTAGGAAGAAAGGTTGGCTACAAAGTTCTTCAGTTCATCCTTTATGATGAATCACAGGAAGATGCTTGGTTACAAAACCCTTTGGTGCAAATACACAGCAACTTCTTGAAGGAAGATGAACTAGGTCAAGAACTTCGTCTTTTGATCACAATTTGCTTGAACAAAGATTGCTCAATGCTTTTGCAACTTGTGTACAACTTGACGGCTCTTAAAACAATCCTTTTATATGTTTAGGGTTAGAAGAAAAAAAGGCCCAAAATCATATTCACGGATCCCAAGAAAATCAGATTGAAAAATCTGAAATATTAAATCTCGACAGATAGTACGTGTCAAGGTAGCTATCGAGCAAGTGTCGAGCTTTAATGAAATTGCACTTCAGCTTGCTTTTTCTTGGACAGACTTGATGACTTCAACACTTAACCTTGAAACCTTGTTTCTTGAAGTATTAAAAACACATAGAACTACCCAATTACAAGTAGAGTGCGTTTTGTTAAAGGATTAGCAATTTACATAAATAAGTGACATATGTTCTTAACAAGTGAAAACATATATGTCCTAACAAAGAAGAAATAGGTTTGGCGTAACCTCGTTGGAGTAAGAAGCTTGGAGGGCTTAGGTACTTAGGTAGATTAGGCTTGGAGGGTCTTTTGCTGTTCATGTATCCCAACTACATTCTTTAGCGGATTATTTGATCGCTTGGAGGGCGGTAGAGAGGTTTTACGCCGAAGACTTCGATTTCCTTTTCGATAACACATCGTGTGTTGACCGTGTGTTTGCATCTTCCTTCTTTTTATCTTTGCCTTATATTTACTGCTGTGGATGTGTTTATATTTGGCATAGATTAGTTATCAATTTTGTGATTGGTTTATGTTCATGTTCTGCACATTAATTGTTTGATTATAAGCTTGAATTGATATTTTATAATTTGGGGTTTAAACGTTCAAGGGTGTTTTATATACATTTTGAACTTTCAATTAGCAAGGCATGGTCTAAGTCTCTTAGCAAGATTCTTAGTAGTGCACTTGTATATAAGGTTGCAGCAAGATATAGGCCTAAAGTCCCCATTTTTTAAGGATTTGGAACTTTAGGCACCAAAGTAGTGATGGTTGAACTTGAATTAACCTCTTTCAGCAACCTCCCTGTGTTGGTGATGGATAATATAGCATTAGTTTGTTATGACCTGAGATGATATTCAGGATAAATTATTATTTGAATTTGAAGTATTTAAATTTAGACTTAGTGATAAATCTTTATCTGAATAAGGTAGTAATAGATTAGCATTGTTATTTGCTTGTATTCAAATTGATTCCTATGTTTTAGGATAGTATTAGTTCCCATGATTTAGGATTTGTTGATTAAGTTATCTCATCTTTCGCTATTTGTGTACGTTAAAGAAAAGCGCTACGTCTACAACATTTTTACAACAAATTATAGGTGGTTAGTTGTTATTGATTCAAATTTGAACTTACCACTAAGATTACTTTTTTGCCCTAACAATAGCAACTAGTAACAATCGGCCACTTAGGATTTGTTGTGAAAATGTTGTGAACATAGCATTTCTCGTACATTAAATGCATTAATGAGAATCAAGCAGAAAATTATCCAAACATATCTATTTCCTCTCTTAACTTAAGGAGATTGGTCATCTTGAATTGACTATCTTTTATATTCATTAAATTATAACAGTTCACAACAAAGTGACATCCTCCGTAGCAATGGGCTAGGATCTTTTATAGAAGAGTGCAGAGAACCCATATAGACTAAAGGCTTTGTCATCCTTCATTGTGAAGATGGTATCCCTGATTTCATAAGCAGTTACCCCACCCTGCAGCAGTTCCTTTTGCCTGCAAGAAAATTGTGTGGGTAAAAAATTTTGTGATCCTTGCAATATCTGAATTATAGAGCTGAGAAGGAAGTTGGCCCAATAGTTTTTTTGTAATAGGACACAACCAGCTCTTTAATTGCTTCGAGGTCTTCCAGCTTGACACCGTCTACGTTCAGCAAACATCTAATAGACTCTATGGAAGAACCTAATATTTTGATCCCCAAGTTTAAGCCAAGTTTTTTATTATTATTTATTTCTGCGTCATATATGATTCCTTAGCATTGCTATTGGTTGAGGAACATGTGCTAAATGAACAACCATCAGGATTGGAGCAAGTCCCTATATAAATACTAAACTTATGACTCTAATCTCATTAGTGAATAGTGATGCATTTGCTTGGATCTTTCTCTCTTGAATTCTATATAATTCTCTCCCCAATTCCTTCTCAATCTCAGTTCTCTCACTGTCACTTATTAAATAATTCCTTTTTATTTATTTTTTTAAATATTTTTTTTATCTCATTCTCCCATTATCTCAAAAAATTATAAGGTACTTATGGTAGACAAGTGATGTGGTCCACTATTCCAGTAAAAAACTCCCACTAATTTAAAATTGTGGAGTTTTAAATAAAAACTAAATACTGATTCAGCAATTTTAAATAGATGAAAGTTTTTTACTGGAATGGGGGACAAATGACGTGATCCACCATAAGGACGGTATAATTTCTCCATTATCTCATAATTAAACTCTAGTCTATTTTCTTCTTCAATCCTATTTCTCTAATCTCTAAACATTCAAATGCCTAAACAAGTGTGATATTTACAATAACCTCCTTGCACCTAACAAATGCTTAGATAAAAGTTATCTATATATGCCCCATTGCATCCCTTCTTTCTTGAAAAAATTGTAAAAGAAATTGTAGGACTAGTTTGATTTGTTCCCCTCGGCCCACTGATTTCAGTAGTCCTGGTAGTAATATTGTTTTTTTATTTTTTATTATTAATCTTTTGTACAGGGCTTCTGTCAATTGCAAATGCTTGCCCTGAAACAAACAGGGCTACTGTCAATCTTTTTTACTTATTTTGTGTTTATTATTTTCATTGTCATTGCAATATGGAAGGTTGTTGTTTTGTTCAAGATTATTGAGAGATTGGCCTTTATTCTTTGTTGGTAACAATTCCTTCACTGTAGCCTTCACTTTATTTTCTCAAATTAAGTTACTTATTACATACTTCATTTGGAAATTATTTACTCATTTTACCCAAAATTTATTTTCCATTTTGTTGTTCATTGTAGTTTTGCACTCTCAATTTTTCACTTTCTGCTGTTATAGTAGAGAAGTTAATACAAATGAATTATATCTCTGAACCGATAAGTGATCCAAATCCAATTGTTTCTACTTGCAGGGCATGTGAGTGTAATGTTGGAGGAACACCTCCCATCTCTTCCTTCCCACTCTCTGCATTGGGATTTTTGGATGGAGATGGACTATGTTCCTCTTCTGTGAAAGAAAGTCTCTAATTAAAAAAAATAAAAAAGACTATATGAAATAATCAGTGAATTTTCACAAAAAATAAGCCCAATTATTTATAAGTGATAACTTTTCTTACTTTTCAAATGAAATGAATGCTAGGAATAGAAATTTTATTATATTGTAATACTTTTTAGTAGGTAGTACTATAATTGTAAGTAATGTTGGCATTTTTTTTTTTTATTATAAATTTCTCCTATGTTGAGTCACCGAATTCAATGAAAAGCTAAGAGGTTGTTTGGCACCACTTTTTTCATCACTCAATTTCCGTTACTCATCACTCATCACTCATAACTCATCATTCATTACTCATCACTCTAAAATACCATGTTTGTTTGGCACCATCACTCATTTCCCATCACTCAATATTTTTCACACTATTTGTGGGCCCATTTCTGTCACCCACTGCAGCTTTTTCTTTTTCTTTTTCTTTTTTTTACTTTTTTTTTTCACTGGGTTCGGTGAGTTTCTCAGTGGAAAAAAAAAAAAAAAAAAAAAAAGGAAGAAAGAAGGACGGTGAACCCAGTGAAAAAAAAAAAAAAGAAAAAAGAAAAAAACCCAAGAGTAGTGGAGAAGACAATCCAAGAGGAAAGGAAAAAAAAAGAAAAAGAAAAGGGAGTCAAAAGGTGCGGCTGAATTTATGACAGTGGGTCCCCCTTGTTTGTTTTATTACAAAAATGCCATTGAGTTATGAGAATTGAAAACTGAAAACAGCCAAAAGTTATTTTCAGTTTCCACAACTCATAACTCAAAAAGTAAAGAATTGAGTGTTGGAAACAGAGTTATGAAAATAAAGAAATTGTGCAGGCAAACGAGTATTTTGTTATGGGTCCTACCATTTTTGAGAATTAAGTTATGGAAATAGAGAATTGAGTCATGAAAACTAGTGAACCAAACAGCCTCTAAACTTCTACCCTTTTTTTTTTTGGTGGTAGAAGCTAAACTTCTACTTTACTACTCTATGTAGATGTAGTCATTTTACTTCATTTAATCAAAATGACAGTCTTATCCATTTTTTTGTTAATCTAAGGTATTTTTATCTTGTGTAAATTTCTTTTAGTTTCCTACTTCATTCCAGAGTTTTAGAAGTTTTGTTAGCCTACCACTCTAACAGTCATAGGGGATAATTTTTAATTACCAAATGATGTCTTGTTCAATTGGAATGTAAGCTTATATGTGCTTCTATGGATTGCTTGTTAGTAATTCAGTAGAACATGATTCGTAGTTTATTTAAGCCACGACTCTATGTACTAAATGAAAATTGTTTGGATGAGAAAGATATTATTGTCAAATTCTTAGTTCTATTAATCGTTGATTGTTCAAGAAGATTGAGTTCGAAGGTCCAAAATATGCTAAGAAGGATAATTTGTTGATAAAATTGTCAGATGATGCAATTAAACCTCAACCATTTGATGCAGTATCAATCCCAAAGTATGGCCAAATTCAAGATGCAAAAGCAGTTACAAGGCCTTTTGGGTATTTCAGCAATGGTGGTTCCATCACGATGGAGGCCTCTCATGCCAAGGCTCCTCGAAGTCCTACTAGTACGACCTATCAGAAGCGAGTTATTAGAACAGATGGTAGAACACAAATTCCTACTCTTCAGCTACCAAAGTCTCCTGAACTGCCAATACGTGCCAGAAATGAGGTTCAGAATATGATGCAAAGTGAGCTCACTCTTTCTACAGATTTCCAAACACCCAACTTGATTGGTAGTGCAAATGGTAAGGGATCTCAAATAAGGAGATCACTGCGGACAATTGGAAAACTGATTAACGTCTCTGAGAAAAGGTGAGACTAGTTTGTTTAGGGGGGAAAAAAGGTTCATTTCTAATAATAGAGAGGAACTCTGGCTGGCACACTATATCATTTCAACATTTCAATGTAAAATTTCAGGAACCAACAGAATTTGACGGAACTCCAGACACCCATCAAAGGTGCTACTAATGTCATTGGTCCCAAGTCACCAATGACAGCTAATGCTAGGACTCATAGGAGACAATCACTAACTGGCATTCCAGCGTCAGGGTCTGACAAGTCTCGAAGATCTTCTCTTGGAGGGAAGTCAAATGATTCTAGTAAGTAAACCAATACGTGTCATTGCATGAGATTAATATTGGTTACACACTCACACTATCCTTAAACCATATTACAAGCGAAATCTTCTTTGTCTTTATGATCTGAGATCAATGTTGTTTTCTTTTGTAGACACAAAAGAAAATAGGAATGCTAAGACACCTCCTCCAGTACACCCATCAACAAAGATAAGTAAGAGGTGGCTATAAATTGTATGATGATGCTAGTTGTATGACTGCAGCGGTGCTTTGACCCGAACCATACTGACATTGCTGACATTTGAGTTACAACATACTCCAACATTTGCCTAGAAAGAGAATTTTGCTGTTGGATTGTGTTATCAGACGCGATCAACATGCTGCCCATGTAGAAAGGGAATAAAATGTCTACTTGTTATCGATCTACTTGATTCTATAGCCCAATTTTGACTGCAAAATGTCTTTGCTTCTTGTTAACTAATTCTTCACCACTTCATGTAAAAATACTGAAACGCTGTAATTTTTATTTTGGTAATAAAAGGTTTCATTTTCCAAATGGTATGTTACTTAAGTTTAAATTTATGTTTGGTTAAATAAAATTTTGTTTTATACCAATGTTATACTATATAACATTTATATATAGCAAGAAAAAGTTTAAAGAAGGCATGAGCTCTTTTTTTTGTTTTGATAATTCTGCACATCTTATTCTTTGCCATTGATATGCCGTTCATATGGTAAACAGAAGCCTATAACCATTAATATGAACAATTACGAGCTCTGAACATAATTGCTGGAGTGGCCACCGCCACATATAATAGCGCAACTAATTAGAAAGTGCAACAAGTCGAGAACTGAATATCACTTGTTATTAAAAACAAAAACAAAAAAAATGCTGTCTATAATGCTGGAAATTGCAACAAAGTTGCCTCGGCAATTTCAATCACTATATATAGTATCCCATTAGCATATCTGGAACACCATGTAACTTAGTAGCAATTTTGTTTATATGCTCAATTTTGTTTATATGCTTCCTAATCATCATGCCCAAAAAGAAGGGGTAAAAATAGGAATAGCCCATTTAAAATTTTTTTTAAACAAAACCAAAATAAGATGGTCTTGAGAGAGAGAGAGCAAATCATGGTTTTATTTATGTGGTGGTTTGGCATCTTTGGCATTTTTTTTTTTTATAATTTTTTTATGTTTTTGTTTCTATGTTTTGATATTGAGGTTATAGAGTGAATAGAGTTTCGATATTGTGTGTCATTTTCTATCTTCTATTTGAAAAATAATGATAATATGAGACATTATTGACTATGTATTCATAAGGTTTTATACTTTGTCTTTACAAAATCTAATATCTTTCTTTGTTGAAACATAAATATTGTAAAAGGCGAATATAGATTGACATTTTAAGGTGAAACAAACCAACCTAAGTAATTTTTAAAATATATATATAAATTATGGGTTTCTCCTAATTAAAACTACAAAAGCAATCACAAATTTTGCTGTATAATTACGAGTCCAAATCTTCTGTCCTATTTTTCCTGCTCGACTTTATACTCCACCAATAAATACTTGCTACTTGTTCACCTAATTAATTAAATACTACTATTAATTAATAACTATAGTATTAATAAGTCAATAATGATAGTATTTAATTAATTAGATGAACATGTGACAAATATTTATTGGTGGAGTATAGAGTAGAGCAGAAAAAATGGGACAGAAGATATAATTACTGCTTTATTCCTAGAGAGTTAGCAATTTAACTGATTAATGCTTTCACAACTTACAAATGCTTTGCAGTTTCTATTTTAGATAAAAATGTAAGGTTAATTCATGCTGATTGGTCTATTGATTAAGAGGTTTTAATGCGTTGGAATGGAATGGTGATATTGGAGGGATGTAGGTAGGTTTTTATTTTTATCATTTGCTAAATTTTGGTATTTTGATTTCAAGAGTTTTTCAGGGTTATCTTATTAAATTAGAGTACTATTATAATAATTTATCTATTAAAAAATGGAAAGAGAAATACTATGTTTTACAACATTTTTATAAAACTTTCATAACAAATCCTAAATGATAGGCTATTACTCTTAGTTATTGACGAGCAAAACAATAATTTTAAAGCTAGGTTCAAATTATAACCAATAACAACTTACCATTTAGGATTTATTGTGAAAATGTTTGAAAATATTGTGGACATAACACTTCTCCTAATGGAAAACGTTAATGTTTGCTGTACACATCCATACACATATCCCTAAATTTCAGTTATAATTATGAAATCGTGAAATTATATTTTCAATTATACTGCTTTTTAGGGATTGCTTGTTAGTAATTCAGTAGGAAATTATTTCATAATTTTTTTTAAGCCACAACTTGATGTTCAACTTGATTTTTTTTTTGGGTGAATAAAAAAAAATTGTAAATGAGAAAGAAATTGCGGTCAAATATGTTCTAAGTTTTTAGTTCCTTTAATATTTGATATGGTTTTGCATTTAATTTTTATAGCCTTACTGTTTTAAAATGGGTGATAGATTTGGAACAATCTTTTGTATTTCACCCAACTCAGTCATAATCAAAATGTTGATCATGACAATAAATTAACTGTTGCATTATGTGTTAGGAGGAGCTTAAAAAGGAGAACATGGCACCGGCGCACACATGACACATCATAGCCAATGCCAGAATAAATAATAGGGGACTAATATATTGACTAATGCAAGGTAAAGAAAAAAAAAATGAAGAGATAAAACAATCTGTCCATACAAAAGGCGCAATCTTTCGTGGACCCTATAAGCTGTTCCATGGAAAACTTTGCCTTGTAGAGCCCATGAGGGCATCGTAGTACGAATGAAACCTCAAATGTGGCCTCGACATAACTCAATTTTCAACTTTATTAGATCTCCAAAGCTATACATTCCGAATACGACATGATTCATGAATCATGATAGAAAGAACCAAACTTCCAAGACGCCTTTGTTTCACTCGGAGAGCTAACCACTCCAATTCAATTAGTAAAAGTTTTTGGTGTCCCCAATGTTCTTTCCCATAGAAAGTGCCTTTGAAACTTATCCAGCTTACTGGTTACATGAAATTGATTATATGCATCGTAACGAAGGCATAAAACAAGCAGTAATAGAAGATTAATTTTTGAGTGTATTTTTAATCCTCCCTTCTTTTGGACAAGTATATATAACTTATTTGGGACAAAATGGGCAAATGCCCTTTTCATTCAAAATAATCATGCGTTTGCCCTCCTTCCGAAACTAAATAGGGAAGTGCCCTTGTTTTATAACTCGATAATACGAAAGTCGAGTTATAATAAAGAACTCGATAGTAGTATCATCGAGTTAGCTGCAGGTTCGTGCCACGCTGGACTTGCGAGCGTACGCCCAGCGCGGCATTTTGTTTTTCAAATCACTTAATAACTCGAGTAATAAATAATCGAGTAATATATCCGATTATTCACATATCGAGATACGCTCTTATTAAACCTGTTTTCAGACTTTTTTGTGTCAGGCGCACGGATATATGATTTTAACATAACTCGATTATTGTAAGATCGAGTTATAAAGTATAATAGTTACTCGCGTATATTTCTCCACCTTCTCCCATTTAGTGTGTCTGGAATCTGGATTTCTGCTGAACCTCCACTCTGCTTAGATCAACAGCTTTCGGACTCAACTGAAGTTTGTATCATCTCAGGTAGAAAACTCACAGCAGAATTTTAGGGCAATGATATTTTTATTTGATATTGTACTGAAATCTTTGGTTGTTTGTCGTAGAAAACTCAGATCAACACCTTCTCCCATTTGGTTGTTTGTTGCAGTAAACGTTGGCCACAAGAGAATGAAATCTTTACTATAGCAACATTTTGTATTGCACATAATCACATTGGTCAAACATTTATAACAACATTATGTATTGAACACAATGGGTAGACATTAACAACAATTTGTTTGCACATGGTCAAATGTTAGTGTTGGTGTTAGTGTTAGTGTTAGTATTTAATTTTTAGCATGTAATAGTACACAAATTTATGAATGTCTTTGTCGTGTATCATTTTATGCAGCAGTACATTATTTACCAACAGTTGATGCGCACAGTTAACTAACTTGATCATTTGGTGTTATTGTATTAAGTGTCAATGTCTGGTTCTGGCAACCCAGAAATCTATAGGCCTCATGATGTGTTCACTACTATGGGTCGTTGTTGGGTATTAGAAGATGAGTTCAGCTATCCAATCAATCCGAATTTGCTTATGTTCACAATACCATGAGACAGGAGTGGGCTTGGTTATTTCGTGAACAGCAAATGTTTTATGATGAGCTGGTTGGTTTTAAGTTGCCAGTGCCTCGGCAACTCGCATCGCAGATGCCTAGAGACACGATCGACGAACTTCGTCAAGCATTGAACCGCATAACGGAAGAAAATAATCGAATGAAGATACGTCTTAATCGATATCGAACCCAAGTCGAGATTCGAGAATCAGTGGAGGAAGGGTGGTACGAGCATGCATAGTTCATGCAATCACTTCTTGCCGATCCCATTTATCAGTCAGACGTGGAGATGTCAGATGAAGAGTAATCGTGTCGTGGTGTTATTAGATTTTGTTGGAGAACTATTTTGCTTAACTATGTATGTGTGTCACCGTTGTTGCATTTGTACTATGTAAACCTTATTATTGATTGTGAGGAGCATGCACGTTATTCGTAATCTAGAGTATTTTCACATAACGCATAAAAGTTAAATATTCCCACACATGATGATTTTCAATAAGCACGTATGACATAACACAGAAAACTTAAAATAACTTACACTAACATTATTAACTTAACACTAGACATAACACACACACCACATAGACATTCATTCTGACAAGTAGTCCTCATAGTTGAGGACATTGTTACGTTCTGCCGGAGTGAGTTGCCTGTTCGTTGCGGCGGCCAGCTCCTCCGCTAGTTGTAGCATATGATACCTGGACCTACGAAGTATCATAAGATTGTTTTCTTTTTTTATTTTAGTAACTGCACGCTTATATTGGTGCATGTTTCGTCGTGGCAATGCGAGTGAGCTACGGTCAACAAGAGGCGCTCTGAGTCGCAGGAGATCATTGTGTAGAGCATTGGACTCATTCATGCGAAAGTCCCACTCTCGCCGCAATCCTGCATAGTATTCCCTTTCGTCGGAATCTCTTTCCCTTCTATAGTTATCTGGAAAATGAGGTAGCATCCAATTGCACATCGACATTAGAAAATGTGACTTTAGATCGGTATGTGTAGATGTTTTGCAAGGGTAGATGTAAATGAGACTTTATATAGGGGTTTTGCAAGGGCAAGTATTCACGTGGATGTGACTATATGTAAGAGTAAGTGTTCACGTGAATGAAGATGATATGACTCGACAGTGTATTGTTCAGTGGCAAGGTGTTGATGAGTACATGCAAAACTACAAACATGACTTGGTTGTACAGTGGCGTCTGTTGGTGCATGTGATTCGCTGAGGTTGCTGTTTGATATGGCTATAGCTTGTGCTACAGCAGGGAGCTGGTGATGTGTACTGCAAAAGAGGTTGCGTATTTATTCATGTTAATACTACTCAACATTGATATGCTTCATCTGACATGACTTGATGAGATATTGCTGAGCTGTGATAAATGTATCATAAACTTTTCAGGGATGCTGCATCCTTGAAAACGGTGCATTGCAAAAGCTGTTAAGCGTGCATTGCAAAAGGTGTATTGACGTGCGTGTAGGTGATATGATTGGATAGGGTTAAACAGTGCGAAGAACTTGAGCATGAACTTTTCAGTGATGCTCTGTGTATTCACGTGAGTGTGGATGGGTAATTTTGGACAGGGTTCAACAGTGCTGAGCTTTCCACTGTAGCTACACTCATTGCTCCCTATCCACACTTTTGGCAAGTGGGATTAAAGAAAGCTGATAACAACATTTGGTTTTGTAATGGTTGGTAGGATTTTGTTGAATACCATTCTATTTGATATGATTATATATTTTAGTCTCCAGATATGAAGGAAATTCCAACTTCCATGTTCTTATATTTGATAAGACTGCCACTGAGATTCAATATCCACCTACTCAGAATTGTAAATCAGAAGATCATCAGGTAGAAATAATAAACTTAGATGAAGATGATACAAACTCATCATGGGTATCTCGCGGCCGCATAATATGGTGAGCCTTTATACATAATGTGATCATGATGTCACACTTCAATGTCTTCTACTATTACCCTCTATCAAAACATATTTAGCAATGAGATTTGGAAGGGATGGGTTGCATTTTCGAAAGCACAATAATTTAGAAGCAGGAGATGTCTGTGTCTTCAAGGCGATCGAGAGGATGCATGTTGTGCTTAGTGTCTCAATATATCACGTGGTTGACCACCAGAGTTTGGACTAGGATAACATGTTTAAATTTTAAACTAGTGATGTTTATGCTTATATTTAATTAGGGACATTGGTCACTAGTATGGTTTATATTTGATGGATGTGGTTTTAAGACTGTTCTCTGACCGGTTTGGCATGTATTGATGAAGATTATTTAGCATTCCTGTGCGTCATCTGACATGACTTGACGAGACAGCGCTGAGCTGTGTTAATTGTATCATAAACTTTTCAGCCATGCTCTGCATCCTTGAAAACGGTGCATTGCAAAAGAAGGCATATCTGTGCATTGGCATGTGTGTAGGTGATATGACTGGACAGGGTTCAACAATGCGAAGCTGTTGAGCATCACATGCAGCACTACGAACATCAGCGTAGCAACTGTGGACAGCTCACCCCCAAAATCTTGCTTACACTGTTGAGGGATCCTCTGCATCGTTGAAAATAGTGCATTGCAAAATGTTGCATATCTGTTTATTCACGTGAGCATGGATGATATGACTGAACAAGGATTAACAGTGCCGAGTTGTTGAACTGCGAAAATGACTTAGCTGAATAGTGTAGAGCTGTGTTAGCCTTCTCCAATCTCAGTTGCTATTACGTGCACCGAGTGTAGCAACACTAGAGGGTTTTATCCCCATATTCCCTTACAAACATTTCAGGGAGCTTTGGAGCAACGCTACAACAAACCAATAACTTGAATGAAACATTTTAGAGGCTAATCAGGCTTTTAGGCCTTTACCCTATTTCTAAGCAAACCAAATACTATGAAACAGTGTGTTGTGTGAGCCATATGGATTTTCAGTAACTGAGTGGTTAGTTTGGTTTGGACGAGTCTTTCTGTAATGTATCTATATAAAGTAGGACACTATAAGAACTAAGATACACGGATACATGTATATGATACCGCGACTCAAACAACTCATATAAATGAATTATTTGTATTATTGAATCATATGTGCGGTTGGTCTATGTGCTTTGAATGAGTCTGTATGTATTGAATCTATTAAATTTTCACATAAACTTAGCCAAAACTAATGAACAGTTAATCTTTAGAGTTGCAAAAGTTGAACGTACATAATCATCATTTGTCAGACATTAACAACAACATTATGTATTGCACATAATGCGTAGACATTAACAACAACGTCTAATGTTCGTAGGTAGAAATTTTTGGAAATCATCATTGCTTGAATCTGAGAAGTCTGAAATATCTGTTTCATCATCTAATGTAGTAATTTCATTAATAGACTTGATGGCTCGCTGTTGCGCCTTCCCCTTTAGATGTTTCCTAGCTTTTTGGATTGCATGAAAACGGTCTAGTCGTCTTTGCATTTGATTGTTCTCTTGTTCAAGACGAGCAAGTATGTTGGCAGGTTCATCTCTAGGTAACTCGGCTGAGCGTGCCATAGGAACTCGTAACCCGTGCCATCGACAATACACCTCTAACTCACACCTCTTCTCGTATAGGGTTGACCATGGTGGTTCCGCTTGTTCTGCAACAGTGAACTCTATTGCGGTGGTATCTGTACTTAGTTTTGTAGGTTTCCCGACCATGATGTGCCCGACGCTTCCAAGACTCTCGTACATGTATATTGGCATATTAACGAAATCTCTCTTCTTCCCAACCCATATCCCTCCATAGTGGTCTCTGTATGTATGTAGTTGTTGATCTGTTGGAACTTGTGATGATGCATTTGTTGAAGTAGAACCAAACTTGTTTCGCATTGTACACTTTGATGTTGAGGCGTTGCGACTCATAGCTTAATCAATCTACAAAGTAAGCGGGGTAGAAAGTTAACATTATATCAACATTTATAACCTCATTTCACGGTCTACTATTTAATTAAATTTTTAATGAAAATATGATGCATGCCGTACAGTCCAGGTGGGGACCAAATTCAGAATAATATAATTGCTAATTTAAGAGCGACAAAAATATCCAATTAGTGAAAAATACATGGCTGAAAAGCAAAACCTCCAATACAAACAGTTGCCCTAAGTGCATATATAGCTTGAGCCCCTCCACTCGGAGGAAAATCTCCTAGGTGGTTCATCGTCAACAACAAACCCTGCAAACCAATTGTGCTTTCACAAACCTTCAATTTGTATTAATAATTACTATAATCTAATAACATGTGAATGCCGTACAGAATTATGAAATAAATATTTTTTACACACTGACTTGGATCTACTTCATGTTATATAGAACCATTGCAATAATACTAATAATAGTAACGATGGGCATGAAACTAGCCATCATATTAATATATCAAACTACTTTCCACGGATACCATGTTTGTCAAATTGCCACTCAAATAACAAAATATACAACTGCCTTAAAACTAGTTCATATAACTGTCATACAATCAAATGAATTTGCTACAACAACTACAACAAATTCGTCCCCGCCTTCGGTACAATGGGCAATGGCAATCATGAAGAGTCAGACGGTGGAGACGGACGTCTATAGTCAGCTACGTCCACTCGGAGAGCTGCAACCTCGGCAAGAAGACCATGTAGAATTTGCCCATGGGTTGCCTGAGTTGTCATAATGGTCTCCATCATAGCATGAAGAGAGGGAGGAAAAGGGCATGTATGCGCTGCATCAGCAGTGTCAACATCTATCTCATCATCACCATCCTCGGCAACAGCAACTGCGGGATCCCCATGCATGTCCTCATCTGGAACATCTCCAGTAGTAGACCGTACTCGTGGTGTCTTGGATGGACCAACACTGGGGTCAACAACCTTCTTTTGGGCACTTCGCTGTTTCAGAAATTTCGCTCCTATGGGGGATTGGATGTGAACCAACTCTTGGGAAGGAAAATCCTTTAATCCTAAATATTTGAGGACCCTATGGATGAGAACTGGAAAAAACAAACCATGCCTCTTATACTTGCTCCTACGCACCTCCACAATGGTTTCGATGAAAAGGGAAGGAAAACAAATGGAACTATTGGTGACGAGGGCGTAAAGAAAGAAACACCTATGTATAGGGATTGTATGGATATGAGAGATAGGGAAAATGTTGTGACAAGCTATCCTAAAGAAGATATAATTAAGCTCAGTCAACTCACTTGAGCTAATACTTCGGTCAGAACCCCGAGTGACTGATCGTCCACAAAGGACATCCATAACATCATCAACATGAGGAGACATAGTGTATGGATAAGTAGGTCTACAAATTATAGGTACATCAAGAGCTTTATATACGCGCTCCCTAGTTATTGTAAACGGTACACCACGAATGGACGATGACACCTTGTGACCCACGAGATCCTCATGCACCGATAGATTCGAATAGAATTCTCTAATCAAGTCAGCTGGAGGGGGTTGTATGTTTGTACACAGGGACAGCCAATGCCTAGACTGTATATTCTCACGGATGGAAGGATGCAGTTCATGTAGATTGATTTGCCTTTCTCCCCAAATACCCCTACGCTTATTCAAGGTTTCAAAGGTTTGCTCATTCTTGGGCGTGAGGAACCTTGATTGATCAAACACCACTTCAGGTTCAGATGCAGCTTTGCATTTTCCCCTCTTAGCCCTCTTCGGAGCCATAACTAACTGATGGTCAGTAGTGGAAACACGATTAGCTCACACAAAAACATAACCAAATACCGCATTACGATGAGATAAACAATGAAGTTTGAAGCAGAGAAAAAAAAATTGCCAATTTAACGCACTACCATGTGTATAAAATCATCCATACAATATACTGTCTAGAGCAGTTTACAACAACACAATGAAAAAACAATATTCTTATTCATGGGTTGTTTAGTTGGTTAAATAAATGTAATGCATTTTGGTCCGAGTGGACCTGTAATTTGAAGATAGAGATCTAGAGTATATGAACTTTAGTTGAACTCAAAAGAGCCAACATGCACCGATCGCAAGCATTCTAACAGCATGTTCGACATTATAATACAGGAAACATACAAGTGGATGTAGGACCTGACACGTTTTCAAAATTCCTAGCTACATGTAGTAAGTTTCACCAACTTGAACAAAAAACTTTAAATTGCACAATGTACAGTTCAGGCATACAAACAGCATAAGGACTAGCAATGGCGCCACTGGCAATTTCACTTTGTATAAGGATACTAGTCGAAGACAACCTACTAAGAAAAATGCATTTGACTACCCAAACACCCATCTTCATCACAATCTACATAGACAATGAACTTTGAAGCATGAATAAAAATTTTGACAATAATGCACCACGAATGTGTCATTTTAAAGACAACAAAATGTTAAAAGACTCTTACAATGTAAAATATTCGAAGAACTTCCGCAGGAAATTGTCGATTCCGGCCGGATGCAGCGACAGCAGTCGAAGATGTAATTTCGCAGACTGCAGGTTCTGCAGAACAATGGGGTTTATACTGGTGGGGATAAATCCCGAGAATTACTCGATGATAGAAAAATCGAGGTACTAAAACATAACTCGATTTCTAGATACTCGAGGTACATGAAGTGTACATTTCAGGAATCACGTTATATGTAACTCGACTATTAATATATCGAGTTGTGTTAACTGGGCTTCCCCATCAAGAGCAGATATTTTGGACTGGTCCAGATGCAGTCCAAGAGGAATCCAACTGTACCGGAGGGTCTACACAGAACCCGATTTCTTTGAAACCGAGTTATGTGTACCAAGTACCTCGATATATAGGAAATCGAGTTACGTAGACTGTTCCATTGTAATATTCATAAAAAAATACACGCGAAAACTCGAGTTTTAAAGACTCGAGTTTTATAAATGCTGCTATAGGGCTTAAAAACGCCACTATAGGGCTCCCTGACATGGTATTACACTTACAAAATTGAGTTATACAAATTTTCCAGAAAAACGCCGCTATAGGTATTAAAAACGTCACTATAGGACTTAAAATCGCCACTATAGGACTCCCTGACATGGTATTGAACACTGTTAACAAAATTTTTGCAGTAAAACGCCACTATAGGACTCTAAAACGTTACTAAAGGACTTAAAAACGCCACTATAGGGGCGATCAAACTAATTGAAAATAGCCCAACATTTAAATCTTCCTTTTGCAAGAGCTTAACTGAATAGGGAATTATGCTTAATTGAAGGAACTCGAGAGAGGATAGTTTCTCTTCCATTTACTCTGAGGCCTGTTCTTTACTTCTTTGATGCGTTCCTTATCTAAACCATTTTGGTGGAGAGTTTGAGGTTAACTGTCAAAAATGTCTCGCGCCAATTAATTTGTTAACTTATTCAACTCAATGAAAATAAACATTTTTATGACCAGACCCCAAGAAGGGTAAATATACATTCTTCAACAATGTTAGGGACTTAACTTTTTCTTTTTCCTTTTTTTTTCTTTTTTACAAGCTTGTTGGCTGAAATTACAAATTGTGATTAGATCAACATATTTATAACATGAATCTTGATTCTATTTTTGTTATACACCAATCATAATATGTCACTTCAACAATTTTTAACAAATTTGTGTTACTAGATTGGAAAATTTATACATATGAGCAATTTATGTAGAACATCTTTAAACCATTTACTCCTAATTTTCAGTAAAATGCGAGTAAACCAAATCGGTATACAAACACAGTCCTACTTATTCAAAGGTGAGTAGGGTTGTCCCCCTTTCTTACTCTCAATTTGATGTTGTAAAAATCATCTATTTATAATTCCAACTTGGTAAACTTGGGCTTTTGACATGAGGATCATTCAAAATAGGTCATGTTATGTACCAAATTGGTGCAAAAGTCTACTTAGAAACCCAACTAACAAGAAAACCCAACTTGCAATATTTGGCTATTGTTTTTTTTTTTTTTACTTTATCGAATCACATGTGGCATACGCCTACTCGAAGAGAGCTCTTTGGAGGGAATTTTTAGAAGTGTGGTTTGTAAGGCCCAACATTTAAATCTTTCTTTTGCAAGAGCTAAACTGAATAGGGAATTATGCTTAATTGAAGGAACCCGATAGAGTTGGATGCTCTTAGTTGATATCAAATTTAGTTCGGCAAGTGATTCTAAGGGTTTAAAACTTAATTGCAATAGCTTATGCCCAACCTTAGAAAGTTGGCAGATAGTATCGTAACTAATTTCATCACAATTTGGTAAATATAAAGATAGACTCCTAAGCAAATTCAACAGCAAGAACCAGATCCGATATGGCACAGCTGATACATAACACTTTTGTCATAGTTTATATTGGTATAAATAACTCCATATTGATTAGATGCATTCCTAGTATCAATGACATTACATAGCAACTCAGCTTTGCTTTCAAACAGTACAGTATGCCAGGGATGTCGATATAACAAAACATCAACCTTGGCCACAGTCCATTCCAAAAACAAAAAGGGAAAAAAACGGATGAACATATTAGTTGCAAAATAAACACATCCAAAGTTGAACGTTTAACATAGTAGTTGCAAAATAAACACATCCAAAGTTTAACAATGTTATAAACACATCCAAAGTTTAACGTTTAACATAATAGTCGCAAAATAAACACATCCACTGTTTAACATTTAACATAGTAGTTGCAAAATAAACACATCCAACGTTTAATGCAACCACCATAACCACTTATTCGATGCATCTGAAAATGTGGACCTTCAACACAACATCGTCCCTCATGATCAGCTCAAATACGCAAACATTTCCTACTTGCAACGTATTTTCCCTCGCAAATGCAGACCACCCAGCAGATACGACACATGATGAACCCGCACTTCGTTCATAAATGTATAACTTCACAGGCCATAATTGGTCCACAACCTGCAGCTTCACTGTGAGTATACTTCCTTTGCTGTAGTCCTTGGTAAAGCCTTCTCTTGGTAGGTAGTTGATAATGGACCGGGGTAAACTCTGAACAAAAAAGTTGGAAAGCGATATTTCAAAAAATTGTTGAACCTAAGATGAACCTAAGATGTTAGATATATATACATCTTTTCCCCTAAAAACACAACTATGCAAATCATTTGCAACAAGTATCTGTACATGCTTTCTGATTGATCTATGAAAAAATCAAAGTAAAAAAGAGGGCATGACTAAAACCCAACAATTTCTGTGAAGCTGAAAGCTTACCGCACGGTCCTTGCCATCAATGTATGATGGATGAATGGTCACAGTGAAAAGGGGATTCTCCGATTTAAAAGCATTGGCTCTCACAAGATTTTCAGCTACACCGCCATCTTTTTTAGGACATTGGTCAAATTTAAGTTTAACTAACGAACTGCTTGTGCATCCTACTCGATTTCCTCCAACCCCATGAGCTGATCCTGAAATGACATGAAATTATTAGTAAACAGGCTAATAAAAATCAACCAATTCCTTACAACAGTGTGAGATTCATACCTGAACCCTCTCCCTTAGTAAAGACGTCCAAGATTTGAACAGAGTCATCATCACTCTCATTATCTTCCACCCTACAAGGTTGGACTTGGTCATCTACAGTATAGTCTATTTCTGTTGCAGTGGCATCAAATATGAGTACATCAAACTCTGAATTTCCAATATATTTGAAAACCAGCAAGTGCCCCACGGTTACACCATGACGGCTTGCAAATTCGCACCAACCATTTTGAAACCAAACCCCCCCCATCGTGTTTTGTCACCTTCACTTTCCAATTTGTACCATTTGGAATCCTAGGAAAGGCCGTATCGGACAAATCAACTCCATATTGAAGTATAAACTTTGTTGGAATCTGCTGTAAAAAAGAATCTCCATAACATTAATGCAGGCTTTGTAAATAAACACATGCATTTGAGTTCGAATATATTCTCGTTGTGCAGCAACCATTACAGGAAATCTAACACAAAATCTAACAACTGAGATGTAGAGGATGATGTTAGTGCAATGAAGTTCTATTACTTGAATGAGTTAAAAGCATTGTTTGAAATTAGAAGTTTCTGTTTTTGATTTTGGTGTCTGTAGAGTTCAATATTTAAATAAACACATGCATAAAGGTGTATCATATCATGAGCTTCAAACCAATGGCACATATACAAATTACATATTCATACATACCTTTATACAGCTACATTTTTACCCCCTACCATTAAATTACCCTCTGCTATGTTTTCATTGAACATGTTTAGTCTAGATCAAGCATTGACAAACAATTGGAAACTTAACAACAACAATAACAATAAAAGACTTAGTCTGAAATTAAGAACAAAATATAAAAATTATGTGTGTGTGTCTCCAAGAGAATATTGTATTTTACGAATTGTCACTCTCTACCATTACATATCCTCAGTATAGTTTTAATCCATATTTTAAGAATTGTCTGCAAGCATTTGATGCTTTCTGACTAACTACTTAAGTATTGACAAACAATTTAAAACATAAAAAAAAAAACAACAAATAGACTTAGTCTCAAATAAAATAACTGTAAGAGAAATATATTTTATTAAAAACTTACTATCTAAACTCAACAAACAAAACTTGACAATTGCAGAGGAATGAAACACAAAAAATGTAAATCACAACAACAAATGTAACATACGTATTGCAAACTTAAAGTTTTTATGTCTACATGTAACAAATGTACAATTTTTTCAAAAATAAGAAAAACGAAGATCAAATGGACGACGTCTATTAGCATGTTAGTTTCAGAGATAAACGAGAGCATGAATTTAAGTATAACTTACAATCTTGCCTTCTTGAAGAGCTCGAGGCAGAATAATCTTGAAAAAGTGTGGGGACCTCATCGTAGGATCAGCAGGACCATCCTCATTGTTTCTTCGCCATTGAGAAGCCATTGTTCTGGTTCTCCAAAGCCCGGTGCTTTTCGCTGAGAAGTTCAACGGTTGATTCTTCATAGGTTGAGAACTAAATAGAGTCCAGCAATCTGCTTGGGCTTTCACATAACCCGACTATTCAATACTCGAGTTATGTGCACTAAAAATCAGAGGAATCCATGTTGTGTGCAGTGTAACATTAAAGGAATCCATGTAGTGTTGTACGGCTTGCAAGTAACTCGATATCACGAATATCGGGTTATCTCCTTAATAACTCGATAATAGTGAAACCGAGTTACGTGAACTATTGTTCCACACCCAGCCCTCCGTATTTGGATTGATCCCAGATGCAGTCCAAGAGGAATCTCAGTTTCCCGAGGGTAACACACATAACTCGGCTATAGAGAAATCGAGTTACGTGCAGTGTAAACCAAACCAACCTACACAATTTATCATATAAACTGTCTTCCACATAACTCGGTTATTCGTTATTCGAGTTATGTGTAGTGTAAATTTGTAACTGTCTTCCCATAACTCGATTACCAAGAAAGCGAGTTATTTAATATGGGTGACTACACATAACTCGGTTATATTAAGATCGAGTTATGTTGACAGACCAATTCAATTTCTTAGTAGAGCACGGTCTTCTGTATAACTCGGTTGTACAGAAATCGAGTTATATAATATGGGCTTAGCCGCCCAGCCCTCCGTATTTGGACTGATCCAGATGCAGTCCAATAGCAATCTCAGTTTCCAGAAGCGTACTAAACATAACTCGGATATTCTGAAATTGAGTTACGTGGAGTGTAAACCAGCCAAACGCTATACATCACATTAACTGTCTTCCACATAACTCGGTCATTCGTAATTCGAGTTCTGTGGAGTGTAAATTTCTAACGGTGTTGCACATAACTCGGTTACTCAGAAAGCGAGTTATTTGATCTGGGTGACTACACCTAACTCGGGTATAATAAAATCGAGTTATGTGGAGTACAACACAACCCAATTCAATGGTCTTCTGTATAACTCGGTTGTAAAGAAATCGAGTTATTTAATCTGGGCTTAGCCACCCAGCCCTCCATATTTGGACTGATCCAGATGCAGTCCAATAGGAATCTCAGTTTACAGAATGTACTACACATAACTCGGTAATATAGAAATCGAGTTATTTGATCGGGGTATTACCCAGCCCAACCCAATTTCTTAATCGTGAACGGCCTTCTGTATAACTCGGTGATAAAGAAAGCGAGTTATTTGATCTCCACTTAACTCGGTAAGTAGAAAATCGAGTTATGTTCATACATTCCCAGTGTACACTCCCATACAGCATTGGCCTGCTCATGAGGTACTGAAAGTGGACCTGTTCACGACCATACTATACAACAACTCATATCTACTTCCAACCACATCCATCAATTAGTCATTCCCTCCTTTCCATTTATGTGAATAAGAAAATCATCCATACGAGCATAATTGTAATATTATTAACTTTATACATTTAAATCCGTTGATGTACAAAAATAACTTTGTCAATTGTACGTTTTAAACATTATTCACAATTTTAACTTGAAACTCTGACAGCATACGACAACAATGGTTTTAGGCAATCATGGAGTCTGCGCATTTGAGTTACACATTTTTGTTGTTCTCTTCAGCCAGTCTAACCACTTCATCCATGGTGCGTATAAAGTCTGGCACCTTCGGCACACAGGACATGGCAACATTATTGGAACTACAAACCTCCCGTTGTTGCACGGCTGCCTCGTTTCTGCATAGTAACAAACACAAAAATTAGTATACAACCCACATTAATTAATAGCATGTTACAGTTACACCTTGGCCAGAATTAGCAATCTTAATCAAAACATATACAGTTAGGGAAATAGAGACCCCATGAATAGAAGAATATGTACACCATAAACAATAAGATTGGAAGAACACCAAATCTGACAGAATACTTGGAATGGTAATAGGTAGGAGTTAAGGGTAACTGCAACTACTTGACGAACTCATCATAAGATTGCCCAAAGTGTAGCTAAATTTGATACAATGGTATTACTATCATGGTTCCAAACTAAAAATTACTCCATGAATCTTACTTATAACTCATAATGTAATACCTAAACATGTAAAGAAGAACAACTTATGATACCCCCTTGCTATGAACTGTAATTGTTACCTGCTACGTAGCACCACGGCTTGTTGATGCCACATTTCGCGTTGGACATGTACGCCGGTTATGACCCTCTTGCCGACACAACCCACACTTCAACTGTGGTCCATTCTCAATCCACAATGAGGTTGGCAACTCCCTATCCTCGTCATCCATCTCATTGCGGATTCTCGTGGACGTTGGCCGACCTTTCTCACGGATCAACCGCGGGTTTGGCATCACGGTTCTCCTTTCCTCTGGCTCCGGCCATTCTAACCTATCTTTAAGTGGTTGGAATATTGGCTCGTAGCTATGATATCGTTCTTCCACGCAGTAGAAACGATCCATATACTCAGTGGCATCGTGGTTATGCTTGGCACAAACTGCTATCAAGTGTGAACAGGGGATTTTGTTTGCTTCCCATTTGCCACATGTGCATGTCATGTCCATGAGGGAAACCCTATGGGTGTGATCTCCCCCGCCAGTGTTCAACAATGAACACTGGGTCTCCACTATATATAACTGTTGTTGCATGCTCATCCGTCTAACTATATGGAGCTTCGCCTTCTCTTGATTTGCCTCGAACTTGTCATAGGCATATTTGCACCACACTTGCCCCTCTTCCAACTGCTCTAGGGTTTTGTTTCGACGTTCGTCAAAGTACGAGTTCACCTTGTAAAATGTGAACTTCACCATTGCAGTTATCGGCAAGCTACATGCGCCCTTAAGTACCCCATTGAAGCACTCTGACAGGTTGGTTGTCATTGCCCCATATCGGTGCCCATGGTCATGTACAAGTGTCCACTTTTCTTGATTTACCTCCTTCAGATAGTCGTACGCATCCGGGTTGACATTCTTGATGCAATCCATGGTGTTTTCAAACTTCCTAACTTGATTTGCAATTGCTGCCTTCCATACCAAGTTCTTCAACGGCACACTATTGAAGTTTGTGTTCACATTGCTTACTAAATGGCGGAGGTAATACCGGTGATGGGTTAAGGGCGGTTGCAAGTAGCCCCTAGTGGTGTCATCAAAGCATGATTGTATCCCACGATGCCTGTCGGAGATTATACATAAATTGGTCCGGTCCGTAACATAGGTCAGCAGGCATGCCAAGAACCATCCCCATGTCTCCGTGCTCTCGCTTTCGACAACGGCAAACGCAAGTGGATAAACCTCGTTGTTACCATCAGTTGCCATTGCTATCAACAGCTTTCCTTTGTACTTGCCATAAAGGTGCGTTGCATCTATGCTTATCACTGGCCTGCAATGCCTGAACCCACTAATACACGGACCGAAAGCCCAAAACGCGGAGTTGAATATACAAGTCCCCGGGACACGAGGGTCACACTTTAACGTGGTTACAGTGTCCGGATCTGCATCGGACAATGCCGCTAGAAACCGTGGCAATTCCGCATAGGACTCGTCAAAATCCCCATAAATACGCGCAACTGCCTTCTGTTTGGCTTCCCAAACCTTGTACATAGTTACATCATGCCCGTGCCTTGCATGCAACATACTACGCAAGTCCCTTACCTTTCGGGTTAGGTCCTCCCGTACATACTTCTCAAGTGCAATGGAGATGAACTTTGAATCCATCATCCGCCCATCAGTCGCTACCTGGAGGGATGAGCAACTGTGGGGAGCCGGACATTTACTGATCTGCCACAACCCGTGCTTCTTGCTGCAAATGGCCCGAATTGACCACATACATGCCTCATGTATGCACCGCACTACTAGCCTATTGGTGTCAGACTTTATGACCCTATATTGCTTATTATGCTCCACAGAGTAGAGGGTCAACACATACTGAACAGAGGCTTTATTCTTGAATAGCATCCCGATGGCTAGGTGGTCACCTTTATGCCAACTTGTAAGATGCCTTGTACCCAATGCAGGTGATGGGTCCTTAATATTGTCCCATGTGTTTGATGTGAACCATTCTGGGATAGGAACTGTATTAGGGCAATCATCCTCGTTGTTTTCGTTAAGTGGTACATTGACCTCTGCGTCGTCCACTGCTCCATCAGTATCAATGAACTCTTCGTACACATCTTGGCTGGCATCAATTTCAATTCCCCCATCCAAATGAACTTGTGTATGTTCATACGTGTGACTAGACCCTCCAACGAATCATGTATGGGTGGCGCCCAACACTTCCGATTCGTCAACATCATTAGCTGCACTGCATGGTTGATTACTGTAAGGCAACGGCGTGACATCGGCAAAGGAAGGCTACATGTCAAGCGGCGATGAGTGTGGCGCTTCCACCCCACTGCCATGTTGAGAACTTACACCAGCTTGGAACCCAACAGCCTCAACAGTTACATACAAATCAGACGCTATGAATTAGGGGGTCCGCTTAATCACTGTCCACATCATGTCCACGTCAGCATCGCAACCCAACGGATTTGAGTTGTAGACAACCTGAGTACTCACAAGTATCTGGGGGGCACGGTACACGATGGATATCTTATGTGACTCCCTGTCCAACCCTAGAGATTCCATTATCTTCCGATGCATTTTTCTCAAGTGTGTTCCGCATTTCAACTCAATGAACTTCTTCTTCACTGACTCGCCTCTATAGGACAACCCATGCAAGTCGTGGAAATACTGCTCCCCATCATAGTAAACGTAGAAGCAATGACGACCCATGGTAGACCTGGAGAAGGACAATTAATTGTAGTTATCATGCAGAAGATATAGGGTTATGTTAGTGACAATTAAACGTTTACAAACGCACTATAATGATATCCTAAGTATTCCTAACAAACTTGATTCGTTTGTACACAATCATTGGCCTTTTAGGGGGAGATGTTTCACAACAAAGTATAAGTGTATGATGCAATATGGTCAGCAGAAGCTGTTCACCTCACAGGCTTTCTTTTTCAGAACCCATACACTTAAGCCTTTCAGAACTGAAAGAACCATACAATTTAAACCTCTTATTACTTGTTACATCATTGTTGATACCTATGAATAAATGCATATATCATCATAGAAATTCACTTGACAATGAAAGTTTGTTTATATATATGTTCCCAATTATCCATATATCCATTACTAGATCTATACACATGGAGGAAGAATATGTATACAATGTCAATATCACACACACACACACAGACACACACAGGATAACACAATTTGTCATTCATTTTTGGGAAAATTGTTCTACTTATTTTCAGTATATTGACCTTTTTTTTAAATTCCTAACAAATTGTTTCAAAAATGAGTGGTTACTGTGTGGTCTAAGGCCATATATTATATATAAACTATGCTTACATGTGTGTGTGTCTATATATATATAAATAATCATATATATATATATATATAATCATATACACACACACACACACACACACACATATATATATATATAAATAATCATACACACACACACACACACACACACACACATATATATATATATATATATCCGACATTATGTGTGTGTATATATATACACCCTAAACACACACATACATGTGATCATATATGGGTATGTAAGTTTGTCTATATATAGATACATCTCCCAACCTATTGGTGTATATATATATACACAGACACAGTGTCAGAACCATAGTAAGAAAGTCATCACATTTATGCTAAAGTGCCAATCCAAATGTAATTACAAAATTATGTAAGTAAGTTAAGATATACCTATCAGGAGAGATGAGTATTGATGAGAAGAAGGGAACCACAGCTATGGCACGCTCGGTGAGGGTACAAGTAGAAGAGGTAATGAACTTACAGGCTTACAGGCTTTCTTTTTCAGAAACCCACACACTGAATGTAACCCAGCACTAAAAGAGGCAGACACGTGCATGGATTCTGATACGCGGGGTTGGGTGAATCATAACTCGATATCTAGGATATCGATTTTTAATAAAACTCGACTTCAGTAGTATCGAGTTACTGTTGACGCGACGTATTGACGTGACGAGCACAGAAACTCGGTAGTTCAGAAATCGATTTACTTGCAACCCTCAATGCTGTAACTCGATTTCTGAGAAATCGAGTTTCTGTTTGCATTTCCACTACATAATGGTAGATTGACTCCACTAGTAAAAAGGTGCATCCAGCAGCTCAAATACGCAAGGAGTTCCACCATTTCGTGTTTGTAGACCGGGATGGGACGTACTTATGTTGTGTTTAATGGCCGTGTTCCAGGCATACACAACAGTTGGGTAGATGCGAGCAAACAAGTTCATAAATTCCCAAATGCCAATCACAAATCATATAAAGATCGAAGGGAAGCAGAAGCCGCATACATGGAGTATTTGCATTGTAATGGTATGGACGAACATGGTGGTGCATCCGCATCGTCGGCAACTCCAAACATATCAACCTCAGCTCCAACTAGCACTTTTCCAAGCGAAGGAACTAACTACGGCAGTGGAGACATTAGGAACTCCTTGTTAAGGTATCAGTTGGAAGTTGCCATTGAGGAGCGTGACCATGCAAGAAGGATTGCAACTTTGAATGCGAACATGTTGAATGAAGTGGTGGCTCATGTTGTGGGGGATGATGAAGTTGATGCACCTATGGGACAACGTATGGGTAAATGAATGCAAAAGTATATCTTCATGTTGTTGTATTCATTAAGATATGTATACTTGCAAGTAACTAGGTTCGTGTGTATGGTTTAACTAGAAATGTTATCGTTTTTCAGCTGTTTACCTACCAGATATGTGTATATGGGAAAGTAACCTTATTATTTTTGTTTCAGCACTACTTTGGTCTTATTTGGTCCACTTTGGTCCTATTCGGTCTACTACATTATATTCCCTCTATTTGATCGTAATTCGTAACTAATGGTCAGCATTGCTCGTATGAGATATATTTGGTTCACTTCAGTCCATCATTCTGTATTTACAAAATACAAGATCAGCCTATACACAATGAGTCACGAGTAATGAATGTACATGACATTAAAAACAATAATAACTTGCAAATTAGCTGGATGAATGATTTTGAAAATCCACTGGGAGGATTCACTGCAATCCATACCAATCAAAGGAAACACGATCGGCATTGAAAAAGATAAGATTGGAATTGGTCATACATCAAAAATCGTCCTACATCAGAAAAATTTATGTCAAATCTGGAAAATTGAGTTAAAGTCCATAACAAAATACTTGCAATTGGTCATACATGGAATTGGTCATCTAGTAAGACATCATAAAAATTTCATACGTAGAAGATAGAAAGTCCAAAAACAAAATAACCATGAATAAAGATTGACACCAACCAACTAAAAAAACAAATAACACATCAAGATATAAAGATTCTTCAATCCCAAACACAGTAAATAAAACCCAAAAAGTATGATGCAACTTGTAATATTATTCAAAATTAAAGAAAAAGTTACACCTAAAAATTCAAAATTACTTGAAAAGTTAACATTACATGGATAAGTGTATGATGCAAAATTCATGTTGGAAAAATTTATACACAAGCGTCCACTTTTTGCTAGTGACTCCCATTGGGAGAAACCAATGGGAGTCCCATCTTTGCATGCTCTCCACTGAAGTTCCTAACAAAGATTCAATCTATGAATTCAATGGCAACACAATTACAAAGCACATGTTGATCGTATTCTTCAAGTTTAACGACTACAACTGCATAGTGGAGTACTACAAGTTTCAATACATACATTACTATATCTTCCCTCCAGCTGGGACCACTAGACGAAATTAAGCACCTACGAGAGTGGTCTTCCCACTGCCAGTTCTGCCAACAATACATGTTTTGTGCCCTTAACCGAATGTGCCCTTGTAAAAACCCTCAAACCTGTAAGCCCCAACAGAATAGATTACTACTTATAGACGGGGAAATGTCTCAAGTTTATAATGAAAGTAAGAACAAAGACTCTTACTATGATAATTGAGTTTGTTACTCAATGGGGTGAGCCAAAATCTCCAACCTTCTGGCTATACTATTATGTAGACTGCGAGAATTAATATACCATCAAACATTCGTATCAAAAATACAAACACCACCCAATTAATAATATCACAAAGCAAACAATTATACTTGTGGAACTATGCATAACTTACAGAGTTTTAAAAGCAGTGCAAAAGCCTACGATTAACTCCAATGAGGCTTTTTTAACTTAAAATACTCATCGTATACAATACTCATAATGCCCCATGTTCCAAATGCTTTAGATAAATTACAGTGGACGTTAACACTTATTGTGCCTTGTATGTTGATAACTGAAGTAATATTACAGAAAAAATAACGATGAAGTATGATATAAATTCCGAAGAGAAGATAATTGTAATACTCCTATACACTTAGAGGGCACTACCCATAGCACAAAAATCCTACCTTTTAATACTCCTATTTACTTGTTTTAGTTTTTAAAGAAAATGATGGAATCTCAGTTATGGACAGAATATCCAGTTAGACAGCTGTGTGACATGGGCAAGCCCATATATCTAAGTTATCATGCATCTCACCCTGGTAGATTTTGTTAGATGGGATCCACCCACATCAAGGCCAAATGACTATTGGCATAGCAAATGCCAGGATAAACAAAGTAGCTGCGACGGTACAATCATGCATGTACACACCCTATTCAGTCCATTAATAGAACCACAGTTTCAACATATAGATTTCTGTTAGTGACATATATACATTAAACAAGGACTTGAGTTATCAATCATTGTTGACAGGAAATTTCCAGATTTGCCAAAAAGAAGTGACCCATTTGTGAATGCAAAGGTGTATATTGATACTTCTAGTATACGGACAGTTATACAATTATGCAGACCCAAATTCAAAAGAGCATTGGTTGTAGTGACTTACCAAGAGTTTATCATCACTTTCAAATTCCCGTCCATTACTTCGGGGGCCTCACACGGTATGTGCATGTATTGATTTAGCGTTTGGACAAATCAACTCCATAAGAAAGTGCCATTCCAATAAATCATGCAATTAAAGGAGAAATTGTTATGAAGAATCTAATACGCATGTTTTACAGCTCAATATAACTCCACAAGCATGTTTAAAAAACCATCTCCAGAAGTATTGAAGCATCTATAGAAGAACTGTAATTCGTTAAAGATTGAAAAAATAACTCTTCAACGTAAAACTCACCAGAGCTAACAAATCCGGGAGGAAGCCATGACCATGCAGAGTGCTGAAGATGCAATAACAATTGCACTAACTGTTTCTAATCTGTTGATCAACCACTCATTTGCTGCAAAACTGTGGAAAAAGGACTGGCATTTCTAACAAGTAGTTCAAGATTCTTTTAAAAGAATCGGCCTTCCTCCGCAAAAGCTCTTATAGTCATGGCGCCAAGCATTGTAGAGACTCAGATTCTTGTTGTGCTACAAAGGACTTGGTTGTGCCATTGGTCCGCATAAACTCATCAAACTCGACCCCGAAAAGTATCAACTTACTTCTTCTTGCTTATCACCAAAGCCGCACATTTGTTTCTCAAAAGAAAAAAAAAAAAAAAAAAAAAAAAAAAAAAAAAAAAAAAAAGACAAAAAAACCCAATGCCACTTAAAATCTCTCTTACAAACAAGTTCGGCACTCCAACTAAGAACCTATCAGAATACAACAAAGTTTGGCTTCAAATCAATACCAATCGAGGCATTTGTCCATTTGCAATACAAATTCCAAGCCCAGAAAAACTTCCTAATACATCAGTAAATGCAATACACCTTATGGGTTTTATCCTATATGTAAAAATTTGTTGACAACAAACACACTAAATAAGCCAGTACCAAGATGCACAGCCACCAAGAAATGATCCACAAACAGATGCACAGCCACCAAGATGCACAGCCACCTATACACATGAAGAATAAGCACACAGGGACAATCAGGCTCGATGGCCATTTCGTTTCCACCATATATTCGCTCAAAAAAAGAGATACAACTTTATAAGAAAACAGAAATGAAAATATCCAATCACCTAGAGGCCGGAAGTATAAGCATTGAGTTCAATAGGCATTTAATGATCTTTTCGTTTCCGCCCATATGCCCTGACAGGTCTAATCTTACCTGTTTCATTAGACAGAACATCATAATTAAATTAACATAATCAATCAAATGCGCAGTATAAGTAGGTAAGAAGATGGGAAGTGTAGACGAAGTACATACCATCGCCGGTCCCGCAACTGGGAGCATGCGCAGGAGGGCGCCGTGATCTCCGCAAACCCTCCACCGGCGCAATGTCCTCAGCCGGGATCTGCTCAATCTGTACAGGCTCAATATCCTCGGCCGGTATCTGCTCAATCTGTACAGCATCTTCGTGGGGGGTTGCAGATGAAGCTAACATGGTGGGGTCCACATGCACTAGAGGTGGGGTGGGCATGCCTGGTGTGGAGACAAATATGCATCCAACATCATGGGCAGATCCGCTGAAAACTGCAGGCGACATACGGGGAGGGTCCGCATACTCTGTGCTAGCACCATGGGACGTAGGCTGGGGTGGAACAGTGCCCTCATGACCAGCGCTGTGGGATGGCCCAGCACCATTGCTAGATGTGCATCATGGTGTCCTGCCGCCATCGTCAGACAGTACCCAATCAGTGCCAAGCCATGCCTCTTCTGCACCCAAGTCATCCCCTTCCTCGTAGATGGGATCCGGCTCAGTCGTACGACCGCGACCAGCTCGGCCACCCCCACGACGTCCACCCCCACGAGACCCACCACTTTGCCCGCCACGAACCGGGCCCTGTGTACCAATGTGAACTGCTTCTGCAAGCGCATCCGCCAATTTAAGTCGGCCCAGCTCCTCCACAAGCTGTAGTGTATATGTAAGGTCATTGTGCATGTCAGAACGTTCGTCGCACCTCCGTATAGACCTAATCATTGTCCGAACCTACAAAACAAGGGTGGCGTCATAAAAGCAAAAAACATAGGTATGCTGCAAAAGTTGGATAAATCTATTCCAAAATAAAAAGAAAAAAGTAGTAAACATAGCTAATGAACTCCTTATATTAGTTATAACTATTAAACATCTTTAAAAAGATTGCATATAAAAATAGGGGTTGGACCCCCTGTGCAGAAATTTATAGTTCCACCCCAGCAGTCACAAATGTTCTGTTTCCTGTTATGTTTATGGGTATGCAATCTAAACTTTGAGATAATACCTCCGAAAAACACGTATGGTTGGTTGGTTGTACATAAGTTCAATCTTAGCACAAGTGAAAATATCTTTTATCATTTGTGTATCTAGGCTTCACTAGAGTTACAACTCCATTAATAGCATACTGCAATCAGGACACATATTTTGAAGTTACAACACCATTAAGATCATACTGCAATTATGACACATACTATGAAGTTATTATTTCCCAAGGTACACGTCCGAATGGATGACAATTGAAAATATCAAACACGAGCTGAAATTGCCCAACATTAAGGGAAGTACCATCAGTTACAACATATATCATACTTGAATCTAGTGGTGAATAACATATCCGTGCTGCATACTTGCAAGAATTGAAATTGCCTTTAAGATGTTGGAAATTGAATTCTACCAACAGTTTAGTAAGGGACTTACCAGTCCTAGAGGTAATATCTATCAAGGAATATGTAATTAGCTTTCAGTCCTAGAGGTAAGGCTGTCTAGTGTGACAGTGAACTATCATGAAATGTGAATTTATCAATACTAAAAAGAGTTGCACCATCCGTTTGAAATTACAAGCCAACCAAAAACAAAAAATAAAAATAAAAATAAAAGAATAACCCAACCCACCCTTTGTAAAATTTGAATGTAATTATATGAACAAAGGTGTGGTCATCATTGGTCATTGCCAATTAACCATTCCTCATGCAAACAAATTGGATGAAGACAAATTCAGTTATTTATGAACAACTAAAATCATGCAGTAGCTTAAAAACATAATGAAAGATAAACTCATAGAGATGTAACAACAATAATAATTGTGGAGTTCTGCATGCATGATAAAGCTGTTGAAGATATTTAATCGAACAATGGTTTCATACATAAAATAGTAATTGTTGCCTCACCATGAGTTCCCAGTACGCAGACTCTGGTGTTATGTACCGCCTTGTGTTGCGATTGTACCACGTCATGTACTCAACGAGGTATGTATCATCACCGTCCAAGAGAGGGGCCCCGCGAACTTCAGTCACTCGGTTGGCCCATTGCTGAATGAAGATAGCATGTTCTACCTCCCAATCCTTCTCCCATTTACCCTGGAGGGATATCTTGTGAAGGTCAACCGATGTATCCACAATAGATGGAACTGGTTGCTTCATTCCAAACTGACGGAGGACCCGCTCGGGATGATGCCCCTCCACTATCCAGAAGTATATCAACGGCACCTCGGCCCTCCAAATATGCTGCCCGGCAGTGCAATACGCAGGCAGGGAGCCCAACATATGCATGTACGGCTCCCATACAATCTGCATAAGTGGATTATGTTTGTGATAGTGAGACATCATACTAATTAAAGATTATGTTTGTGATATGTAAAATGGAAAGCATGGAGTTTATTGATTCTATTCGTACACAAAATCTTTAGGGATTATTAGGCAGATAGCAAAGGAACAGCAACATTGGGATAAAAATATTTTTGATAGAATGAAGTCAACAAGCAATTAAAACAATAAATAGCATTCGTCTGTAGAAAATAGTAAAAGATCTAGCTTGACCGATGTCCACATTCCATTCTCAGAACCTTGTTCATATGCATAACATTCAAAACTTGTACTGGATTAATTGCATTAGTCATTAACAATGTTTCAATGACTGAGAACAAAATGACTATTAATAGCTATGTAAACTATGACATGGTATAATCCTATCAAATACTGTTATCATATTTCTATCTAAATATATTTTCTTATAAAATTTAGAGTTCGAAATTACTGCACATTTAATATTTATCTGAAACTAATCATGTCTTATCTTAGTACCTTGGTGCAACAAATTATGTGGAACAAGCTTTGCAGTGTAAATCATAGCTTATTATGCTCCTCTTAATCAATATGGTGAGTAGCATATGTTGCATGCTTCTAAAATTATATGAATAAAGTAGTAATTAATAATCCACAACTTTTACTAATTGTACGACTATTAAGGCCCATCAAGTAGGGGACAACTTAAGGAGTTGCATGCTGCAATTAAATTGTGCTCCACAACTTTTCAGTTAGGTCAACAACAAGAGGTAATGTGTCAAAAGTCTTTATGTTTTCTCTGTCTACTTATTAGGCAGAGCAATAACTATGGTTTTTAAGGTCATAACATTTTATTATTTAATTACAAACTGCACAAGCTTAATTTAAATTTTTAAAATAAAATTTCTAGCATATATTGTTTGAGTGTTGCAACAATAATTGACATCTTCTAAGTTTACAATCATTCTGCTTATATAAAGTCAGATATTTTTTTTTTTTGGTTGGACTTTTTTCTCCTCTTTTGATGGCAAGCTAAAAGTTCTATTTTATGCAATCTAAATAGGTTAAAATGGTGTATAATGCCAAAATCAGTAAATAAACACAACATTTTGTTTCAACTAGTAGCTGGGAGGCATGGAGGGATGTCATCGTGAATTTCGAAGATGCATCATTAAAATCAAATGAATTACTTGAGCACACAAATACAACCAAAAACAAATATGATTATCTTTGGTATACTCTTAGGTAAATTAATTTCTCATTGAATTATAACCAATTACATATGAACAATATGTGTGCATTCTCTTCATTGCATCAGATTAATGACATTTGTAAGAATTGATGGAGTTGTTCTTTTTAGTTGCAACATAGGTTTGAAGTCACTTTGTCTTGCACTAAAGCAAGACTTCATGCTCAATCGTTTGCACATATTGCACATGCTTTTTTGAAAGACATATACATAGGTAAGTTACTAATTTAGTTCAAACATCTTGGAAAGGGACAATTTCTTCTTTCTTTCTTGGGTGTAAATCACAAACGTTTCTGTACATAATAAAGGATATAGCCAAATTCTACTTAATATATATATGACTAAATTTAAATATATCCCATTGCTCCAGCCCAACTTAACCTGACTCACGTGAGTCAGGTTGCGTTGGTTTTTACACATGTAATGAGTTAGGAATTTCTCAACCCGACATTCTTAGGTTGAGTTGGAAAAAACCCTTCAACCCAAACCAATTTGCCCCATGCACATGTACACCCCTACTTTTGATAATAAGAAGTCTCCAAATATAAGGTTTTAAAATTGTTAGATTATAAAATATTTGTTTATACTAGGTTAAAATAAAAGAATTAAAGCCTTTGATTTAACAGTTTAGAATTTTTGAGTTTATGGTTGCTCGTATTCATGTAGGTGCTACGAATGGAAGTTCCATGTGATGTACTTCACAATGGACATTCCAATTGAGTTAAATGATCGGATGAAAATCCTAGTATCAAACAAAATGATGGGATGGAACCAATATTCTGAAATCAACTCATTCCTACAACAATCCAAGAATTCAAACTAAAATAAAAATAAAAACTTGGAAACATACTTGAGGGAAACAAAAATAGAAACCTCAAATTGAGGACGTAAATTAACCGGGTACCTGCTCTGCCCGTAGTGTAGCCAGCGACGTCCGGTACGCAGCAAGGACGTGTGTGGCATGCTCTGCGGTGCATTTTGGCCCGCTCCACCTACCAAACATGGGGTGTCAACCAATGCTCGTTACTGAACTGGTCATTTAACAAACTTTGCTTTATATTTCACATAGTTTATTTTTGTTTGTTAGTTTCACATATTTTCAATTCTATCAAAGAGACAAGTAAAATGTAATATATTATTACACGTAAATGATTATTCCTAAGAGACACTTAGCTTCAGTTACGAGAACTCAATGAACGTACCTAATGGCAAAGGGCCCTGAGTGCACTGGAGGTAGAGGCGGCCTCACAATAGGGCATAGTCGTGGGAACCTTGAATAGGCCCATAGCTGCACCAACAAGAGTGCTCCTCCAATCTGCATCGCTTCCTTCTTCGATGCACTACAAAGTTGCCTGTAGAGCCAGGCCAATGCTGCACTGCCCCAACTATACCGTCTCGCATTGCTGATTGGGTTGAGCAACTGCAAAGGCAACAGTGACACCTGGTCCGCAGACTTGTCCATGAACAACAGGGCCCCCATCCGTACAAGTATGTGGTAGCGGGCATGTTGTTGTATGACTTCGTCGCCCGCATCCGCAGCTGGGGGAGCGGGAAACTGTTGATCAAGCCAGATGTATTTTATCCTCGCCCCAGTAAGGGTAGACTTGTTTGAGTTCGGTATCACGGGCGGAGGTTCATGGCCCAACAACTCTCGTCACAGCACGTTCCATTTCTTGGCTGTACTCCCAGTAATAGGCAACCCATCCACCGGAATCCCCAGCATCACCTCAATATCTTGCAAGGTGATACCCATTTCTCCATGGGGAAAGTGGAACGTGTGCGTCTCCGGACGCCACCGCTCAACCAAGGCCGTGATCAAGGCGTGGTCGACCTCCATATCAGGAACCTTGAATAAACCGGTCAAACCTGCTACATCTATGCATTGCATGATACGTGGGTCTAGCCCACCCTGCAGCAATACACATTTACGGCGTCGAACCTTTAGCATGCCAGGCACATCCTGCACAGGGACGAGTATTATGTTAGGTAATGCACGAGGTAATTATGAAACAGACATGTAATAATAATACAACTACATACCTCGTCGGCGGTATGGCTCCAAAGTGGAGTTGACCGATGATTCGGCTACCGAGTCAACTGGGTAAGATCATCGGGTCCAGGCTGCACTCTATCTAGTGCCTGCATATTTGACATGGCAGCAAATAGATTATTAGCAATTATCTAACAAGTAAACCACAATTAATATAAAATAAAATTGAAGCTTAAATAAATAAGAACTTGCCATAATTTTACATGCAAACACTTTTTGTTTTCCTATTATCTGTAATTGAAGTAAACAAACAAACAAATGAGTAATTAATGTGCTACAAACTTGATTGATACCTGCATGTTCAACGTCTAAGCAATATTCACATGTGAGAGTTCTTTTTGGTGTATGATGTCTTTGAAATTTGAAATTGATTTTAACAACGCAAATATCAATTACAATTATTAGGAGCTGCATATGGAGGGAAGACATTAAATTTAACCATGCGACACACAATATGTGATCTTCCCCCAAGGACATTTAAAGTCAACTCTATGGCTTAAGACCAGTGCAGTCACATAGTAAATATAAATTGCAACAACTCAATGTTTAGGAATTTTATTCTCAAACCTGTTCAATCAAACTTGGTCTTTTCAACAAAGTAACACTCTCTATAAGGTCATCCTTAACAGCTCCCCATTTTATGTCCTACGCAATTGCCCGTTTACGATGGACCACTAAGATCCCTACAGCTACAGGTCATTTGGGCTCGAGTTCTCAACTTAATATCTAGAAACCTATACTAATTATTCTACATTTCTACCACTAGATATGCAAGCATACCATGACTCAGTCAGCCCATATGTGCCTTAAAAAAACTGCCAAGAAACAAAATCCATAAATGTGAAATCAAAAGAATATTTCAAGTGACAAGATAACATTCAAACATTCAGGGGTAAAAAATGTGCCAACGGCTTTCATTGATATCTATATCATATTTGAGTAATGAGTTAGAACCGCACAAATGGAGCCTGAAATATCCACAATAGAAGCACCCATTTTCATTTACACAAAGATTTTAAAGTTTTTAATCTATAGTAGGCAGCCAGCTCAAAATAAAAGGGGGCCAAAAAACGTTCACATATTTGTGCTCCTATAGAAGAGTACCAAATTGATTTAGAAAAACCTTAAAAAGCAGCCACTCCCCAACTTCTTTAAATAAAAAATTAGAGTACACAATATTATAATACTTCAAGGTTCAAACAAGAATCTAAAATTCACCAAAGGGTACTTTTGGACCATTGAATGTTCAATTATCCCTCTCCCCCTCCATATGGTCAATTTTAAACAAAGAGCAGTTGTATTGCAAGCAAAAGAACTTCTATGCTTGCTATATCAGCTTCTCCACCCATACATTTCCACACATACGCTGAGGGTAACAGCGAATGAATTTTTTTTTAGTAAAGTTACTTAACATTTTGTACTAAAACTTTTAAGGGATATGAAAGAACTTAATTTGTTTGTTGCTGTACTAAACACTACTATTTCATCCCTCTTACTAGTTTTTAACTGGACTTATTTCTGTTTCATGTGAATGTGTATTGTATTTCATAGATTTATGTATATACAGAAGACTGCTTGGATTTACAGAAGACTGCTTCAAACAACCAGTCTCATCATTTTCATCATTTTTTTCTTAACACGCAACCAATAGAACCAATCTTTGTCTAAACCAACCTTTACGAGATGGGTTCAGGTTCAGACACATTTTACACCGTTTACAACAACAATTTACACTCAAACGTAATTAGTTTGACACCATTTACAACAACTGTAACAAAACAAAATCATGCCTAGATAAGGCACATTTTACACAAACCCAGAGACATCATTGAAACACCACCACTCGATTTGCCAAAACCCCCCGTCAAAACCCCAACCACATTTAAACTCGGTAATGAGAAAATAATCATTGCAGCATGTTAAAAGACAACAAATTTCTCATTAATTAGAAAATCACACAGAAAAGATATCAGAGGAGAGGACAGTACCTGTCATCAACGGCGGCGGGAAGAAACTACGACGGCAAGGAACGACGACGGCAAGGAACGACGACTGAGGGAGACTGGATAGGGAGAGTGAGGAAGAGTCGGGAAGCCTGATCGCAGAGCGAGCGAGGGAGAGAGTGATGACAGAGAGCGAGGGAAAGAGAGTGTACAGGGAGAGAGTGAGTGAGTGAATAGGGGTTGTGAGACGTTAAGGTCCTATTGATTCAAACTGCTTAACAAAACTCGCTCTTCTAGTTCCCGAGTTATGAATCACTGCACACTCATTTTTTTATTGGGGAAAACCCACGTTTGGTGCGCCAGCGTGGCACGAACCTGCAGCTAACTCGATGATACTACTATCGAGTTCTTTATTATAACTCGACTTTCGTATTATCGAGTTATAAAACAAGGGCAATTCCCTATTTAGTTTCGGAAGGAGGGCAAACGCATGATTATTTTGCATGAAAAGGGCATTTGCCCATTTTGTCCAACTTATTTGGTGGCGGTTCTAGGATTTTCTTCTAGGTGGGTTAGCAAGAACTAAGAAGATGAATTTTGAATAAGAGATAAATTTTGCCGTTTATGTAGTTTTTTTATTACAAATTTGTTCATAATGCTAGAAAGAGAACAAAATATAAACTATAAGTTCATTTAATATATTGTTTCTTAATACGATAAACATATTAATTATTGTTGCTAAGATTAAATTTTAGAAATTATTTATTGTTTCTAAATACAATAAACATATAAATCATTATTGTTATAAGTGAATTTTAATTATTATTGCTTAAAATGCTTTTATCTATTAGTTTATATCTTTACTCATTACAATTATTTTATTTACCAATTCAACTCAACTTTGACAACTATTGGTCTTTATAATTGTATTGAGAAAAAATTTGTTGTGTTAACATTTGCATTTATCTTCACTCAATCATTCTCTTGTCCCATGCTCCTTGTCTATTTTCTTTCTTTTTTTCTTTTTTTCTTTTTTCTTTTTTTTAAATCACCCACGTTCAATTGCATTTTAGTGTATGTTTAAAAAAGCTAAAATATTGTAAAGATGATCATATTCAAGTTTATTTGATTGAACTTAAAAAAAAAAACGTGTTAGGGGTTCAAAACTTTAATTTAAAGGATCAAAATAAAATTATTTTAAAATAATTATACATAATTCTTCATTTGAACCCCTAAGCTTCACTTATTCCATCCTGCAAGCCTTTTCTCCACCTATCTTTAGAATTTTAATATGATTCTTGTATAATATGGATTATAATTTAAAATTTAAAAATAAATAAAATAAATAAACAAAACCAAAATAATATGGTCTTGATACAGAGAGAGAGAAAGAGAGAGAGAGAGAGAGAGCAAATCATGGTTTTATTTATGTGGTGGTTTGGCATCTTTGGCTTCTTTTTTTTTTTTTTTTTTTATAATAATTTTTTTATGTTTTTGTTTTTGTGTTTTGATATTGAGGTTATAGAGTGAACAGAGTTTCGATATTGTGTGTCATTTTCTATCTTCTATTTGAAAAATAATAATAATATGAGACATTATTGACTATGTATTCATAAGGTTTTACACTTTGTCTTTACAAAATCTAATATCTTTGTTGAAACATAAATATTATAAAAGGCGAATATAGATTGACATTTTAAGGTGAAACAAACTGACCTAAGTAATTTGTTTTAAAAATAAGTAAATTATGGGTTTCTCCTAATTAAAACTACAAAACAATCACAAATTTTGCTATATAATTATTGCTTTATTCCAGGAGAGTTGACAATTTAATTGATCAACGCTATCACAACTTACAAATGCTTTGCAGTTTCTATTTTAGATAAAAATGTAAGGTTAATTCATGCTAATTGGTATATTGATTAAGAGGTTTTAATGCGTTGGAATGGAATGTTAATATTTGAGGGATGTAGGTAGGTTTTTATTTTTATCATTTGCCAAATTTTGATATTTTGATTTCAAGGATTTTTCGGGGTTATCTTATTAAATTAGAGTACTATTACAATAATTTATCTATTAAAATCTCATTAGGATTAATGGAAAGAGAAATCCTATGTTCTACAACATTTTTATAACACTTTTACAATGAATCCTAAATGATAGGTTATTACTCTTAGTTATTGACGGGCAAAATAGTAATTTTAATCGTAGGTTCAAATTAGAACCAATAACAGCTTATTACTTAGAATTTGTTGTGAAAATATTTCAAAATATTATAGAGGTAACACTTCTCTTAGTGAAAAACGTTAATGTTTGTTGCATACATCTGCACACATGTTCCTGAATTTCAGTTATAATTATGAAATTGTGAAATTATATTTTTAGTTATACTACTTTTTAGGGATTGCTTGTGAAATTATATTTTTAGTTATACTGCTTTTTAGGGATTGCTTGTTAGCAATTCAGGAGGAAATTATTTCATAATTTTTTTTAAGCCACAACTCGATGTTCAACATGATTTTTTACAAGTAAATATACATGCGATGCCTTTATATAGGAGGCATGATTTTTTCATATTACATGATTTTTTTAGCAATTCAGGAGGAAATACAATACTGAACGATTGTATTGTATTTCATAAAGAAGGAATATACATGCGATGCCTTTATATAGAAGGCATATGTGTGGTACAAGTAAGCATATGTGTGCGGTACAAGTAAGCATATGTGTGCGGTACAAGTAAAGTGTAGTACAAGTACAAGTGTGCTATACAAGTAAACTAGCTGGGCCTAAAGCCCATAACATAATATACATTAACAGCCCCCCTCAAACTCAAGATGGATGTGAGACCAACTTGAGGCTGTCAACCAAATCACGAGTGCGTCCCTTAGGAAGTGCCTTGGTGAAGATATCTGCAAGTTAATCTTTGGAGGAGACAGAGAAAAGCTTGAGAGCACCATGGACAAGAAGAGAACGGATAAAATGACAATCAATCTCGATGCGTTTAGTCCGTTCATGGAAGACGTCATTGTGAGCAATATGAATGGCACTTTAGTTGTCACAATAAAGGGGAGTAGCAGAGGATGTGGACACACCCAAATCCTTAAGAAGCCATCGTAGCCAAAGGAGCTCAGATGTGGTGTCAGCAAGAGCACGATATTCTGCTTCAGTACTGGAGCGGGCCACGAAAGTTTGTTTCTTACTTCGCCAAGAAATCAAAGAAGAACCAAGGAGAATGCAATAACCTGTAGTGGACCTACGATCAGTGGGATCTCCTGTCCAATCAGCATCAGAGAATGCACGGAGTACAAGAGGAGACTGAGCTGAGTAGAAAAGGCCATGGAAGAGAGTGCCCTTCAAGTATTGTAGAATGCGCAGAACAGCAGCATAGTGAGTCGATCGTGGAGCAAACAGATACTGGCTCACCTGATGAACAGCATAAGAAATGTCTGGACGAGTAACTATGAGATAAACTAGGCTGCCAACCAATCGTCTGTAAAGAGAGGGATTAGACAATGGTTTCCCCCCCCCCCCCCTCCGAGGGTGTCAGATGCGCATTAAGTTCAACTGGAGTGTCAACAGTCTTGCTATCAGTGAGTCCAGCTTGAGATAAAAGGTCAAATGCATACTTGGCTTGAGTAATATAAAGACCATCTGTGGAACGAGTGATCTCAAGACCCAAGAAATAGCTGAGATGTCTAAGGTTTTTCATCTCAAACTGCTGACTAAGAAAATCCTTGAGTTCTTGAATGCCACTGAGGTCATCACTAGTTATAATCATATCATCCACATATAGGAGAAGTAAAATGGTGCCTTTATCATTACGACAGAGAAATAAGGCAAAATCATAAGGACTGGCAGTGTAACCCAAGTGAAAGATGGTGGAGCTAAACTTGGCAAACCAAGCTCATGGAGCTTGTTTAAGGCCATAAAGTGCACGTCGAAGGCGACAAACCTTGTTTGTTTCAACAGAAAGACCAGGAAGAGGTTGCATATAGACTTCTTCATGCAGATCCCCATTAAGGAAGGCATTTTTAACATCCATCTGAAAAAGATTTCATTTACTAGCAGCGGCAACAGCTAAGAGGGCACGAACAGAGGAAATACAGGCAACTGGAGCAAAAGTCTCTTCATAATCAATCTCATACTCCTGTGTAAAACATTTTGCAACAAGACGAGCCTTGTAGCGTTCGATGGACCCATCAGAGCGAGTCTTGATCTTATAGATCCACTTACAACCAACCACAGACTAACTAGGAGGGAGAGTAACCAGATCCCAAGTATGGTTTTTGGTTAATGCATCAATTTCCTCTTTCATTGCAATCTGCCATAAAAGGTCAGTAGAGGCCTCACGAAAGGTTTGAGGCTTATGGAGTGTAGCAAGGGCAGTGTAACAATGATAGTCAAGTAAATGTGCAGGAATGGATCTTACCCGGGTTGAGTGGCGAGGTGGAATGTCTTGTGGAGGATCTTCAGGCGGAGCAGGAGCAGGGGACCTAGGCTCAAGGTGGGGTAGCTCGTCATCAACCTGTTCATCTACAACCTGTCTAGGAGAATCATCAAAAATATCTGGAGATTGAATAGAGAAGTCCAAATGAGGATCAAGAGTATCTGTAGAAGGAACAGGAGACTCATCTGGAAAGATTTCTAAAACAAAAGAGTTAGTTAGGGAAGAACGAAAGTGAGAGAGTTCAACAAACAAGCGGTGTTCCCAAAAGACAACATTACAGGAAACACGAAGATGATGAGAGAAAGGATCATAGCACCGATACCCTTTTTGAGTTTCACCATAACCAAGGAAACAACAAAGTCTAGATCGAGGCTCAAGTTTGTTGTGCTCATGAGGTTGAAGAAGAACGAAACAAGCAGATCCGAAGGAACGAAGGTAATGATAGTCAGGGGGTGACCCAAAAAGGTGCTCATATGGAGTCTGATTATGGATGACAGTGCTTGGAATGCGATTAATGGCATGAACAGCATGAAGAGTGGCTTCACCCCAAAATGGGGCAGGAACTTTGGCAGAAAGAAGAAGAGCACGGACAGTGTCAAGAATATGACGAAGTTTTCTTTCAGCTCGACCATTTTGTTGAGAGGTGCCTGGACAGGTTAGATGATGTACAGTGCCATAGGAATGTAACAGAGCTTGAAAAGCATATTGAGTATATTTAAGAGCATTATCAGAACGAAAAGTTTTGATATGTTTGGAGAATTGTGTTTCAACAATTTTTGCAAAGTTACTGTATATTGGTAAGATTTCAGAACGAGATTTCATAGGAAAGATCCAAATATAACGAGAATAATCATCAATAAAAACAACAAAATAACGAGATCCACCAATACTAGTAACAGGAAAAGGTCCCCAAACATCATAATGAATTAATTCAAAAATACTATTAGAGATGGATTCACTATTATTGAAAGGTAAAACTGGCTGTTTTCCTAATTGGCATGAAGTATAATCAAAATTGTCTTTGGACACAGAACCCAACAGACCCTTAGAAGCTAACTGTTGTACCCGAGTAGATGAGGCATGACCAAGACGAGAATGCCAAAGTGCGAGAGAAGGTAAGGAAGAAACTGCAGCAGCTGCAGCAGCAATAGAGACATGAGCAACAGGTGGAAGATGAAGATTGTCCACGGGAAACATACGCCCAACCCTAGGACCAATCCCAAGCTCTTGCCCCGTCCTCGGATCCTGCACAATACACCCAGAATAGTAAAAAATAAGGCGATATCCTAGTTCAGCTAATTGTCCCACAGAGCACAAATTATAGGATAGGACAGGTACATGGAAGACCCCAGGAACAGAGAGGTTAGAGGTCGAAACAAAACCTAGACTATTCCCATGCATGGTGGAACCATCAGCTATATGAATATTAAGAAGATGTGGTGCAGGGTCAAGTTTGGAGAATAAGGATGAGTGAGGTGTCATGTGATTGCACAGGCAAAATAAAAAAGCCAAGTTTGAGACTTACCGGGCAGAACTAAGAGAGCAGTGGAAAGAGATGCATTACCAGCCATACGAACAACCTAAGCTATGATCTCCTGTAGTTCACTATGGGAAAGGTTGATAGTGGATCCAGAAGACTGGGACTCAGCTGAAATGGAAGGCATCGGCGGAGTAGGCTCAATATTAGCAACAACAGCAGTAGATTTGTTACGACGGTAACAAGTCTCAATAGTGTGGCCAAGACACTTGCAATAATTGCAGAACTTCTTGTTGTCTGCTTGCGAGGATTGCTAGAGCCAGAGGAATCACCTGATTGCTGAGGTTGCTCAATGAAATGAGCAAAAGGAGTAATAGCCAAAACATTGAACTTATTTTGGGCTTGAAGGGTTGCAAGCCGAGCTTCTTCTCTAACCAACTCGTTTACAGCAGTATCAAGAGAGGGAGGAGGACTGCGATTAAGAAGCTGACCTCGAATGGGCTCAAAGTCCTTGTAAAGTGACATCAGGAATTCATAGAGACGAAATTCATCTCTAACTGTAGCATATTGCTGAGCATCTTTTGAGCATGCCCAAATTGGATCAGAAAGGTCAATTTGGTCCCAAATGAAGCGAAGCTGATCATAGTAGTCATTGATGGATTGCCCTGGTTCTTGTCGAAGTTGATGCAATTCAACTACCAACTGATATTTCATAGATCTGTGAGTAGTGGAGTACCTTTTGCCCAACATATCCCATGCTGATTTTGCATCATCAAAGCTGCCCAACAGATTAGAGATGGAGGGAATGGAAGTGTTTCGAATCCATGTGAGGATCATGTGGTTGTGACTATCCCATTCAATCATGCGACCAAGGAAGGCAGCATCTTCTTCACTTGCTCCCTTGACAGGAATGGTAATTGCACCAGTACAGTATTGCCAGAGCATGCGACCCTTAAGAAAACTGCGCATAGCTTGAGACCAAGATAAGTAATTCTTGTTCCCCTCCAATACAGTATTGATGGGGCAAGGAAGAAAAACATCATTTTTATCCATTTAGAAACACAATATGCAAAAACAGACCGCAAAAATGAAATCTACGCGAAAAACTGGGTAAGGAGAACCTAGACTGTAAAAAGTCAACCCTGTAGAAAAGTCAACGATCAAAGTCAACCCTCGGTCAAAGTCAACGCAGGTCAACGGTCAAAGTCAACGGTCGGTCAACGATGACGTCAGCTGTGGTGGGTGACGTCAGCAAATGAGTGGATGATGACGTTAGCCCTAGGTGACGTAGCAGGATGACGTCAGTAGGACCTGAGGGAGGCGCGTGAGGCGTGTGACTAAGGCGCGTCTTCTTCAGGCAGCGCGTGAGAGGGCGTGCAGGCTCCGATGCTTGCGAGACTTCCACGAATGCATAGATTGAGGCAAGACGATTACGGTGGTAGCTGCAAAAACGTTATCGGAGCAAGATGCACGGCAGAGACGGTGATTGCAATGGTCTGTGTGGTGCGGGACTCCTCAACGATGGCGGCTGCAGTTCCGGAACCCGAGGACAACGGCTGAGAGACGTCGAAGGTTCAACGGTGAGTGGCTGCAGCGGTTGTTGTGACGGTGGAAGCGATAGGGGTGGAGTAACACCAAGAGAGACAAGACTGCTAAAAGAAAGGTCAGAGCAGTGGCTCTGATACCATGTTAGTAATATTGAACGATTGTATTGTATTTCATAAAGAAGGAATATACATGCGATGCCTTTATATAGGAGGCATATGTGTGTGGTACAAGTAAGCACATGTGTTCGGTACAAGTAAAGTGTAGTACAAGTACAAGTGTGCTATACAAGTAAACTAGCCAGGTCTAAAGCCCATAACATAATATACATTAACATTAGTTATACTGCTTTTTAGGGATTGCTTGTTAGCAATTCAGGAGGAAATTATTTCATAATTTTTTTTAAGCCACAACTCGATGTTCAACATGATTTTTTTTTGGGTGAATAAAAAAAATTGTAAATGAGAAAGATATTGCTGTCAAATATGGTCTAAGTTTTTAGTTCCTTCAATCTTTGATATGGTTTTGCATTTAATTTTTATAGCCTTATTGTTTTAAAATGGGTGGTAGATTTGGAACAATCTTTTGTATTTCACCCAACTCGAAAGTCAAAATGTTGATCATGACAATAAATTAATTGTTGCATTATGAGTTAGGAAGAGCTTAAAAGGAGAACATGGCACCGGCACACACATGACACGTCATAGCCAATGCCAGAATAAATAATCGGGGACTAATATATTGACTAAAGCAAGGTAAAGAAAAAAAATGAAGAGATAAAACAATCTGTCCATGCAAAAGCGCAATCTTTCGTGGACCCTATGTGCTGTTCCATGGAAAACTGTGCTTTGTAGAGCCCATGAGGGCATTGTAATGTAATGAAACCTCAAATGTGGGCCTCGACATAACTCATTTTCAACCCCATTAGATCTCCAAAGCTATATTCCGAATACGACATGATTCATGAATCATGATAGAAAGAACTAAACTTCCAAGCCACCTTTTTTTTTTCACTCGGAGAGCTAACCACTCCAATTCAATTAGTAAAAGTTTTTGGTGTCCCCAATGTTCTTTCCCATAGAAAGTGCCTTTGAAACTTATCCAGCTTACTAGTTACATGAAATTGATTATATGCATCGTAACGAAGGCATAAAACAAGCAGTAATAGAAGATTAATTTTTGAGTGTATTTTTAATCCTCCCTTCTTTTGGACAAGTATATATAACTTATTCGGTGGCGGCTCTAGGATTTTCTTCTAGGTTAGCAAGAACTAAGAAGATGAATTTTAAATAAGAGATGAATTTTGCAATTTATGTAGTTTTTTTATTACAAATTTGTTCATAATGCTAGAAAGAGAACAAAAGATAAAATATAAGTGTAGGGACTCAAAATGTCTTGGACCCTGGACAATAAAATTTATAGAGTGTGGATGCAAGAACTAGCTCTGGTAAGTAGAAAAAGACGTCGTTCTGGCGCAACAGAAAGAATTTCAAGGTAAATGAAGGAAAATACTCTCTTTTTCTTTTCCTCGGCTAGGTTTCAAGTGTATATCTCTCTGGATTCTTTTCTCTTCCCCTTCTCTCTTTCTCTTTTCCAAAAGTCCCTCTAGAGTATTTCGATTTCACCTTATATACTACTTACCCCGTTCTATTTTCACCGTACACCTGTAAGTTCCCTTCTGGGAACTTCTTTCTGTCCCATTCAGAACTTTTCGGATCCTCCGCTTGGTGGTTATAAGGCTGCTTGGTTACTGTTCAGGTATCACCCCCACATTAATGCGGCCAGAGAGTTAGGTGGGAAGCATTTAATGTGGAGGCAGCAGCTTTTAGGAGATATTTGTTACCTTTTCCGGTTCCTCCTTTGATCAATATTCATTAGTTTAGTTTGCATGTAACTCCGCGAAGCTCCTTGACAACTAAAATAATTACATCCACTTTGCAAACTGGTTTGAAGAACAGATCTCATCCTTGGACAGAGGAGTATCCTTGGACAGAGGAGTATCCTCGGACGGATGAGTGTCCTCGGACAGGGCCGTTGGGCCTCAAGCCCACCTTCTATGGATTCCGTTAATTTTTCGGGCAATTGGCCCCACAATAGCCCCTCAAAATCTCACTTTTTGTCACCTCGGAAAAAGGGGAATTTTGATATCACGTACTTAACTCCTTCGTTGGGCTTTTTTAAATTTCAAAATGCCTTTTCACCTGCCCAAGACACGTCCCTGACGTTTCAACGTCAGGAGCACGCCATCATTAAATGATGGCAGTTTCTCAGCCCTCCACGTTTCAGTAGGATGCGGATCTAACGGTGGGGGGTCTCCGAAACTAATGAGAGGGATTTTTCCCGCTTACGATTTCTGTGCCCCTATAAAGAGTTTTTCGAATCAAACTTCTTTTCAGTTACAAAAAATCTCATGATCTTATCGAGTATTCACTGAACCTGTCCCTCTTTCTTTTTTCTCAATGATCTCATAAATACTTGAAGTTTGTCCGAGGAGCTCATTTTTCACACCTGTAAGTTTCTTTAATTCCCCTCAGTTTTCCATTATCTTCTCTAATTTTTCTTCATGATTCCTAAGGAATGGGTAGGTTTAAGTATTTAGTCGATTCCGAGGAGCAAATAGAGAAATTTAGGGCCAAGTATAAGATTCCCCCAACGGTGGGTATGAGGTACGCTTCCGCGGAAGAGTGGTACGATGAAAGGCAAACAGGGGAAGTAGTCATCCCCATGATTGCTTTCATAGAGGGAGAGATGACTATTCTGATGGGCAGACTCATTAGTAGTTACCTTAGGTTCTTTAGACTGTCCCCCACACAATGTGCCTCAAATATGTTAAGGGTGTTAGGGAGCCTAGAAGCCTTTAATGCGAGGCTGAACCTGGGCCTTACCCATCACAATGTAAACTGGGTGTACAACCTACAGCACTTGAAGGATCAGGGGTACTACCTTAGGTCCAGGTTCCCTGAAGTAAGGTTAATCCAGTGTCTCCCTATATCGAACAAGGGGCTGAAAGACAACTTTCTCATTTTTTCTGGCAAATGGCATGACGGTTTACCCTGTCCGACCCAAGAGGGCAAGCCAGGTGGGGTTCTTAGGCTGAAAGCCTTTGCACCTTAGTTTGTGTCCCTTGATTTAAATTAAGTTTATTCCCAATGGAAATTTCTTTGATGTCTTACTGATTTTGCAGATAGATGTGAGCCTCGATTCAGTCTAGTTAACAGGGAGAGCTTAGATAAAATTCTAAGATCCGAGATATACATGAATCCGTCCAACGGTCAATTAAGGGCAGCGCACATTATCCTTCGGTATAAGCCCATTTCCACATCCTTTCAAGCGCCCAAGTGTGTGATAAAGGCTAAGGATTGTCGGTTGCACCGAATCAACGTAGCCTTCGAAGATTCTAGGTTCATAGTTCCTGAGGGTGTTCCAATTCCTGAAGTCACCCCCTTCACACAACCATTACCTGTAGCGGCTATTTCCGTAGGGGCTTCCTCGTCTCGCCCTGCTATTCAGGAAGTTGAGGAAGAAGAAGAGGGAGAAGAGGAAGAAGTTGTAGAAGTTCCGGATTCGGCGGACGGATTTGAGGTGTTCAATCAACCCCAATCTCCCGAGACAATTTCTGGTGACATGGGAATCCAAAGAAAGAGCCAAAGAAGTTTGTTGGATGTCATTGAAGGCAAATCTGGAAAAGAGGCACCAGGGAGGTCTTCTCAGACCATTCTCCCTCCTCCCCCTCCTCCTAAACCTCCCCAACCTCAGGGGGCCGAACCTGCTAATCCTAAGAGGAGGAGAGAGCAAAAAGGTAAAGATGTGGTGGAGACTGGGAGACCTCGTCCAGTCCAGGAAAGTGAGGATCAACAGCCTCTAAAACAGTAAAAGACAACTCGTGGGGCTTCTAGAACGGGTGCCAAGCAAACTGCCAAGCAAACTATTCAACCCTCGGAGCCCGAAGCCTGGCTCCCCACTCCCATGCTCGGTGGTGAGCCCTTGAGGACAGACGCATCCATCAGAGACTATAATGGTGGGATTGAATGCCATGTCGCCTCCGCTCTAAAAGAAACTCTCCTTCTTCCTCGGGATATGGCCGAGCTCAAAAAGATGAAGAAAAATGAAATCTTCATGAACATGAAAAGGCACTTGGGCATGGTATAGTATCCTTACAGCTTTACCCGTTCCTTTTAGTTCACTTTATTTCTGACTATCTCATTTTTTTTTTTTTTTTTTTTTTTATATACAGGCTGTTCAAACCACTTTCAGGCTAGAGGAGATGACCAACAGCTTTTATCTCCAGTGGGACAAGGAGAGGGAGTTAAGAAGTGAAGCTTCCAAGGCGCTTACTACCAGTGAGCAAAACGTAGAGGAGTTGAAGAAAAGGTTGGCGGACGAAGAATCCGCTCGAAAGAGTGCTGATTCAGCCCTATCCAGCTTTCAAAAGCAAGCTGAAGATCAAAGAAAAAAACTCCAGGATGCCAATGACCAACTGACAGCTTCTAAGGAAAAAGTATCAATGCTGATGAAACAACTGGATGAGGCTCAAAGGCTTAGGGGTCGGGCTGAAAAGGAGAGGGATGAAGCTGAAAAAGCAAGAGCCGAGGCTGAGAAGGCAAAGGATGAGGCCGAACAGCGGGGATATGACGAAGGCGTAGCCGAGACCGAGGATAGGTTCAGAACTGAGGTCCCAATTATGTGCCGAACGTTTTGTGCGCAAACTTGGGAAGAAGCTCTTAATCGTGCGGGGGTCGAGCCTTCATCAGAGCTAAGAAGACCTGAGAACACTTTTTTCCTTTCGGCCATACGAGCCTCAAGTCCTTCTCCTCAGCAACAAGAGGTTTCCTTTATTGCTGTTGGCTCAGCTGAAGAGGCTCAGAGTCAAAATCCTCTCCCAACCAATCAGCAGAAACAGCTTGAAGTGTCCGAAGTGGAAAAAGGAACCTCCTCAGCCAAAGTCGCAGAGGATCCTAAGGATGGGCAAACTTCTCAAAACTTTAGAAAGGACTTAGCTTCTACCAATTTGCCTGCTGGGAAGACTTCAAAGGAGAAGGAGAAGGGTGTTCCTCCTCAGGAAATAGCCAACGTCCCACCACCCAAGATGCAAATAAAATTAAACAAATAGTTGATGTATGTAGGACAAAGTTCCCTTTTCAAATTTATATAAGATATTATGGGTTTATCTATTTCTTGTATAATTTCCTGCACGAATATTCTTTTACTGTTATATTATCTCAAGCTATAGAAAAGCAAAATTTGACACTACGAGAGAAAATTTAGTCTTATATATGCCAATTGAGAATCAAACCAAACTGGAGATATCATTCCGAATAATTTGTCCCTAGAGGTATTGAACACCCTAAAATGCTTTTAAGTGATGCTCATGGAATTTGTCTTGATATATAAAGATGATCACATAAATTTCATTTAAGAAGCGCTAACTTTCATGGTGTGCATTAATTTCCATTTGAGTTCTGCTTATTGCTTCAATAAAAATGAGTGTATCAATTTCCACCAAGTTGTGGTCCGAGGACCTTTCGTGATTTAGTTTCTGTTTAACAATCAGTTTTACCATCTGAAGTATTTGGTTTCCCCAGAGGCTTGAGTCCGAGGACCATGCAATGCCTTGGTTCTCTCCAGTATCCAGTTTTCTTATCTGAAGTATCTGGTTTCCCCAGAGGCTTGAGTCCGAGGACCATACAATGTCTTGGTTCTGTCCAACACTTAGTTTTTTCATCTGAAGTATCTGGTTTCCCTAGAGGCTTGGGTCCGAGGACCATGCAATGCCTTGGTTCTGTCCAGTACCTAGTTTTCTCATTTCAAGTGGTTAGTTTCCCCAGAGGCTGGTGTCCGAGGACCATACAATGCCTAGGTTCTGTCTAACACTTAGTTTTTTCATTTGAAGTATCTGGTTTCCCCAGAGACTTGGGTCCGAGGACCATGCAATGCCTTGGTTCTGTCCAGTACCCAGTTTTCTCATCTGAAGTATCTGGTTTCCCCAGAGGCTTGAGTCCGAGGACCATGCAATGCCTTGGTTCTGTCGAACACTTATTTTTTTCATCTAAAGTATCTGGTTTCCCCAGAGGCTTGAGTCCGAGGACCATGCAATGCCTTGGTTCTGTCCAGTACCTAGTTTTCTCATTTTAAGTGGTTAGTTTCCCTAGAAGCTGGTGTCCGAGGACCATACAATGCCTAGATTCTGTCTAACACTTAGTTTTTTCATCTGAAGTATCTGGTTTCCCCAGAGGCTTGGGTCCGAGGACCATGCAATGCCTTGGTTCTGTCCAGTACCCAGTTTTCTCATCTGAAGTATCTGGTTTCCATAGAGGCTTGAGTCCGAGGACCATGCAATGCCTTGGTTCTATCCAACACTTAGTTTTTTCGTCTGAAGTATCTGGTTTCCCCAGAGGCTTGGGTCCGAGGACCATGCAATGCCTAGGTTCTATCCAGTACCTAGTTTTCTCATTTTAAATGTCGTATTAATTTCCACTAAGATGTGGTCTGAGGACCTGACATGACTTAGTTTCTGTTTAATACTTCAATAGACCTAAGGAACACATGTAATAGAATTCTAATTACGTTAAAAAAGAAGCATATGACGGAACTGTTCGCACTAATAGTAATACCTCTTTAAGTTGCTTACATTCCAGGGATGGAGTACGGTTTTCTCGTCTAGATCTTCTAAGTAATAAGCACCTATTCCTGCTACAGATGTGATACGATATGGTCCTTCCCAATTGGGCCCTAATTTTCCCCAAGCTGGATTTTTGGTATTCCCCAAGACTTTTCTCAACACTAGGTCCCCTGGAGCTAGTGGCCTTAGCCTTACATTCGCATCATAGCCTTGTTTCAGCTTATGTTGGTAATAGGCCAACTGAACCATCGCTCTTTCTCGTTGTTCGTCTATCAGATCTAGACTCTTTCCCAAAAGCTCATCATTACCATCTGAGGTGAAAGTACTGGTCCTTAACGTGGGAAAACCCATTTCTAGTGGAATCACGGCCTCAACCCCGTACGTCATTGAGAATGGGGTTTCTCCTGTTGACCGTCGGGGTGTTGTTCGGTAAGTCCACAGAACGTGCGGCAGCTCCTCCACCCATTTTCCCTTCGCATCGTCTAGCCTCTTCTTGAGCCCACTCACAATGACTTTATTGACGGCCTCGGCTTGCCCATTTCCCTGTGGATAAGTTGGAGTGGAATATCTGTTCTTTATTCCCAGGTCGGGACAGTATTCCCTGAAGGCCTTGCTGTCAAATTGAAGACCATTGTCCGAGACAAGAGCCTGAGGAACCCCAAATCGGGTGACGATGTTCTTCCAAACAAACCTCTTAACATCCACATCCCTGATATTAGCCAGGGGCTCAGCTTCTACCCACTTCGTGAAATAGTCCGTGCCAACTAGCAAGTATTTCTTATTCCCAATTGCCTTAGGGAAAGGACCAACAATATCTAAGCCCCATTACGCGAAAGGCCAAGGACTAGAAAGAGGGTTAAGGACTCCCCCAGGCTGATTGATGTTTGGAGCAAACCTCTGACATTGATCACATTTTTTAACGTACTCCTGCGCTTCCTATTGCATGCCTGGCCACTAATACCCTTGAGTGATTGCCCGATGAGACAAAGACCTTCCTCCTATGTGACTCCTACAAATCCCCTCGTGCAGCTCTTCTAAAAGTGCTTCTGATGCTTCAGGGTGCACACAAAGCAGATAAGGCCCAGAGAAAGAGCGTTTGTATAACTTCTTGTCCTCGGACAGCCAGAACCGATGAGCTTTCCTTCTTATCTTGTCAGCTTCCAACTTGTCCTCGGACAGTATATCCTTCTCAAGGTATACCGTTATAGGATCCATCCAACTGGGCGCTGAACTGATCTGGTTGACCTGAATAGGGTCCTCCGTTACTGGAGTGGGTGAGCTTAGATCTTCAACAACGATAATCCGAGGTAAGTTCTTGGCCGAGGAGGTAGCAAGGGTAGCTAGAGAGTCCGCATGCGCATTTCCACCCCTAGGTCCGTGGTATAGTTCAAAAGATTCAAAATCTTTTTGCAAACGCCTGACTCGGCTCAAGTAGCTTTGCATTATGGCGTCTCGAGCTTCCAGCTCTCCTCTGATCTGGCCCACAACCAGGCTTGAATCCGAGAACATCACCACCGTTTTTCCACCAAGCTTTTTGACCATCGCCATTCCTGCTAACAAAGCTTCATACTCCGCCTCATTGTTGGTGGCCGGGAATCTCAACCTTAAAGACTTCTTGACAATGGCCATTTTAGGAGATATTAGGACCAGCCCCACTCCTGACCCCCTTTGGTTTACTGCTCCGTCCACATACACCTTCTAGGGAATGAGACGCTGCGTGGATATAAGGCCAAGATTTTTCATCCATGCCGTGCAGGCCTGCATCTATTTCCTCAGGGCCTTCAGCGAATTCGGCCATCAGGTCGGCGAGGACCTGACCCTTCACAGAAGTACGAGGCATATATTTTATATCGAAAGCCCCAAGGATTGTGCCCCATTTAGCAACCCTGCCAGTGTAGTCAGCACTTCAAAGTACAGCTCTAAGTGGATACTGAGTTAGAACAACCACAGTGTGTGCCTGAAAGTAATGGGAAAGTTTTCTGGTAGCGTGCACCACTGCTAAAATGGCCTTCTCCAATGGTAGATACTGCACCTCAGCCTCATAAAGTGATTTGCTCACATAGTATACTGGCCGCTGTACGCCGTTGTCCACTCGTATCATAACAAAACTAATAGCATAAGTGGCTATTGCCAGGTAGGCAAAAAGAACCTCGTCCACCTCAGGGCTGGACAGGATAGGTGGCCGAGTCAGATATTCCTTGAGCTGCTGAAATGCTAAAGCGCACTTCTCAGTCCACTCAAACCCTTTCCATTTGTGGAGTAAAAGGAAAAAGGGTCTACACCTGTTTGCTGATCTGGATATAAATCTGTTCAGCGCAGCGGTCATCCCAGTCAGCCTTTGGACTTCCTTGGGATTCCGAGGTGGTTGCAAGCTATTTATGGCCTTAATCTGGTCGGGGTTCACTTCAATTCCTCGATGGGTCACCATATAGCCCAAAAACTTCCCGAAGCTAACCCCAAAGGAGCACTTGGAGGCGTTCAATCGTAACTTATGCTTCCTCAAAACTTCAAACGTGCTAATGAGGTCCGTCACATGCTCGGACACTACCTTACTCTTTACTACCATGTCATCAATATAAACCTCTATGTTGTTGCCCAACTGTGGCTCAAACATTTTCGTCATCATCCGTTGGTACGTTGACCCCGCGTTTTTCAAGCCAAAGGGCATTACCTTATAGTGATAATTTTCATTAGGAGTGAGGAAAGCTGTCTTCTCTTGATCACCCAGTGCCAGTGGGATCTGGTGATAGCCCTGAAAGGCATCTAGGAAGCTCATTCGTGGATGACCTACTGTTGCATCAACCAGCTGATCTATACGGGGCATAGGGAAAGGATCCTTAGGACAAGCCCTATTAAGATCCGTGAAATCGACGCATACTCGCCATTTCCCATTTTTCTTCTTCACTACAACGGTGTTCGCTAACCATTAAGGGTAAAACACCTCTTTGATAGCCCCTGCTTGCTTGAGCTTGTCCACCTTGTCTTTAATAGCCTCGGCGTGTAATTTGGACGGACGCCGAGGTGGCTGTTTCTTCGGAATAGTTGAAGGATTGACATTCAAATGGTGACAGATGAAATTTGGATCAACCCCTGGGGTTTCATAGGCATTCCATGCAAACACATCCACGTTCCTTCTTAGGACCTCAACCAATTGCTCTTTCTCCGGTGAAGGTAATAGCGCTCCAACCTGGAAGTACCTATCCGGGTCATCACCAACAGTCACCCTCTCCAATTCCTCACACTCAGCTCCCTCGGCGGTAGTGCTGGAGAGGGTTCCTAGGTCCTTTAATTGCTATAATTCATCCTCGGCCCTGGCCGATGAGCCTATCTCTGGCTTATGCTGAATAGCTGCTACCATGCACTGTCTTGCCATGGCCTGATTTCCCAATATTTCTAACACTTGGCCACCTGATGGGTACTTCACCTTCTGATGAAGGGTGGAAGAAACAGCCCCCAGGGTATGCAACCAGGGCCTTCCCAAAATCGCTGTATAGGAAGAAAAAACGTCCACCACTATGAAATCCACCTCCACCACATCGAAACCTGTCTGCACAAGTAATCTAATCATAACCAACGGAATGACCAATTTGCCCTCGAAGCTTACCAACGGGGAGCTATAGGCCGTCAGGTTTTGGGGTGTCAAATTCAACCCTCTGTATAGGTCGGGATGCATCACCTCGGCTGCGCTCCCTTCATCAATCATCACCCTCCTCACGTCATACCCTCCAATTCTCAGCGTAACCACCAAAGCATCATCATGCGGATGTATGGTTCCTCTCTTGTCCTCCTCTGAAAAGCCTAGTACCAGGGAGGTGTTCAGCTTCGCTTTCTTCGGTACTGAATTCGAGCTCCCCTTCGAACAATGAGATACGGACAGTATTCTGGAGGGACAAGACCCTGTTCTTCTAGGGGCCGCAAATATAACATTTATGGTGCCTAGGGGGGCTCCTGAAGAGGCATTTCCTCTCAACGTCGGCCCTGTCTGGCTTCCTCGGGCACTGGAGTGGTGCAGAAGATTGGTCAACCTCCCTTCTCGGACCAGCTCTTCCAAGTAGTCCCACAAGTTTCTGCAATCCTCAATAGTATGCCCATGGTTTCGATGGTACTGACAGTAAAGGTTTTGGTTGCGTTTCGCAGGGTCCCCTGCCATCCTATTGGGCAATCTGAAGAAAGGCTCGTCTTGTATCTTCTCTAGAACCCGCTGTACTGGTTCTCGGAACACAACGTTAACTGCCTGAGAATTAGCAGATCCTGACTGCCCTACAAAGTCTCTCCGAGGTCGATTGTTGTTATACCGATCCGACCTGAATTCCCTCCTCTCCTGACGGATCGCCTTGGACTTTCCTCCACCCCGTATCTGATCTTCATCTATCCTTCTATACTTGTCAATCCTGTCCATAAGCTGTCGCATGCTGGTAACAGGTTTACCGGTTAGGGAACTCCTCAGATCATAATCGGTTGGAAAACCCTCCTTGAAGGTATTAATAGTCACACTGTCGTTGGCTCCATCTACCTCGTTATACATTTCCCAATATCTGTCAAAGTACGCTTTCAGGGTTTCTCCCTTTCGCTTAGACATGGATAATAACGACCCTAAGGGCTGGACAACCCTCCTACAAATAATAAAGCAAGCCCCAAAAGCTTGAATAAGTCCCTCAAAGGAGTCAATGGTATTCTCTCCCAAACTGTTGAACCACCTCATCGCCACCGGACCTAGGCTTGAGGGAAAAACCTTACATATCAAGGCCTCGTCCCTAGAGTGAATGGCCATTCTCTGATTATAATGGCTAACATGCTCCACCGGGTCCGTCTGACCATTATAAATGGTGAACGTAGGTTGATGGAACCTCCGAGGAAGGCTTGCGTCCTCTATGCGTCGCGTGAACAGTGACTTGGAAACTTGACTCAACGCTTTATTCAAAGCCTCGTTCCCTAAGCCCTGCTGAGGTGGACTCTTATACGTCCGCCGACTGTAATGCTCTTTATCATGGGAAAAAAGCTCACTGGGCGGATTCTAGACCGTCGCCTGTAGCTTGTATCGTCTGACTCATCAGAGGGTTGCTTCGAGTCCTGAGTCGTTCGCTTTCGTCATTTGTAACGTAATTCCCTTTTTAACATATTAATCTCACGCTGCATGTCCCTATCGTCCTTCGCATGGGAGACATGGCTCTTTCCCCGAGACTGACTTTTCTTCGTGTGGGTTGTTCGCACACTTCCCTCGCGATCTTCTCTTCGTTCACGGATTACCAACGAGGTACCATGTTGGGGTCCCTAGACTCTGCTTGGTGTGGACTAGTATCCACCTGTTGTGGTGCTTCTTCTGCCATCAGCTGTTGCACTTGTCTTTTCCTACGATTGGATCAAGCTCTCCCCACAGACGGCGCCAATTGTAGGGACTCAAAATGTCTTGGATCCTGGACAATAAAATTTATAGAGTGTGGATGTAAGAACTAGCTCTGGTAAGTAGAAAAGACGTCGTTCTGGCGCAGCAGAAAGAATTTCAAGGTAAATGAAGGAAAATACTCTCTTTTTCTTTTCCTCGGCTAGGTTTCAAGTGTATATCTCTCTGGATTCTTTTCTCTTCCCCTTCTCTCTTTCTCTTTTCCAAAAGTCCTTCTAGAGTATTTCGATTTCACCTTATATACTACTTATCCCGTTCTATTTTCACCGTACACGTGTAAGTTCCCTTCTGGGAACTTCTTTCTGTCCCATCTAGAACTTCCCGGATCCTCTGTTTGGTGGTTATAAGGCTGCTTGGTTACTGTTCAGATATCACCTCCACATTAATGCGGTCAGAGAGTTAGGTGGGAAGCATTTAATGTGGAGGCAACAGCTTTTAGGAGATATTTGTTACCTTTTCCGGTTCCTCCTTTGATCAATATTCATTAGTTTAGTTTGCATGTAACTCCGCAAAGCTCCTTGACAACTAAAATAGTTACATCCACTTCGCAAGCTGGTTTGAGGAACGGATCTCATCCTCGGACAGAGGAGTATCCTTGGACGGATGAGTGTCCTCGGACAGGGCCGTTGGGCCTCAAGCCCACCTTCTATGGATTTTGTTAATTTTTTGGGCAATTGGCCCCACAATAAGTTTATTTGATAATTTGTTTCTTAATACAATAAACATATTAATTATTATTACTAAGATTAAATTTTAGAAATTATTTATTGTTTCTAAATACAATAAACATATTAATCATTATTGTTATAAGTGAATTTTAATTATTATTGCTTAAAATGCTTTTATCTATTAGTTTATATCTTTACTCATTACAATTATTTTATTTACCAATTCAACTCAACTTTGACAACTATTGGTCTTTATAATTGTATTGAGAAAAAATTTGTTGTGTTAACATTTGCATTTATCTTCACTCAATCATTCCCTTGTCCCATGCCCCATGCCCCCTATCTATTTTCTTTCTTTCTTTTTTTCTTTTTTTTTTTTAGAATCACCCATGTTCAATTGCATTTTAGTGTATGTTTAAAAAAGCTAAAATATTGTAAAGATGATCGTATTCAAGTTTATTTGATTGAACTTTAAAAAAAAATGTGGGTTAGGGGTTCAAAACTTTAATTTAAAGGATCAAAATAAAATTATTTTAAAATAATTATACATAATTCTTCATTTGAACCCCTAAGCTTCACTTATTCCATCCTGCAAGCCTTTTCTACACCTATCTTTAGAATTTTAATATAATTCTTGTATAATGTGGATTATAATTTTTATTCTCCTATGAAATTTAGAATTAGGCATGGTATTTAATTATAAGTTTCAAAAAGTTTGCTAAGATTAATTCTATGACACCACTCAAAAGATAAACCCAAACTCGATCACGTTACTAAAACATAGATTTATATAATCCATCCATATACAACATATATATAATATATTGCTCTATTTGTCATCTGGCTAGTGCTCTCTCTCTGAATAGTACTGCTGTTCTATATATATATATATATATATATATATATATATAGATAAAGAACAGGTGTACTTTATTCATATATTCATTGGGGCTGGGGGATGGAGGAGGTACGCCACTTGGACATAAAGAGGGAGTTGTCAGAGAACTCTTCTACGGTGTGCCTAGCATTGGAGCAGTAGTACTGGTTGTTGAAGCTGCTGGGATATGGGTGCCCTGATAATATGCCCCATGCAGCATATAGGGACGTGGAGGATTCTTTGTTTGTCTCCATGATGAACTGGGAATATGTGTGCCTGGATTGGGTGTAGATGGAGGCACCAGAACATGAGGAGGATATTGCCTGGATTGGGAATACTCCATGGCCTTTGGGTTGAAAGTTGAAGGAGAGGCGTGGCCATGGAGTTACACCTTAGATTACACTTCAAAAGATAGAAATTACAAGATAGAAATTACACTTCAAGAAGCATATACAAGATAGAAATTTCTATCTTGTATAAAAAAAAAATTTAAAAATTACTATTTTAGAGAATTAGTATTTGGAGACAAAATTGATTTTCACCTTAAAAAACGTCCTCTCCTTTATAAAATGTTACCGAGGTACATTGTGCGAGCAAGAGATGACACCTTTATATTTTCACAAGACTTTCAGTATTTGACTCATTTGGTTCTACTGCTACACCATTGAGAAAAAGAGAGAATCTTGCATGTTAGTTAAACATAGAAAAAAACACACACACACAAAAAAGGACCCACCAACAGATTGAACGCAACTCGTTAAAAAACTCATTATGAGTTATGAGTTATGACATCTCGGTGATCTCATATTCAATTGAATTCTTTTCAATCTTAATTTAAGCCCTGCCAAACGAACAACTAGTCCATCAATTGGTCATGTTTGGTTTAATGTGAATTTCTATGGCAACCTTTTTTATGCTGAGAATTGAGAAAACACAAGACATTTTAATGAAAACATCTTCAATTTGTTTGCTCTACCTACAGTTCTACTCAGCACCGATTATAGTCACAATCCGATCTACTTTAGGTAACGAGGGCACTGAAAATAAAAGTGTTGGAATAAAAATTTCTACTTTTTGCAAGTGAGTATTTGGAAACAAAATTGCTTTTCATTTAATGTAATATATATATATATATATATATATATTTAATTCATCCCTTTAGAATGAGATAGATTCAAATTACACTTCAAAAGAGTTACACCTTTTTGTAGTCATTCATTTTTATAAAATTTAGTGGTGAGAAAAATAGTACTTTCTCTTATCTATTAAACCAGTTGGGTTTTAGATGGAGACCCACCCTCACAAATAATAGCTATAAGTATTGATTGTCTCTTCATGGTTAAAGATTGATAAGGAAGTATTGATTTTGTTTGCCCTTTAGAAGCACATGGTACACAGAGAGAAAACTAGATCAATAATTTACAGAGTCTCCTTTATTAAACTCTCACCAATATCTTTATGTATAAGAACTCAAACCAAGCCTAAAATGGTGAAATCATCAAGTTTTATCTCTAACAATTACTTCTTTGTTGTAAACTTTGGACACAAATTTTGCCACACAGTGACAGTCCCCACACATTTTAAGGTTCTTTACTATTCTAATTGATAGCTGCATATGTATTACAAAGTGATAATGGGTATCATTTTTAACCAATGACCAAGCCTTTCCTGCCACCGTCGAGTTTGACCGAGACCCACCCTTTTTGAAAAACCCAACTCGTTTAAGAATTAGAAGCCACCTCCATAAAATTTTGTTTTTGAGAAAAAACAACCCCCACAAACTTAGTTGGTTTAGCATCAGGGGCGTAGCCAGGAATTTTTATATGGGGGGGCCGATTCGAACCATAAAGGTTGAAATCGACGACGATAAGTATCATCGTTGTATGGATAGTCTATATTTTTAGGTTGATATGGACCTTCTTTGAGATAAGCTAGTCGGATTTCATTTTGTTTGTTGATAGGGAATTCACATATTTGTTTACGTGATCCTGGATCACGATCTATCTCTTCAGATTGAATTCTTGAATATTTGGAGAGGTCAGGGTGTTCATTAGGCATTGAAGTATCAACATTTGTTTCTACAGCCACAGGTGTCCTAATTTCTAAATTGCTAACATCTTTTTTCTTAAAGAATGCATCAATTGTTTTTCGTTTGCTCATAATTCTTTTAGCTTTAAGAATATGACTCAAAAATTAACCTGAAAAGAAGTTTAAAAAATAAAATTTTAATTAGAAATTTTTACTTAGTTATATGGATGTTGTTCATACTCAAGAAAAAACAAAAATTTCACTATAATTTAAACATACAACCCATTTTTAATACAACTTTAATTATAAAAACAAAAAATTAAACACACGAGTATTGGTACACAACATAAACCAAACAATTTAGCAACACCCACAGCCACATCCATAGCCACATGATATCTAATTAATCAAAAATAGGTAATAAATCAAAACAATTTTACCTTAGAAACTTTGTCTTCACAAATTGCAAAGATGGGTCACCCGTGTGGCAATGTCTACTGCCTCTGCCTAACTGCCTCCAACTTTAGATCTTCCCTTTAAAACTCATCACAAACAATTTCCCCATGCCTTCAATCATGTATTTCTTTAAAAATTTATGAAAATATAAAGAGCATGTGAATATTTAAGTGTAGATAGTTGAGAAAATTAAAAAAAGACACTAAAAAGAGATGAATGTCTAATGCTTAAGAAAGAGAAGAAAACTCATCAGTCACCAAGTAGTTATCAAGTTTCAAAACTAAAACTGATGAAGAAAGAAAAAATTGGTCAGGATTTTTTTTTTTTTTTTTTTTTTTTTTTTTGAACTGTGAGTACAAAGGACTAGAGTTTTGGGGGCTGATAGGTAGGCAACGATACCAGTGTAAATGAAAGTGTATCAAAGAAGACAAAACAAAATAATAAGAAGTAAAGAAAGGGATTCCGTGGGTTAGTAGGTGAATTTTTTGAGATGAAGAGAAAGTGAAGTTTTGTTCTTAGTGTTTGGACTTGAGCAGGCCAGCTTGTTTTATTTGGAGTACATAAGGTGATAAGGCCTAAAACTAAAGCTGAGCTTGAGAGAATATTTGAGCTGGGCTTGGGAGAATAGTTGAGAATTGGGCATGGGGGGGGCGGGGGGGGGGCGGCTGTCCAATATTGGGGGGTCCAATTTTTTTTTCTACCTACTCTAATGGAATTTTTTTTTTTTTTTTTTTTTTTGTGCAGGGGCCTGGGCCCCCCCAAGCCACTATGTGGCTTCGCCCCTGTTTAGCATGTTTTGTTTCTTTGCTAGTTTTGTGGCCCACGTAATAAGGTGGAGCCATGGAAGAGATGAATTAGAGAGAGAAGGTGCATAATATTTATAAAAAATGAATAATAAAGTGATGTACACTAATTTTGGGGGTAGTTATGTAATTAAATTTTAATATATTAATGATGTGAAAATTAATGTCTTTCTCCACGTTAGATTTTATAAGAATCAAAGGTTATAAAAATGTGTACCTCTTTTGAAGTTACACATTTTTTTAAACCATTGGATTTAAGTAAATCTAATGGTAAAAAAAATACTTTCATTAATGCTAATATTCTAATTGATCCTGTTTATTATTCCTTATTTAATACGTACATTCTATACTTATTTCTAAACCCAAAAATATTTTTACACCTCTCTCTCTCTTTCTCTTTGCACGTTTCTCTCTTTATCTCCTCCATAGCTCTTCCATCTCCACGGCTAGGTTGCCAGCAAAAAAAAGAAGAAGAAAAAAAAAAAAAAGCCACAGCATGCCTAACTCTGATTAATAACAAAACTACTGCTTTGTTGTTTTGTTGTTATGGATGAGAACCAATTGTGCACAAATACACATGGTTTTACTATGCATTTTTATTGCTTGGTCCGTTGACATGTAGATGATAATTATAGTTGGAAAGCATTACAATTTGACTCCCTTGATGGTGTAATGCTTTCGAGAAGCAGGGTCCACAACCCAACCTTGCTATAGAACATCTGCATGTGCCTACCAAAAGCCCTTTAGCAATGGAAAATCAAGGATCTGACAATATATCTAACATGCATTACTTCCAAATGATAGTTAATTCTACCTTGTCAACAAGCCTATGGAACTGCAAGCAATGTGTGTGCATCAGCAATTCTAGCCAACAACAATTTAACAATAGTTGCAAGGGAACAACTGAAATTAAGCATTGCACAACCAATGGTTTTACATCTAGGTCACTAACTATTTTTCTAATACAAGATTTTAAATTAAAAACTTTTCTTTTGCAGAACCATAATGAATGTCCACAGATCATACTAATAGTATCGGGAACAACATAATTAGTGGGCCACGATGGGATTTATACATCAACTATTATTATCTTCGAACAATCATGGAACTTCATTTTTCTCAAAGCGCTTCCTTAGTTCCTTTACTTGAATCATCTAGCATGAGTTCTCAGGAATTAAAATGGGCTAATTAGGCAATGTTGACATTTTTTTTCTTCTATGGAGCAACAACAAAGATAGGACCTAAACTACAACCAACAAAACATACACATTATTAGCCAACATGCTATGAGGCTCAGAAAGACCTTTCATAAAAGGCTTTATAAAGCTTTCATGTGGACTTACGCAACACAGGAACCTAATAATATTTGAAATAGAGGGGGACCATCCATTACTAGTTTATGAAGTCATATATACATTTGAGGTTCTAGTTGTATGCCCCTTTGGATAGTTATTTATCTTTGTATTTTCTACTTGTGCAACACAACAATAAGATCACCATCAAGAAGATAAATAGGACCAAGAAATAAAACGGCATAGTAAAACCATGTGTATTCGTGCATAATTGGTTCTCATCAATAATATTATTTAAAGAAAACGAAATGTGATTTTATAGAATAAATTTACTAAAAATTAGTGTGTGTATATATATATAATAATAAATTAATAAATAGGGGGCCTTTGACCCCAGTGCAATGGTGGCTCCGTGCCTGGCTGGCTTAACCTAACCCTTATCTTAAACAAAACGAGATCTTCTCTTGGAGAAAAGATTGGTACGCAAAATGACCATGTTCGACCTTCATACCTCGAATCATCATGATATTTTGGAGGTATATATATATATATATATATATGTGTGTGTGTGTGTTTAATTTTTTTTGTAAAGAGATCTAAGGGTAATTGATATCAGGAGATATAGGAGTTAGTTAAAGCGTCACCATCTAATTTTTTTTTTTATTTTTTTTATCACATCTAATGTAGAGTTTTATCAAGGACATAATTAGAATTTTCCTATCCAGTTGTCTCATATGAGATGTCAAATTGTTCATAGATAGGCTAATATTTTATTCAATAATTTCAATTTGGCAGTTTGTGCTGAAAATCATGCAGGTCCCTAAACTAGTAACTAGTCCACCCTATATGTGGCACTAAAAGAGAGTAAAGTACAAAAATAGTAAAATGACAAAATATCTTAAACCACGCTCAAGGAGATGACCAGAAAGATATAAAAAGATTTTAGAAGCTAGGTTGATTTTCTAAATAAATTAACATTATCAATAAATTTTTTGAAGACAATGTTCACGTCCAGAATCTTCGAATTATCCCCTCCTTCCGTGTGGGTGGTTTCTCAAAAAAAAAAAAGAATCTTCGAATTATTCTATTTTTTCATCTCAAAAACTATTTTATCAATTATATCATATTATTTTATAATACACTTAACATCTCTTTTCTTATTAACTCATCTATTCATTAAAATATTAATTTCACCAACTCTTTCTCTCTCTTCCTCTTCATAAAAAAATAATTAAAAATATTCACCCATCATCACTAGGAAAAAAAACAATATAAAAATGTATACAAGTTACTACAGTGCCGTCATAAAAATAGGATGGCATTGTAGCATAGCTGCGAATTTTTTTACAATTACAAGATTTTGCAAGATTGGGTAATAGAGGATTTAAACTTTTAAGATACTAATGCTAAATATTACTAACATATAACATATATAATACCCCATATGAATGATCTAGTAAAGTTAAGAAAATAGATTTCTTTCCGTCTCTTAATTAATTAATTTACCAGTACTCCACCAAATAACTCTGTTGCCCTCATGGTCATAAATAAAGGATTTTAGGCCGTCTACGTCTCTTCTAGATTAAAGACTTCAAGAAAGTGGTGTTCCCTTCCATGCACATGCACATGCACATGCACCTGCACCTGCAAGTGAACATCTCACGGTGATTATTTCATGTTTTGGTGTCGGTGTTTTTGGACTAATTAATTGGTCAATTGTTTTACATCAATTTGAAGGACCTGCTTTATTTTTAAGCAGGTTTTCAAAGCTCTCTATTCCACACAGCCAAGGCTAATTGATTTTGAAAATCAGTGGTGCTATAGAGCTGAGTCATAAATTTAAACTAAATGGCACTTTCTTATTGGGTAGGAAGAGCTGGAAGGACCACATCAGTGCAAGGATGGAACTACCCTTGGATTAGGGGGCAATGGCCCCTTAAATTTTTTTAAAAAAAATATTATTATATATATGTATACTAATTTTAGTAATTTTATTCTATAAAATTAAATTTTATTTACTTTTAACAATATCATTGATTCTTTTAAGAATAATGCTATACTCACAAACTTTTTTATAACATTTTTACAAACCATTTAGTAGCAAATTTTTATTGATTCGCATACGGGCACACTATTCACATAATTTTTTTTACTTACTAGTAACCACTTATCACATTAGTAATTTACAAAAAACTTGTAACTCTAGCATTTTTCTTATTTAAGTGACCATAAAAAAATTTATAGATCTAAAATCTTAAAAAAAAAATACAAGCCAAAAAAAGAAAAGGCTCAACAACAGAAATTACCAGTAAAACTAAAAACAAAATTAAGCTCAATTAACTAATTTTATCCAAAATAAATAACCTTGCCCTTTATAAAAATTTTAAACAAAAATAATTTTGTTCTTATCCACTCAAAAAAAAAAAATCTCAACAGCTAGGTAACATAATCAAAGGTTGAAACTGTTATACACAACCACTAATAAAACTGCCCCCTCTAACTTAAAATTATAGTTTCGTCCCTGCATCAGTGGTCCTTCAGGAGGTTCCTATAATTTTTCCTGTTTTAGACACTCATACTTTTTTCTTAGCCAAGAATGCTAGAGTTATTGATACAGATGTCTTTTGTATAGAGGAAACCCCAATTAATTGTGTTCAGCAATTTATTGATCCTATTTTTGGTAATTATTTATATAGCTATTTTTTCTTTGAATATCTGCCGTTCAACCTAGAATAATGTTGAAATTAATTGATTTGGTCGAAGCAGAGGAAAGGAGCCGTACTAGACACATAAAATCTAATTTAGATTGGATTCCTATATTCACAATATTTTCATAATAAATCTTAAGTGGTAAATTGTTATTAGTTCTAATTTGAACCTACTATTAAAATTACTTTTTGCCAACTACTAACAGTCACTAACAACCTACCAATTAGGGTTTATTGTGAAAATATGTGGCCATAGCATTTCTCAATATGACTGCCATTATTATTATGAGTCCGAATTTGGTAAGGATGGATTGTAAAACTCATGTTTTACACTATCCAATAAGAAATTGTCACATAAGTTTTTACTTAAAACTGAATACATTCTACCACATCTATGGTCTATTTAGGATTTGCTTATTTTGCTGAAACAGAAAACTTTTTACTGAAAGTACTGTAGATAAAGGTAAAAGTTAGTTGAAATAGTGCAGTGAGACCTATGAATAGTACAAAAAATAAACTGAATAATAAAATAAGCTAGCTTTTTAAGTTGGAGCCAAACGCACTCCTAATAAGATATCAATAAACTCCTAGATGGGTGCATTTCATATGCACCCCACAAGATTGGTTTCGAGCACCAATTCTTGATGCATCAATATTGGAGACTACCACCCAAGAATCTAAAATGCAAGAGCCCACAAATTTCATGCCGAGGGACCAAGAACCAATTCTTGATTCATCAATGGAGGCTTCCACTCAAGAGTCCACGATTCAAGAATTGACAACCCAAGTATTGGTGATCCAAGAATCAAAGATGCAAGTGCCAACAATTTTAATGGTTCTAGGATCAAGTGAGTTCTTGAGGATCCAAGAACATTCCAAGGTCCAAAGAACCAATGAGACCTTGAAGATTAAATAACCATTAAAGACTCAAGAATTTGAGCAAAGGTTGAAGATCTACGAAGAAGGAGCCTTCATGTATACCGGACCACTTGTCAAAGAGAAGTGCATGAATATGGTGATTAAAATGTTACTAAGGTATTGGTCCATTGGAAGATTTCCTTTGATGAAGATGACAACCACAACAATACCTTGTGGGCAAGGTGTTTTGAAGGGGAGGAAAATGATAGGAACCCTAAATTATGTCATATGCCTTGTAATCTCCTAATAGTTGTTGTATTTCGTTTAGTTAGTTAGTTAGTTAGTTGAGATAAAGATAAGTTAGTTAGGAATTAAGCACGTGTAGTCCATTTAACACACGACTTAATTCATAAAACATGTGTTGAATTAACTAGCCAATTATCTTGAGTTATGTGGACCGATGAGATTAGAACTAGTCTCCTATAAATACATAATTGTAATTCAACATTAGATATCATCGAAGAATAAACCAATTGATTGCTTGGTGCATTTTCTTATCTCTCTCTCAATATTTCTCTACGAAGGGTGATTATCTCAAATTAAGTCATTTTTCTTACAATTTCTATCAATTACTCTACAATTCCTATCCATCCCCATTAGGAATCACCAAGTTCCCAACACGTTTATTAAACACGCTTAAAATTGAGGCTAAAACTTGACTCATTTATAAACAAACAAACATAAACAAGTTTTTTATTGAGTCAAACCTAAACTATTTATGAACAATTTGGTTAATTTACAACACTAGTAATTTGTGACGAATTCTTTGTTTCTTGAATATAGGTACGTCGTACTCATAGTTTCTGGTGTTTTTTTTAATAATAGGCATTTTAATTAAATCTAAATATATGTCTAAAAGTAAGTATATTTTCAAAATATAAATATATAATTATTTTACATTCTATTGAAATTGATTCAAACATAAATTTTTATTTATGTAGGTTTAGAGCATAAACTAATTTCATTATTTAGTAAAGCTCTAATTAAGTGTGTTTTTGATCAACTAGGTTCTATTTTTCTTTTTCTTTGAAATTTATTTTCTCCTAGTTAGATTTATGTTAGCCAAACTTGAACATAAAATTAATTTGTAGTTCTGCATTTCAAAGCGTGTATATATATATATATATATATTAGAATACTAAGTATTTTTAACACACACACGGGGAGAGAGGGAGAAGGTTTTTTTTAAAGAAACTTACAGTGATGTATATCCAAAAGGGCTTAACTCTTGAATACACAGCACATGCTTTAAACCTCGTTAACTCATACTCATTTTCTAATGTGGAATTAACCCCTTGTTTTTTCTTTTGAGAATACTAAGTATTTTTAACACACACACAAGGGGAGAGGGAGAGAAAATTTTTCAAAAAAATTTACAGTGGTGTATATCCAAAAGGGCCTAAAGCGTGTGTATATATATATATATATATATATATATATATATGAAAAAAAGGTGTAATATCAAAATTTAATGAAATATTATTTAATAAATATATAAAGATAAAAAAAGATCCCACTTAAATTGTATCTTTAGGCCCAAAATAAATTGAGCCAAGCTTGTCATATATGATCTTGATATTATAATATTATTACCACTTCAAGTTTTAGAACATAGCAAGGAATGAATGAAAACCAATGGAATTTTTTTAAAGAACTAATACTCATTTATCATTTTATTTTTCCTCTTTTGAAGAAGAAAACGATATCGTTCTTGGAACTATATATCAAGATCAATGAACTTCTACAAACTAAATCTACTAAATGTCTATAACAAATGCAAGTCGATCACTACGAACCTGGTGGAAACCAAATTATTGAACTGTGGACAGATAAATTTAAAACTAGTTATTTCAACCGTATGATGATAAATGAGTGTGTGTTTGGAAAAAATTATTTTTGCTAACTTATTTAACTATTCAACTTATTTTTGCTACTATTTATGAGCCCATTGCACTTTTTGAAACTATTCATAGGTCTTATTGTACTATTTCAGTTAACTTTTACTTTTATTTATAGTATTTTCAGCAAAAAGTTTTCAGTTTCAGCAAAATAAACAAATCTCAAACAGACCCTATGATTGTTCATTAACTTTTGTTTTGGAGGAAAAGATACTTATCTTTGTACCTTTATATTAAAATTAAGGGCAAAAATTTAAAAGACAGACACCCTAATAATCTAATATTGTACCATCAAGAGTAGTTCAACGATAACTTTTCGTGTTTTTGCCATTTAGGGTTCAAAACTTCAAATCTTCCCATTCTCATTATAACTATAGAGTTTTTAATAATAATAATAATAATAATCTAATGCAATTCTTTTCTTCCTTTCTTTTCATTTTGGGCTAATAAGTGAAAGATTATAGTATTTTCAGCAAAATACTATATTTCATTTTGGGCTAATAATAATCTAATATTTCAGTTAACTTTTACTTTTATTTATAGTATTTTCAGCAAAAAGTTTTCAGTTTCAGCAAAATAAACAAATCTCAAACAGACCCTATGATTGTTCATTAACTTTTGTTTTGGAGGAAAAGATACTTATCTTTGTACCTTTATATTAAAATTAAGGGCAAAAATTTAAAAGACAGACACCCTAATAATCTAATATTGTACCATCAAGAGTAGTTCAACGATAACTTTTCGTGTTTTTGCCATTTAGGGTTCAAAACTTCAAATCTTCCCATTCTCATTATAACTATAGAGTTTTTAATAATAATAATAATAATAATAATCTAATGCAATTCTTTTCTTCCTTTCTTTTCATTTTGGGCTAATAAGTGAAAGATTATAGTATTTTCAGCAAAATACTATATTTCATTTTGGGCTAATAATAATCTAATATTTCAGTTAACTTTTACTTTTATTTATAGTATTTTCAGCAAAAAGTTTTCAGTTTCAGCAAAATAAACAAATCTCAAACAGACCCTATGATTGTTCATTAACTTTTGTTTTGGAGGAAAAGATACTTATCTTTGTACCTTTATATTAAAATTAAGGGCAAAAATTTAAAAGACAGACACCCTAATAATCTAATATTGTACCATCAAGAGTAGTTCAACGATAACTTTTCGTGTTTTTGCCATTTAGGGTTCAAAACTTCAAATCTTCCCATTCTCATTATAACTATAGAGTTTTTAATAATAATAATAATAATAATCTAATGCAATTCTTTTCTTCCTTTCTTTTCATTTTGGGCTAATAAGTGAAAGATTAAACCGCTTACCGCTACCCACGTCTTTAATCTAATTTCTCATCATTGATCAGTATATTCAGTGCCGCCGACCTCTTTATGAACATACATAGCTAGACATGTTAAAAAAGTATTTTATTAATCAATGGAGTTACAACAAGAGATGTTTATCAAACTTAATAGATATGAGCGAAGATTAGAAAAAGAAAATTAGATATCTTTTATTTATTTATATTTGATCAATTATCATGAATGGAGGTATAAAAGGAAATAAAAAGGCTAAAATGCAAAACCTACATTTTAAGTTTTTTCAGAATTTATTTCAATCATCTAACTTTGCTTTCGTTCATTTTAGTGCTCTAAGTTTTAGATTTATTTAATTAACGCTTTTCCGTCAACTTTTGTTAAAATTTTTTGGAAAAAAAAAATCTAGAAAATACTTTTCAATCATTTATTGAATTTTTTAATTTAAAAATTTAGAAAATTAACCACAACATATAACAAAAGTTGATGAAAAAGTCTTAATTAAATAAACTTAAAAATTAAATAAGTGAAATGAACGAAATTAAAGTTAGAGGATTGAAATGAATTTTGGCGAAACATAGAAGGTGAGTTTTGCATTTTATCCAAATTAAAAAAAAAAATCTCCAATTAAGCAAAACTGTAGTTAACCTTATATTTGAGAGCTAAATAATCAAATTTACTAGAGTTCTAACCATTTTCTTTTCAATTCAAACAACCAAATTAATAAATTATTAGAAAAATCACTTGTTTGACAAGAAACTTTACCAATTGAGTTGATTATAATCCATTAATATAATTTAATTATTAGGAACATTTCCAACTTTTTTGTCATGATAAACTATTTTCTATATATCAAAAGTTTTGTGTAGTTCAACTTGCATTTCCTAATATTTTCAAGGGGAATGTTCAAATCTCTATCCTCCAACTATTGGATTGTTAAAAAAATACTCTTAATCACAAATCACAATAGTGTTTGTTTGGTCACATTTTTGAAACCTTAATTAAAAAGTGAAAATAGTGTTATATTAAGCTGAATCAGACCAACCAAACCTAAGTAAAGTTTTTTTTTTTTTTTTAAATAAATCTTTGTGATGGTTTCTCCTAAAGCAAAGTACAAAAATTACTATAAATTTTGCTATACTATTCTCTTTGGAGAGTTGATGATTCAATGAATTTAAGCTTTAGCAATTTATAATAAAAGTTTGGTGTCAAGACCCTTGTGGTTGAATTAACACTTTATATGTTTTTAACAAATACGTCTATGTAATTGTCTTTCATGTGTTGATATTGAAAGAATGAAAGTTAAAATTTTCATTTTTAATTTTGGTCCTTAAATCAAAATTTTTAATCTTTTAATTTTCTTTTTCTTTTTTTAAAAATTTTTAAAAACTTATTTTTAATATCAAAATAATAATGTCAAAAATTTTGTTATTAAATTAACACTCTCTAATATTCTCAAAAAAAAAGTCTATAATTCAAATATTTCACTGTCATCGTAACTATCAAATTTATTTAAAAAGCAATAGTAATTACGCGAAAAAAAAAAAAAAAAAAAAAAACCCTTCCAATTGGTCATGGTCACGGTCATTGTCAAAGCCTGTGACGCTTAATTGGCCATTGGCTCATTGCAGAGTTGGCATGTGTTTCTATTGTACAGTTGTAAGTTGTAACAAGCGCGCCCATTTGTTCGAAATGAAAATCTGGGTGAAAGTTCTCTCCAAAACGCGGCATAAGCTACAGCCATATGGTTTGGTCCTTTGGCGATACATACAACCATGGTTTCATAGTCGGAGAGTTTTTCCGGAAGCGAAGGTGACGATGGGACCCACCCACTTCAACCACAACAGAGCTTGAAGAGGAAATCAAATCAGACACCGCCACTGCTGGTAAACAATTTTATTTTTATAATTTTCCCAATAAATGTAAATGTTCAATTTTCCGATCTAGGTATTTCATAACGTTTTTTGAAAAATTATCGTAGTTTTTGTGTTCGCATCAAACTTTTTCTTGTGAAGTATTTGGGATATTCGGTTATGTGTTAATTTTGATTTTGAAGGTGTCAAAAGCCAAGAAATTGTCAAATTCTGGAAATTGGGTTGGGTTCCTATTTTTTTGTGTGGAAATTGTTGACTTGTTGTGTTGGGTTTCTTAGGAAGTGGGTCCTAGTTTTTCAGCACATGAATGTTAGATACCATTGTGTAAAGAGATTGAATTCAATGAGGAATTGGGAGCAAGAAGGAAGGAAAATCCTCAAGTCACATCTGAGGCTCTTCCTTTTGCTGATGAGAAAACTTTGCTAGTTCTTGAGTTGCATAGTTACATCATTTTCTGCACAAAACTTGGAAAGAAATGCATTCAAGGCTTAACATGTGTTGCCTAATGTCATCTAGCAGTAGTCTTTCTTCAACAAAATAGCTTGCTACATTTGAGGATTCAGAGAGAAGTTTGCTTGATTTAAAATTATTTTTCTTTAGAACTTTATTGGATTGGATGTTAGTTTTGCGTAATCATTCCATATGTTCGGTTAGTGATTTGATAGATTTATGTAATCTGAGTGATTGATTGTATGGTCCCTAGTTGTATACTCCTTCTATACTTGGATCACTCTATTCTTTGACGTTAATAAAACTTCATTATTTATCAAACAAAAAAAAAGCTTGCTACATTTGTAATTGCATTAACCAGCCCAGTGTCTTCACATTCCACAATCACTCAACTAAATCCTGTGACACAGCTCCATTACATCACACATGAAACAGTAGTAATACACAATTTTTTAATCAACTAGGTGTCTAGGAATCACAAACTCTCCCAGACAATGCAGCAAACAACACTTCACCTGCACTATCACAAATCATGGCTCCCACACCTCCAGTCACATCTCTGAAGCTCAAACCAGCAACATATAGCTTAAAACAGCTTGTATCAGGAGGTTACTACTTAACTAGATCTGGATTGGCGTGAATCTCCTGCTAGTTCTGTTCAATGGATGACATGCCTAACTAGACAGCACTAGAAGCTGTGATGTTAGGCAATGACATAGCAGGCCCCATACAAACTTCATTCCTACAATTCCATAGTTTCCACCCAACTGTGAGGAAGTTCTCAAGACAAGGAGACTCCCAATTTTTGAAAGCCTTGGTCCTTGTTTGAAGGATACCCAAACTAGTGTACCAAGCAAAATTTTGGATCTTAAGGGGCACCTTTAGAGACCAATCATATTCCAGAATCATTTTCTCATTTTCTCATTTGAAATACTTTCAAAAGTCATAATAGGGGTGGAAACTGAAAAGAACACAAACTGGAATCCACCTTCTTGCCGACCTGAGAAACAGAGGAACTCAAAAATAGGCAAAACTGGAGGTTCTGAACTTGATTGACCCTTTGGTACAGAAGTTCATTGTTGAACGGAAATTTAAGGCCTTCAAACGACACTTAATTCCCAGACCAAAGTGCCGATATGTCTTGCCTTCTTTTGTTTCCATTGTCCTGTAACTGATTCTTGATAGTTAAATGCACGTATTAGGAATTGTAACTTGAATGAGAAGCTAAGATCAGGGTTAATTCATATATCAAGGCCAATAAGTCAAAGTTAGAGTTAGTAACAAGTAGCACAAGATTCATTAAAAAAAAATAGCACATGCATGGATCAATTAGATCAATTTTAGAGCTCATTTTACAGTTTTTTTTTTTTTTTTTTGCCAATTATCAAGTAATTTTTATTGCCAAAATTCTGGGAAACCAGCACCAACATACAAAAAGAATTACAAAACCAACACACAGGCCAGAGCCAAAAACCAGAAACTAACACCACCCTCACCGTGGAGGCAACACCAACTACACATGGAAACACCTAAACTAAACAAACCAGAAGCTAAGGAAATACAACAAAAGCCTATTTATGCAGCAACAGCCTGCAAAGAATATAAATCCAGCTTACTCAGGCCAACAATCCATCTACCAGAGATACAACAAAATATAATACGCCAAGGAGACCACAGTAAATTTCTGTAACAACATTCCTGCAACCAGCTAAACCACAGCAGATACTCAGCACATTATTTATCTTGTAGGGGCTTGATGCTTGAGGCTAGCTTCTGCAAATCCCCATCTATAGTTTTTTTCCCTATTAGTTCTGGAATCAGCATAGGTTTTTCCACCTTCAATTCGAGGTCTAACCTGTTTTTTGACTTCTTCCCCATATGTTCCGCAGACCTAACCAATCCTTGGAATATAACAGCATTTGTATGGGTGCAGCGATGAAGGGTTGCTGCACTAAATCCTAGTTTACTGCAATCTTATCTCAAGGAAGCAACATTTGGAATCCCAATCATCAGCAATGGATTCCTGACAACACATGAATTTAATTTTCCTCCATGACATTTTGGAAAAAAGGAACACTTGGAGAATAGATGGTTTCTATTCTCCACAACTGCCCTGTAAAGGACACATGGCATGTCCCTGCTAATACCGCATTTTTTCAGTCTTTCTCTGGTATTCAGCCTGTCCTTCATTGCCAACCATGAGATGAAAGCAAGTCTTGGTATAGCTTTAGGAAACCAAATAACTTTCCACCATTCTACTTGAGGATAAACCTGCTTAATTTAATCCTAAGCACTAGCAACAGTGAAGGACCCTATTCTGGAAGGAATCCACCAAGCCTTATCATTATCCCCAAATTTGATCATAGGCAACTTGTGTAGGATAGTAACCAGGTTTTCTGACCTAACAGGACCCCAGTTTAATTTTCTACCATTCATGACACTAGCTAATGTGGCATTCACATTGCTGGCAGCTTCATAGACCACTCTATGACCAAACTTGTCCTAGAGGCCTAAATAGATCCTGAGCTTTAAAATTTTCCTCCACCCCACCCCCAAGAGCAGTCATGGAAGCTCCTAACACACCAGGAGCTTTGGCCCTTAAGAATTTGCAACTTGACTTATGCAACTCTTAAGGATTCAGCTTGGATGAAGAGAAGCCATATGAATTTCGTAATGGCTGCCTTACCCCATTCCTCCACCCTTTTAAGGACATGACCACTTTCCTTTTTAGGACAACAAACAGCATCCCAAGCCACTTTTTCATCCTGTACAAGACCATCAGTACCTCTCCAAAGGAGAATAGCAAGACCCTTAAAGAAACCCACTAGACTTCAATTGATTGCTATTGAGAATGAGGGAGATAAGATGAATTCTTTAACTTATGCCACAAACTTCTCAGGTACTCCAATGGCAGCTAAACAATGCAAAGTCCAAATGGCTGGAATCATATATTCATATGCCTTCATGAGATTCACCTTTGTAAGGCATCTGGGAATACCCCCCTGCTTGTGATAGTTTTTTTCCAATTCCTGAGCAAGAATAATGTTTTCTGCAGTGCACCTATTAGGAATGAATGTTGTCTGGTTATTTCTAATCATATTAGCAAGGCATGGTCTAAGTCTATTAGCAAGAATCTTAGTAGTGCACTTGTACATAAGGTTGCAGCAAGATGTAGGCCTAAAGTCCCCATTTTTGAAGGATTTGGAACGTTAGGCACCAAAGTAGTGATGGTTGAACTTGAATTAACCTCTTTGAGCAGCCTCCCTGTGTTGAAGAAGGATAATACAGCATTAGTGTGTTATGACCTGAGATGATATTCAGGATAAATTGTTATTTGAATTTGAAGCATTTAAATTTAGACTTAGTGATAGATCTTTATCTGAATAAGGTATTAGTAGATTAGTATTGTTATTTGCTTGTATTCAAATTGATTCCTATGTTTTAGGATAGGATTAGTTTCCATGTTTTAGGATTTGTTGATGAGGTTATCTCATCCTTGGCTATTTGTGTACGTTAAATGCATTAATGAGAATCAAGCAGAAAATTAACCAAACATGTCTATTTCCTCTCTTAAGTTCAGGAGATTGGTTATCTTGAATTGACTAACTATCTTTTATATTCATTAAATTATCCCAGTTCACAACATAGTGACATCCTCCTTAACAATGGGCCAGGATCTTTTATAGAAGTGCAGAAAACCCATATAGACTAGAGGCTTTGTCATCCTTCATTGAGAAGATGGTATCCTTGATTTCATAAGCAGTTCCCCCATCCTGCAGCAGTTCCTTTTGCCTGCAAGAAAATTGTATGGGTAAAAAAATTAGTGATCCTTGCAATATCTGAGTTATAGAGCTGAGAGGGAAGTTGGCTCCATAGTTTTTTGTAATTGGACACAACCAGCTCTTTAATTGCTTCAAGTCTTTCAGCTTGACACCGTATACATTCAGCAAACATCTAATGGACTCTATGGAAGAACCCAATATTTTGATCCCCAAGTTTAAGCCAAGTTTTTATTATTATTTATTTCTGCTTCGTATATGATTCCTCAGCATTGCTATTGGTTGAGGAACATGTGCTAAATGAACAACCATCAGGATTGGAGGAAGTCCCTGTATAAATACTCAAATTGTAGCTCTAATCTCATTAGTGAATAGTGATGCATTTGCTTGGATCTTTCTCTCTTGAATTCTCTATAATTCTCACCCCAGTTCCTTCTCAATCTCAGTCCTCTCACTCTCACTTATTATATAATTCCTTGTTTTATCTCATTCTCCCATTATCTCACGATTAAACTCTAGTCTAGTTTCTTCTTCAATTCTATATCTCTAATCTCTAAACATTCAAACATCTAAACAAGTGTGATATTTACAATAACCCCCGTGGACCTAACAGATGCTTAGATAAAAGTTATCTATATACGCCCCATTGCATCCCTTATGTCCTGAACAAATTGTAAAAGCAATTGTAGGACTAGTTTGATTTGTTCCGCTCGACCCACTGATTTCAATAGTCCTGGTAGTAACATTGTTTTTTTTTTTTTTTGATTATTTATTTTTTAATTAATTTTTTATTATTAATCTTTTGTACAGGGCTTCTGTCAATTGCAAATGCTTGCCCTGAAACAAACAGGGCTGCTGTCAATCTTTTTTGCTTATTTTGTGCCGATTATTTTCATTGTCATTGCAATACGGATGGCTGTTGTTTTGTTCAAGTTTATTGAGAGATTGGCCTTTATTCTTTGTTGGTAACATTTCCTTAACTGTAGCTTTCACTTTATTTTCTCAAATTAAGTTACTTATTACATACGTCATTTGGAAATTATTTACTCATTTTACCCAAAATTTATTTTCCATTTTGCTGTTCATTGCAGTTTTGCAGTCCCAATTTTTCACTTGCTGCCGTTATAGCTGAGAAGCTAGTGCAAATGAATTATATCTCTGAACTGGTAAGTGATCCAACTCCAATTGTTTCTACTTGCTGGGCATGTGAGTGTAACGTTGGAGGAACACCTCCCATCTCTTCCATCCTGCTCTCTGCATTGGGAGTTTCGGATGGAGATGGACTATGTTTCTCTTCTATGAAAGAAAGTCTCTAATTAAAAAAAAAAAAAAAAAAGGCTGAAATGAGCAGTGAATTTTCACAAAAAATAAGTTCAATTATTTATAAGTGATAACTTTTTTTACTTTTCAAATGAAATGAATGCTAGGAATAGTGTTTTTATTATATTGTGATACTTGTTAGTAGGTAGTACTATAATCGTAAGTAATGTTGGCAGTTTTTGTAATTTCCCCTATGTTGAGTCACTCAATTCAATGAAAAGCTAAGAGCCTGTTTGGCCAAACATTATCTAAAATATTAAAAGAAATTTTGACACATGGTACAAATATTAAGAATCAAAAATAATAATTAAGCCTTATATTTAAGTCATGGATCAAAATAAAATTTTGGGGAAATCCCTAAAAGAAACCCCAAAGGTTATCTCATGTTACAAATTAAACCATAAATTAATTTTCATTTTAAACCCTAGTCTTTATAAATCATGATATTCTAAACACCATGTATATATATATTAAAAAATATTGTCACTATTTATTATTTATGTTTATTTATTTATTTATTTTTTTTTGTTATCTTCTTGTGTTTTGTACTCTAATATTGAGAAAAGACAACTACTTTCTCCGACCAAATGAGCTACTCTATTAACGTTTTAAAAAAAAAATTTAATGATTTTTAGTAAATATATAGTCGTATAGGTAGTCTTGTCTTTAATCAGAGTTAAAGTTTTTCTATCTTTTAATTAAAAAAAGAGTTCAAATTAAAATGTCACGATTTAATTTGTCAGGATATATATATATTTTTGGGTGAGCTTGTCCACGAGGTTGTCAATGTGATGTTACTAATTATGTGTTCACTGGCCTGGATAGATAACCATTATTTGTGTATATCGAAACTCATCCATTACTTGTGTATATCGAAACTCACATGTATTATGCAATTCGAAATCAAGGAAGTCGATACCGTACCGGTACCGGCCGTACCGGCCGTTACGTACCGTACCGGTTGCATACCGGTATCGAAACATTAATGTTTCGTACCGGTTTAAATACCGGCCGTACCGGTCATGTACCGGCCATACCGGCCAATTTCAGGCAATACCGGCTGGTACCGGGCATACCGGCCGGTACAGAAAAATGTTTTTTTTTAATTTTTTTTTTTAAGTTTTGTAATTTTTGAATTTTTGTTAGGGTAGAATGATAACTTATTTGCATTAACTTATTAGTATTATTTGTTTTCTTAGTATGCAATGGTAACTTTTAAGCTTTCTATTTTTTATATTGTGTGTTTTTTTTTTCTTTTAATTGATACTAAAGTCTAAAATTATGAATAATTATTTTTGAATTGAGGAAATGTTTTATGGTAAACTTTTATATTTATTATAATATATATACACACACATACATATATATATTTATTTAAAAATATAAAAAATAACGGTAAACCCGAAACGGTACACCGGTATTGACCGGTATCCGAAATATACCGTACCGTTGGGCAAACCGGTACAGCCTCCGGTACGGTATTGACTCCCTTGTTCGAAATACAACCTTGCTTTCTTGAATGGTAATAAGTGATAAGTCATCATAAATTATGTCCACAAGTATAAAAACAAAAATCTACTCTATCTAAAATAAAATGAATTCAACTTTGGATTTTGGATTTCTCAACGTTGTTGTTGTTGTTTATCTCTCTAGATTTGTTGGGCGGAAAAAACGCTATGAACATTTTCTTTTCTTTTCTTTTCTTTTTTAATTTTTTTCTTTTTGGGTCAACTTTTTTGTTGCTTTTTAACTGTGTCCTGACCTCCGAAACTACAGAACAAAAAAAAGGTGTTTGCCGACAAAATATATTTAAAAAATTAAATCAATAAAAGGAGCTTTCTTTTTAATTTAAAAATAAAAATAAAACAAAATTTGGGCATATGGAGAAATTTTTGGATGTCGACTTGTAAAATTTTAGGTGGCCAAGTCCCAAGGGATTACCACATGATGTTGAGAAATTTGAATGTAGCATTGCAATGATGTGGGTGTCACATATATATGTGACATAAAAGGAGCTTTCTTTTTAATTTTAAAAAAATAAAAATAAAACATCATTGCAATAAGAATAAATATGTCACAGTTTATAAGAAGAAGAAGAATACTGAAGACCCTATTGCCTGATCCCTTTCTCACTTGACTTCCCAGGCCAGCTTCTAACGTCACTTTTGGATCTGTCCATGTCAGCCAAAGATAATACGAGACCGCCGTGCGACTAGCTTTTCCTCCTCTCTACTAGCTGGGCGTGTGGCTTAGCTTGGCTTGGCTTAGCTGCTTACAATTTTGGTTTTGTTGAGTTTCGAGTTTCAATTGCATCAATCTCATTCAATTCATTTTCTAATTAATGCAGTTTTTTTATTCCATCTGGTAATGTTGGTTTCACATGTTAGGTTGTAATGTTAATATTTGGTCCAGAGGTTTTCAATAAACATGTGTATACTTGCTAGTTGGTACCCTCTTGCGTTGTCATTGTTCTAACAGATATAATTTGTTTAAGGTTATTAAAAATATTTTTATCATTTTCTTAAAAACAATTTATGGCAATTTAAATTTTTAGTAAATGTTTTTTTTTTTTTTTTTTTTAAATCCCTTCATGTGAATTAAAGATGGTATTTTAGTACTTAAAAAAGTTATCTATAAAATTTGTTTGAACTGAGGATCTTTGTCTATAAAAAGAATATTATCATAAGATATTCATATTGTTAATATTTGGTTTAGAGGACTAGCTTTGCTTCACTCATGCATGTGAGTCATATATACGGTATTTTGGTATTGGAAAAGCTTATTGAACATCTTACATAAGGTTTACAAAAGCTTATTGAACATCCCTTCATGTTTTTATCTGTAACCCTTAGAAATATGATTGGCTGGGCTTGTTCTATTAGATTTAGATTTGTTAATATGGGGCTTGTTTGACTGCTTAGAAAAGATTTGGAAATCAATTTAGTACTCCAATTAACGCTGTGGTCTGGCCTAGACTTTTAACTTTCCTTTATTTCCCTTTATTTTCTCGGCTGTCAAACAGATTTGCTATGAAGTGGATAAGAGAAAAAGAATCAAATTTTGGAGTTCCGTAATATAAAATTTTGTAACTTAAGAAGACTAAGCCTTTGATCTTTGAAAGGTGACGCAGCTAACCAAACACACACACAAAACACATAACACATATAAACCCAGTTCATATTATCATGACATACATATATGATCCATATGTTTCTCAAAAAAAAAAAAAAAAACATATATGGTCCATACAAAACATCAGTTGAACCAAAACAGTTACATATATGTCTGCTAATGCTTTCTCTTTTTTTAATACTGCTATATTATGGCAATAAAGAAAAGATAGGGAATAGGTCATAGCATGAGGCTGAGGACTCTTTTACAGTACTGAGCCTGGAGATGGTGCAAGTGCAGCTTTGTGATTGGCTAAAGAGCTTGTTGAAGCTGGAATATAGGTGTCTGGATTCGGAGCAGATGGCTGAGTATATCCCTTAAGAAGCTTCCGGCCTCGGAAAGGAAACTCCGGCGATGGGGCAGGTGCTGCTTTGTGATTGGTTGAAGAGCTTGTTGAAGCCGGGATATATGTGTCTGGATTCGGAGCAGATGGGTGAGAATAACCCTTAAGAAGCTCTCGGCGTAGCGAAGGAAAATCACTAGCCAAGGCCTTTTTGCCGAACCAGGTGTCGTCGGTCTTCGGAGAATCGGGCACAGGCAGAGAGATTGGAGGGACTTGAGGCTGCTGTGGACCAAAGACCTGATTTTTCTTCATCATATTGGTAGCCTCACCCTCATGTAGTGCAAGCACGAAAAAGCACTACGAAAAGCTTTTTGGAGACGCAAGAGAATGTATTTTAAGTGAGAGACTTGGCTGGGAAGTTACTCTAGTAATTACGCTTTGTAGTGAGAGATTAGGTAATGGAGATAGCTTTTTGGGCTAGTTCATTATCTGTACAGATAGAATGCATCTTATCAGAAAAAACAGTAAGAAAAGCATATTCCAAGATGGTAGCATCTTTAGAGCAGAGAAAGAGATGGTTTCAGAAATTTTGTGTGAGTAGAAAGTGGGGTGCTTGGATGGTTATTGTTATTTGTTGTAGTGAGAGAGTCGGTCATAGAAAGGGGCAGGAGATAGCTTTTTGCTAGATCATTATCTGTCAGAGTCGGTCTGTTTAGATTTTTTTTTTTAAATAAAAATATTATAATAAAATAATTTTTAAATATATAAATAATGTCTGACTTAGTAAATATATAGTCGTATAGGTAGTCTTTAATTAGAGTTAAAGTTTTTCTATCTTTTAATTAAAAAAAGAGTTCAAATTAAAATGTCACGATTTAATTTGTCAGGATATATATATATGTATATATATATTTTTGGGTGAGCTTGTCCACGAGGTTGTCAATGTGATGTTACTAATTATGTGTTCACTGGCCTGGATAGATAACCATTATTTGTGTATATCGAAACTCATCCATTACTTGTGTATATCGAAACTCACATGTATTATGCAATTCGAAATACAACCTTGCTTCTTGAATGGTAATAAGTGATAAGTCATCATAAATTATGTCCACAAGTATAAAAACAAAAATCTACTCTATCTAAAATAAAATGAATTCAACTTTGGATTTTGGATTTCTCAACGTTGTTGTTGTTGTTTATCTCTCTAGATTTGTTGGGCGGAAAAAACGCTATGAACATTTTCTTTTCTTTTCTTTTCTTTTTTAATTTTTTTCTTTTTGGGTCAACTTTTTTGTTGCTTTTTAACTGTGTCCTGACCTCCGAAACTACAGAACAAAAAAAAGGTGTTTGCCGACAAAATATATTTAAAAAATTAAATCAATAAAAGGAGCTTTCTTTTTAATTTAAAAATAAAAATAAAACAAAATTTGGGCATATGGAGAAATTTTTGGATGTCGACTTGTAAAATTTTAGGTGGCCAAGTCCCAAGGGATTACCACATGATGTTGAGAAATTTGAATGTAGCATTGCAATGATGTGGGTGTCACATATATATGTGACATAAAAGGAGCTTTCTTTTTAATTTTAAAAAAATAAAAATAAAACATCATTGCAATAAGAATAAATATGTCACAGTTTATAAGAAGAAGAAGAATACTGAAGACCCTATTGCCTGATCCCTTTCTCACTTGACTTCCCAGGCCAGCTTCTAACGTCACTTTTGGATCTGTCCATGTCAGCCAAAGATAATACGAGACCGCCGTGCGACTAGCTTTTCCTCCTCTCTACTAGCTGGGCGTGTGGCTTAGCTTGGCTTGGCTTAGCTGCTTACAATTTTGGTTTTGTTGAGTTTCGAGTTTCAATTGCATCAATCTCATTCAATTCATTTTCTAATTAATGCAGTTTTTTTATTCCATCTGGTAATGTTTTTTTTTTTTTTTTTTTGATAGGATCCATCTGGTAATGTTGGTTTCACATGTTAGGTTGTAATGTTAATATTTGGTCCAGAGGTTTTCAATAAACATGTGTATACTTGCTAGTTGGCATGGTTGTCAAAATCGCGATCCAGATCGTAGGATCGTACGATTTTACGATCTCACCTCACCAAAACGTTTAAAATCGCACTAGGATCGTAAAAATGGTAAGATCGTATGTAGGATCGTGTAGGATCGTATAGGATCGTAGGATCGTATGGGATCCTACCGATCCTACTAAAAACATAAATTTTGGTTTTTTTTTATTTTTTTTTATTTTTATGGGATAAATTTTTTGTTTTGATGAACCTTTAAGGGTTTTTATTTTTTTATTTTTATATTATGATGGTATGGATTTTTATTTTTTATTTTATAAAATTATCTTAACCTAAGAAAATGTTTTCTAATTGCTAGTTCACTTAAAATTAAAATAAAGGAATGCTTCATCAATTCTAAATGAAGAATTTGATGTTGACTTTGTTACCTTTTAAGTTATAATGTTGTTAAATTTATTTGATCAATATATTAATTTGTGTTCTAATATTACTAAAATATTTATATATATAATTTTATCAATTATGCTTGTATTTGTATATTGATTGCTTAATTTTTTTTGAGCATGCTCTCTTATTGTTGTTGAGCAGTATAACTTGAATAGTTGAGTATGAAATTGTATCTTGATGTCTTTTGTAGCTCTAGTATACAAATATATAATATTTACATAGATGATGATTAGGAATTTAGGATGGTGGTTATAAGAATCTTAGAATGAAAATAATTAAATGTTCACTTCACCTTAATATTCATCTTGCTTTTGGATTTCATATTGTAGTTAGCTAGTTTCCATTTGCTAATTTATTTTGGATTTCAAACTTGGAACTTAGAACTTGGAAAATATTTTCCATATGTTTTGAAAAATATTTTGGTGTTTGTTTGCTAAATATTAAACATTTATTGAAATACATTAGGTCAAAACTTAAATATATTTGTTTTGTTAGTATAGACTTAGCGATATATAATATGCAAATTACATCATATGATGAAAATCTAAGTTTTTTATAAATGAATTTATAATTTATGTGATTATTCAACATACAAAGCTATTATCAACGTGTTTTTTGCTTTAAATCTAAAAATATGTAGGATCTTACGATTCACGATCCGATCCTACGATTTACGATCCCACCTACCTTCAACGATCCTACGTAGGATCTCGATTTTGACAACCTTGCTAGTTGGTACCCTCTTGCGTTGTCATTGTTCTAACAGATATAATTTGTTTAAGGTTATTAAAAATATTTTTATCATTTTCTTAAAAACAATTTATGGCAATTTAAATTTTTAGTAAATGTTTTTTTTTTTTTTTTTTTAAATCCCTTCATGTGAATTAAAGATGGTATTTTAGTACTTAAAAAAGTTATCTATAAAATTTGTTTGAACTGAGGATCTTTGTCTATAAAAAGAATATTATCATAAGATATTCATATTGTTAATATTTGGTTTAGAGGACTAGCTTTGCTTCACTCATGCATGTGAGTCATATATACGGTATTTTGGTATTGGAAAAGCTTATTGAACATCTTACATAAGGTTTACAAAAGCTTATTGAACATCCCTTCATGTTTTTATCTGTAACCCTTAGAAATATGATTGGCTGGGCTTGTTCTATTAGATTTAGATTTGTTAATATGGGGCTTGTTTGACTGCTTAGAAAAGATTTGGAAATCAATTTAGTACTCCAATTAACGCTGTGGTCTGGCCTAGACTTTTAACTTTCCTTTATTTCCCTTTATTTTCTCGGCTGTCAAACAAATTTGCTATGAAGTGGATAAGAGAAAAAGAATCAAATTTTGGAGTTCCGTAATATAAAATTTTATAACTTAAGAAGACTAAGCCTTTGATCTTTGAATGGTGATGCAGCTAACCAAACACACGCATATAAACCCAGTTCATATTATCATGACATTCATATATGATCCATACAAAACATCAGTTGAACCAAAACAGTTACATATATGTCTGCTAATGCTTTCTCTTTTTTCATACTGCTATATTATGGCAATAAAGAAAAGATAGGGAATAGGCCATAGCATGAGGCTGAGGAATCATTTACAGTACTGAGCCTGGAGATGGTGCAGGTGCAGCTTTGTGATTGGTTGAAGAGCTTGTTGAAGATGGGATATAGGTGGCTGGATTCGGAGCAGATGGCCGAGTGTGACCCTTAAGAAGCTTCCGGCGTAGGACAGGAAACACCGGCGATGGTGCAGGTGCAGCTTTGTGATTGATTGAAGTGCTTGTTGAAGCTGGGATATTTGTGTCTGGATCCGGAGCAGATGGGTGAGAATAACCCTTAAGAAGCTCTCGGCGTAGCAAAGGAAAATCACTAGCCAAGGCCTTTTTGCCGAACCAGGTGTCGCCGGTCTTCGGAGAATCGGGCACAGGCAGAGAGGTTGGAGGGACTTGAGGCTGCAGTGGACCTAAGACCTGGTTTTTCTTCATCATAATGGTAGCCTCACCCTCATGTAGTGCAGGCATGCTTAACAGAAATAGCACTAGGAAAAGCATATTCCGAGATGGTAGCATCTTAATTTAGAGGAAGAGATGGTTTCAGAAAATTCTTCTGTGAATAAAGTGGGGGTGCTTGGATGGTGGTTATTCTTATATGGTGAGAGAGTTGGTCGGTCATAGAAAGGTGCAGTAAATAGCTTTTATCTGGGGGAGGGCACTGCTAGATCGTATTCGTTTGCATCTGTACAGCCAGAACGGGCCACAATCTATATCGGATGTACCACCTGATGCAATTAATATGGATGGTTGAAACCATCTCAACCTTTAAATATAAAAAATGAAAAAATAAAAATTGTGAGGGAATTGGGTGAATTTCACGGCGGTATCCCAATCCATTTTGATTTTGTTGAATATCTGCACAGACAGAATGGACCACCAACTATATTTTCATGTAGATTGCTGATTGCTGAGGCTTCAAAAGTCTTTGGTTAATAAATTCCACTTTAGCACTTTAAGATTGATTCAACCATATATTCTTTTTACCAACTTTTCCGTTTTCAAACTCCATGTGCCATATTGTCCCCTCAACTAGGTAACTAGCTAGCTTCATTAATCATTACTACTACGCGCCTTCTTTTTATCAAAACACGCACGTACCTATCCCATGCTTCCCATCACTTATCAATAAACAACCCCATTCTAGCATTATATAATAGTGGTATATCACACACATGGACCTTATTATCTAGCATCCTCTAGAAGGGTGTTTTGTATAGATGGATACACATGGACAGTTTTAACTTTGAGTGGTCGAACACAATAAGAGAAATTCAATCCAACCATAGCCTAGAGAAATTATCGAGTTCACCGGCATTTTATGCAATATTATTCCAACTATTTAAGCGGCCCTACCAAATTAACAAGCAAAGTAGTCTATCAATCGGTCATGTTTGGTTTGATACCAAATTCTATAACCATTTTCTATGCTGATATTTATTTTATTTTATCAGGCCATGCTGAGAATTGAGAAAATCTAAAACATTCTAATGTTAACTAGTATCTACCATTCATCTTCTAATCATCAGTTATATTCAAAATTACTATTTTAGAGAATTAGTATTTGGAGACAAAATTGATTTTCACCTTAAAAAAATCCTCTCCTTTATAAAATGTTACCAAGGTACATTAATGTGCGAGCAAGTGATGACACCTTTCACGACTTTCAGTATTTGACTGCTCATTTGGTTCTATTGCTACACCATTGAGAAAAAGAGGATCTTGCAAGTTTGTTAAACATAGAAAAAAAAAAAAAAAAACACAAAAAGACCCACCAACAGATTGAACGCAACTCGTTAAAAAACTCATTATGAGTTATGAGTTATGACATCTCGGTGATCTCATATTCAATTGAATTCTTTTTAATCTTAATTTAAGCCCTGCCAAACGAACAACTCGTCCATCAATTGGTCATGTTTGGTTTAATGTAAATTTCTATGGCAACCTTTTTCTATGCTGAGAATTGAGAAAATATAAGACATTTTAATGAAAACATCTTCAATTTGTTTGCTCTACCTACAGTTCTACTCAGCACCGATTATAGTCACAATCCGATGTACTTTAGGTACCGAAAATAAAAGTGTTGAAATAAAAATTTCTACTTTTTGCAAGTGAGTATTTGGAAGCAAAATTGCTTTTCATGTAATGTAAAAAGAAAAATAAAATCTAATTTATCATCTTAGAATATATATATATATATATACACACACACAAGATAGAAATTCCACTCTAGTCTAATCTAAGTGTGTATATATATATATATATATATATATGTGTGTGTGTGTGTGTAAGTTTCCCTTTTAGAGACTTGAACCCCAGCTCTTACCCCTCACTTGGAGTGACTATCGTGTCAAGGGTGCGTATTAAAATGGAGAATAAGTGCTTCACCTAGCATATTCTCACATATTGATATTAAAAAGTACTCCTAAAAAAAAATGCAAATTGATATACATTGAGAATTTAAGACCCTACTTGATTCACAAAATCAAAATCCTAAAAATATCAAGAATCACTGAAAACATGACAAGGGTCACAATATTTTAAATTTTCGATCTCTCATTGGCCTCCCATTTAAATTTGGATTTCTACAATAATTGTACGGCGTAATTGTGAGATTTAAAAGTTTGAGAGGTTAAAAAAAAAGAGTAAGAGGTTGAAAGTTCAACAAGTTCTCTAATTCAAAAAATGAAAATCAATTTTTAGTATACTCGTTCATTATTTCCTACTAATAAAGTATAGTATTACTATAGCATATTTTTTAGATACTATGCATTGAAATTCAAACCTCAAACGAGTCACATCTGTAAAACTTGCCGGCTTCGGCTAGCCTAACCCTTATCTTTAGTCTTTACACAAAACGAGATATTCTCTTGTAGAAAAAATGCCGCATCATTTACTCAATAAAAAATGAGCAAATATCTCTACCGTCCAAGTTTCTCCTCCCCTTTATTATGCATACTACAAATGCTTTGCATCAATGGACAATCAAATGGCTGATAGAGGTACGCTTTTGTAAATGGCTGATGAAGGTATGCTTTTTCTCTTAGTGCTGTCATTTCAGTTTTAATTTACATATTTATTTCATACGCTGCCTTTGTAGCTTTCTTACTGCACTGTACACTTCAAATGCCTTCGTTTTAATTTACATTCTAGTTTTGATTTGTAGCATTTGACTAGATATGCTCTTCCTTTGTCTGCCACCATTTGATTGTCCAGTGCTATTGCCTAAACTTTTTTGGGTTAAAATTCATCTTGTACAATTTGTACAACGTAGGGATATAAAGTCTCTTTAGTTTTCTTGTTTGGTTGAGACTAGAGCCTAGAGATTTAATTTACATAGTGTTAGGTTTTGAATTTGTAATGTTGACAAACCATGACAAAACATGACAAAAATTAAGTCTCATTAGTTTAGAATGGTCTACATTGAAGCCCAAGACAAAAAACTCATGTTCGGGATGAAAAAAATGAGTTACAATCTGTTTCGTTCGATTGATATTCGATCGATCAAAAGTCGCATATCAGCAAAATCAGCAAAACGTAAAAAGGCCATAATTTATCCGTTTGAAGCCCAAATCACGAGCCGTTTTTTCTAGTATTTAAAGGACATCATAAGCTAACCCTAGGTAGGGTTTTCAGAGTTTTTTAGAGAGATTAAAGTGCCGTGTGTGCCTCTTTTTATTTTTAGGGTTTTGTACCCAAAGGCTCTCTAAAGGTTGCTGCTCATATTGCTATTTGTGTGAATCTCTTGTGAGATCTGTGAGGAGCTTTCCTTCACACAAGTTTAGGATTATCAAGAAGAGATTTCTTCAAGAACTTGATGATCATTCAGTTGCTGCCATAAAAGTTTAAAGATACACAAGCGGGAGTGCTTGTACTTGTTGGAGAATTCAAGAAAGAAGGAGTCTGTGGTCTCAGAGTTTGCACGTGGTTATGTCAGTAAGTTTCTACTGGTGGGTAGTAATAAAATGTTAGTGGTCTATATTCTATTGTAAAACTTCAATTCTTTCTATAGCGTGGATTCAAGTTTACCTTGAGGATAGTTAGGTTAAATCTTCCCTAGATTTTTTACGGGTTTGGTTTTCCTGGGTGATCATATCTTTGTGTTATTTATTTTTTCACTGCTATACATGATATGATTGTTTGATTGTGATAACCTAGATTTGAAATTTGGTCTAAGTAATAACTTGGCTTATTAACTAGGTTAATTCGGTTGTGTTTTAAGGGGTCTAAAAAACAAACACATAGGATCATACACGCCTTATTTAACAACCTCATATCTAGTCAAACGCTACAAATCAAAATGATGTTATGTTTGTAGATGGCACAAGCTAGATATCACATCTAATATTTTTTTGGAGATGTTGATAAGATCTAGTAGTTATTTCAAGGTTATTATAATAATATCTTGATGTGAAAAATGTAAATAGTTAGTTGTTTTTATTTCTTATATTCATTTTTTTTATAAGTATGTTCATATTTGTGAAATATTTAACATGCAGTTGCTATTGAAAATAAAGAAGATGACACTACAAAAACTAGCATGAGAGACAGTTCTATAGTAAATCATGAAGGTCAAAGTGAAAATTTACTTGGAATGGTTCTGAACAGTGAAGAGGAAGCTTATAAGTTATATAATGAATATGTCATGTAAACTGAGTTTAGTATAAGGAAAAATAAAATAATATACTCAAAGAATGTTGTAGAGAGTATGTGTATTCAAAAGAAGGATTTCCACAAGACAAGAATCCTTGTGAGATTAAAAAGGTAAACAGATTAGAGACCAGAACGGGTTGTAAAGCTAGGATTAAGTTTACAATTGAAAATGGTGAATGGAAGGTGACCTCGTTTGATTCTGAACATAATCATGAGCTTACCAAAGCTGAATAACGACAATTTTTGAGGTCAAACCAAAAAATAACATATGCATATTTGGGTGTCATAAAAACTTTTTAAGAAGCTTACATAAAATCAATTAATGCATATTCTTATCTAGCTAAAGAAAATGGGGGGTTTGCAAATATTGGTTTCACAAGACGGGATTGTTATAATTTGGTGAATAAAGAGAAATTAAAAATAGTTGAGGCACGTGATGCACAAAGCTTGGTTAATCATTTTAAAAAAAGGCAAGTTGAAGACCCATTGTTTTTCTATGAAATTTAGGTGGACCAAGAAAATCGAATGACTAACTTTTTTTTGGAGGCCATGGCAGGTCATGGATTGATTACGACTCTTTTGGTGATATAGTGTGTTTTGACACTACATATCAGACTAACAGGTATAATATGAGATGTGCCCCTCTTATAGGTATCAACAATCATTGGAATAATGTATTGTTTGGCTGTGCTTTTTTGTTAGACGAGACAACTGTTTCATTTACTTGGTCATCTGAGACATTTATAGAATCAATGGGTAATCAAAAGCCAAAGATGATTTTTACAGATCAGTGTCAAGCTATGATCAATGCCATAAAACTAGTGCTTCCTGAGACAAGCCATCGCCTATGCTTATGACACATTTCAAAAAATGTTGCAATACAATTACGAAGCCATTATGGTCATCCTGTATTTAAGAGCCGGTTCAATAAAATTCTTTATGGGTGTGAGGAGAATTCAATTCTAGTTGGGAAGGCTTGATAAGAGATTATAATTTGGCAGGTGACAAATGGCTTAAAACTTTGTATGAAATTCGTGAAAAGTGATGTCCAATTTTTAGCCTAAATATTTTTTTTTGTCAGAATGAAAGCTTCATCAAGAAGTGAAAGCACTAATAATGTTTATCACAGAATGAACTCTTAAAACAATGACTTTGACAGAATTTGTACTTCATTATGAGACTGTCGGGAAAAAATTGCCTGAAGAATTGGAAGAGGTTTTTTTGCTGTAATCAAGGTGCACCTCCAAAAATAGTCCAACATAGTGAAAATTTATGGCATGCAGCATCTATATATACTCGCAAAATATTCTACTTATTTGAACTTGAGTTTGCTTTCAGTAGTAATTAAGTACTTGGTACTTGCTAATAGATAAAGTTATGGAAATATTATTTTTATTTTTATTTTTAATGAATAAGAACACGTACTGGCCAAATAATTGGAAACCAAAGGAAAGGCTTCTGTGATTCGAGCTTGTGTGTTTGTACATCTACTTTCAACATGGTTCTTCCCCCCTACGGTAATAATGCAGGAAAAATGCACCATTCGGAATTCAAACCTACACAGCTAGTAAAATCTAACTTTAGTGAATTAGATAGTTTTTTTTTTTAAATGGATGACATATATTAACAAATTTGTTTTTAAAAATTTTTTATCAAAAGTTTAAAAAATTATAAAAAAAATTTTAATTTTTAATAAATTTTTTTTAGAAAAATAATATATTATTGTGTACCTCTTTAAAGGTACACAGTAGTAAATTTTTTTTAAATCTATCCAACTTTAGTGGCACTGCCGTACCTAGAAAGCTGAGAATTCAAATCTTTTGACTTTACTGGTACGGCAGTACCACTAAAGTTAAAAGATTTCGTGGTTTTCACTTTCTGACGTGCATGACATGAGTTGATCTTTAGAAAATGACTTTTGATTGCATATTAATCATTTTGTTAGGCTTGGAGGATGTGGTACGTAGGATGCATCATATCTAGTAGCTAGTCTACCCTATGTGGGCAGTAAAGAGTAAAGAGAGTAAAATACTAAAATACTAAACTGACAAATTATCTTAAACCACGTTCAAAGAGATGACAAGAAAGATAGAGGGTCCGTTTGGATTGAGCTTATTGTTGCTGAAAATGAAAACTGAAAACTAAAAACTGAAAATACTGTAGCAAAATAATTTTTAAATATTTGAATAGTACCGTGAGACCCATTTTTAATATTTTTTATTGCATGAACAGTGCGTGAACAGTGCACGCACTGTTCATGCACAATGTTTTTTGTCCCTCATAGTCAACATTAGCGGCTGGAAAAAAAAAAAAAAAAAAAAGAACCAAAATGCGAGACTGAAAACATGACGCAAGGATAATCTCTATCCAAACGGCCTCAGAAAAAAAATTTTAGCGGTCCGTTTGGATACAACTTATTTTACTGAACTGAACTGAACTGAACTGAAAACATTGTAGCAAAATAATTTTTAAATTGTAAATAGTACTGTGGGACCCATTTTTAATATTTTTTAAATAAAATAGTTATGAACAGTGCACGCACAGTATATGAACAGTACGCGCACAGTGGTGAACAATGCAGGCACTGTTCATAAACAGTGCACGCACAGTGATAAATAGTGCGCGCACTGTTCATAAACAGTGCGCTTTGTCTCTAAAAGCAGAAACAAGCTCCAAAAAAAAAAAAAAAAAAAAAAAGCTGAAACGTAAACGCATGGAACGCAGAAGTAATCCAAACCCAGCCTATGTTGATTTTTCTAAATAAATTAACATTATCAATAATTTTTTTGATGGACCTCATTTCACCATAAGATGGAATAAATACAACTCTTAGTAAAGTTAAGAAAATAGATTTCTATCCATCTCTTAATTAATTAATTACAGTTACATTAATTTACCAAATACTAGCAATTATACCTATGAGCTTAGGGTCATGTGGCAACTCCAGTAATCCACCATCATTGTTGCTCTCATAAATAAAGGATTTTAGGCCTTACACTTTTCTTCAAGATTCATGTTTTGGTTTCGGTGCTTTTGGACTAATTAATTGGTCAATTGTTTTACATCAATTTGAAGGACCTACTTTATTTTTAAGCAGGTTTTCAAAGCTCTCTATTCCACACAGCCGAGGCTAATTTATTTTTCTTAGCCAAGTATGCTAGAGTTATTGATACAGATGTCTTTTGGATAGAGGAAATCCCAATTAATTGTGTTCAGCAATTTATTGATCCTATTTTTGGTAATTCTTTATATAGTTTTTTTTTTTTTTTTGGAGAATAAATTGGGTCAAAAGCTGGCGTAAAATGTGTGTTTCACGCCAGCCAATCCTGACCCGCCACGTCACCATTTTTTTTTTTTTTTTAGCAAAAACATTAAGCCTTAAGCCTCAAAGCTCAACACAACCTCCATGGCCGGAGCTTCAAAGCTCAACACAAGCCACCATCACCACTGCCTTAAACCTATCTCTCTCCCTCTCTTTCTCTTCTCTCCTCACTCGATCTCTCCATCTCTGAATCAAACCCAAGACCTCCATGGCTAGAGTTTCAAAACTCAACACAAGCCACCAACACCACTACCATGGCTGAAACTCCACGGTTCAAGCATTACATAAAACATAGCACACACATCCAGGCATAGAAAACCCGAAGCCCCAAAATCCCAACGCAAAAACATAGCCACACCCAAGCCAAAAATCCAACCTTTTGAACACCCAAAACTCGAAACCAAAATCCCTTCTTTCTTACACCCCCAAACCCAAATCAAAATCCCTTTCTTTTTTCAAATCATTAAACCCCAAAAATAAACCAAATCCCCAAACCCACAAACATGCAGGCAATAAAAAGAGAAACTTTCACCATAAATCAAAGAACAATAGCAGAAAAATATAAAGATAAGGAGAAATAGAGATAGAGAGAGAAGCCGAGGGAAAATAGGGCCACCCCAACGTGGCTCGCAGTGGTAGCTATTGGTTGAGCTTTGAAGCTCCGGCCATGGCAGTGGTGATGGTGGCTTGTGTTGAGCTTCGAAGCTCTGGCCATGGAGGTTGCGAGTTTGATTCAAAGATGGAGAGATCAGGTGAGGAGAGAAGAGAAAGACAAGGAGAGAGGCTTAAGGCTTAATGTTTTTGCTAAAAAAAAAAAAAAAAAGGTGTGACGTGGCGGGTCAGGATTGGCTGGCGTAAAACACACTTTTTATGCCAGCTCCTGACCCAATTTATTCTTTTTTTTTTTCCCCCTTTGAATATCTGCCGTTCAACCTAAAACAATCTTGAAATTAATTGATTTGGTCGAAGTAGAGGAAAGGAGCCGTACTAGACACCCAAAATCTAATTTAGGTTGGATTCCTATATTCACGATATTTTCATAATATTTTCACAACAAATTTTAAACAGTAAATTGTTATTAGTTCTAATTTAAATACATGACTAAAATTACTTTTTGTTAACTACTAATAGCCAGTAACAACATACCAATTAGGGTTTATTATGAAAATGTGTGACAATAGTATTTCTCAATATGACTACCATTATTATCATGAGTTCGAATTTGGAAAGGATGACATGTAAAACTCATGTTTTACATTATCCAATGAGAGATTGTCATATTAGCTTTTACTTAAAACTCAATATGCCACGTCTAACAAGATATCAATAAACTCCCAGTTTGGTGCATTTTATATGCGCCCCACAAGGTCAGTTTCGAGCAAAAATTCTTGATGCATCAATATTGGAGACTACCACCCAAGAATCTAAAATACAAGAGCTCGCAGATTTCAAGTTAGGGGACCAAGAACCAATTCTTGATACACCAATGGAAGCTTCCACTCAAGAGTCCACGATTGAAGAATCGGCAACCCAAGTATCGATGATCGAAGAATCAAAGATGCAAGCACCAACAATTCTAATGGTTAAAGGATCAAGTGAGGTCTTGAGAATCCAAGAACATTCTAAGGTCCAAAGAACCAATGAGACCTTGAAGATTGAATAACCATTAAAGGCTCAAGAATTTGAGCAAAGGTTGAAGATCTACAAAGAAGGAACCTTCATGTACATGGGACCTCTTGTTAAAGAGAAGTGCATGAATATGGTGATCAAAATGTCACTAAAGTATTGATCCATTGGAAGATTTCCTTTGATGAAGATGACAACCACAACAACACCTTGTGGGTAAGGTGTTTTGAAGGGAAGGGAAATGATAGAAACCCCAAATTATGTCATATGCCTTGTAATCCCCAAATAGTTGTTGTATTTCCTTTAGTTAGTTAGTTAGTTGAGATAAATATAAGTTAGTTAGGAATTGAGCATGTGCAGCTCATTTAACAAATAACTTAATTCATAGAGTACGTGTTAAATTAACTAGCCAATTATCCTGAGGTTGCAATACCTATCCATCTCCATTAGGAACCTCTAGGTTCCCAACACGTTTATTGAACAAGCTTAAATTGAGGCTAAAACTTGACTCATTTATAAATAAACAAATATGAATAAGTTTTTTTTATCGAGTCAAGCCCAAGCTATTTATGAATAATTTGGTTAATTTACAGCCCTAATGTGTGAAGAGTTCTTAGTTTATCGGATATAGGTACGTCGTGCTCGTGCTTTTTTTTTTTTTTTTTTGTAAATAATAGATATTTTAATTAAATATAAATATTTGTGTAAAAGTAAGTATATTTTCAAAATATAGATATATAAATATTTTACATTCTGTTGGAATAAATTCATACATAAATTTTTATTTATGTAGGTTTAGAGCATAAACATTGGAATTAATCCCAATGTTTTAAATCTCGTTTCAGACGTCGTGTTGAATTGGCTACTAGAATGGAAGAATATTTTCGGTACTGATGTGTATCTGTGTGTCATTTCGAAGTTATGCACCAAGAATATATATATAGAGTAAATAATATAAAAAATAAGTACTAATTTGAATTAATGAATTTAATATAGACTTTTATTAAATTCCAAATAAAATTATAAGCTTTGTTTGAAAAAAAAAAACTCAATTCTGGTTTTTTTTTTTTTTTTTTTTTTTGTAAATTAACCATATTTTAGAGATATTTGTAGAGATAATCATTATTAAAAATGTAGTACTTATTAGATTTTGTTATTGTTATTATTATTATTATTATTATTATTATTATTATTATTATTAAGTGTTTTTAATGGCTATAATTCAATATAGAGTTTTAGGAAAATTCCTAATAAAGTGATTGGATTAGTTATTAAGAAAAAACAAGTTTGGCTATTCTGTAAATAAAGATACATGTTGGGGGCATTTGTAGACAACGAACCTTCCAAGAAATTTTCAAATTCCACTGCCAAAGCATGGACTAGAAATCTAAATTAGATTTAAACAAGCAAGATATAAAAAAATTAATAATACAAAAATGATATCCATTAGCATTTTCCATAGACGTATAGTTTAAGTCTAGTTTATTGAGTATTCTAGGATCCGATGCAGTTTGAATACGAGTTCAAAACTCATATAGGGTGCACCCTCAAACAACACATCCAATCGGTGATTTTCAAACAAATGATTTTGAAAAGGAGATAAAGTAGCTTGGATCTTTGTTGGAAGTTGAAACAAATTGACTCTGGGCCCCACCACTGCACTCATAAAGTAGCTTGGAACTCTGTTGGCGCTTTTTTTTTTTTTTTTGGTTTTTGAGAAAGCTGTTGGCAGTTGGTGGCATTCCATTTTCAGGAATCTTCCCAAATTTAGGATTGTGAAAAGTTTGTACGTGTACAAATTTAGATTATATTTTATTATTTTATTTTCAACTGACTTTTCTAGATTCTAGAATAAAGGCCAACGCCCTTTTGTCAAATAAAGCTGCGCAACCCTCCTTTTATTTTCTACACATAAAAAGAGCCAATGGCCCTATCTACCTTCATTTTTGGGTTTGATTTTGTCAAAGTTTGGACACTAGCTAATAAAAACCAACCGTTTTAGTACCATCAAAGAACGCTTTAGCATTGTCAACTGTCAATGGAAACGCACCACTCTAATTTGATGTGCTGTCATATTTCTTTATATTTTTTTATTAGTACATCAGCTTTTTTGTTTTGAGAAGCAATTAGTACACCTGCTTGAATTGAGCTACATGTTTTTGTTATATATATATATATATATTAAATTGTTAAAATATATTTATCATTGTTATGAATTCAAAATAAAATAATAAAATATATACTGAAATTCATTATAACTAAAAATAAAAGTATTGTAAAAAAAAATGGCTACGTCCACAATATTTTTCATAAAATAATTTTAATAAATTGTTATTCTAATTTAAATTCACCAACTCTCTCAAAAAAAAACAAATCTTGGTAAATTGTGAGTACGTTAAGACATCTTACTGTCGTTACAATATTTTCACAATTGCGAAGGTGTCATTTTTTTACAATTCAAACTAAAATATAACAAAGTTATAAAGGTATTATGAAAATGTTCTACCATTTTTTGTGTTTCTAGAATTTTTTTATTAGTCAATTTTTGTTGAGCCAAAATTCATTGTTTAATGTACAGCTTTTTTGGGTTGAATTTTTGTATTTTTTGTATATTTTTTTAATGCACTGTTTTAAGTAAAAAACACATAGTTTTACACACACACACACACAAAACAAAAAACAAAAAATAAAAATAAAAACAAAAACTTAGGATTAAAAAACTTTTCATCCTTTATGTTTGGGGTAGTTTACAATTCCTCATTAAAATTTAAAATCAAGCAAAATATCATTTAATATATTGAAAAAGAGCAAATATGTCATATTGTTATTCTCTCAATTAAAATCTAATGAAAGCTTATGATTCTTAAAATATTCCATTATGTAATGACTAAAAAATACTCTCACTAAATTTTAACATCCCAAAATTTTTTTTCACGTATTTTGAGTTTTAGATGGTAGTAATGCTTAGAAAGTTGAAATGGTAATATAAGGTGTTTTATTTGTTACTTAGAGAATATTGATTTTTCTAGGTTTAAATCTTCAAAAATTATAATTTATCTAATTAAATTTCAATGACACATGCCTTTTGTTATCTTTTTTCTTTTCTTTTCTTTTCTTTTCTTGCGTAAAAGAAGTGTTCATTAAAAACTAATTAAGCTAAATATTGCACCTAGACTCATGTAGAATAATAAAGAAGAAACTATAAAAGAGAAAATTTTGATTATGTATGGTTGAAGGTATTTGATGAAGAGTTTCAATTGTCGAATATGACATCATACATTACGAAAATTTATATATTATGACAAAGTTTTAGCAAAACTCAGTTACTTATTGTTAGAAGAGGATGATATTCATTATCATTGTTAAAAGTTTTTAATGAGTGGATATTGCCTATAGCAAATAGGAAATAAAATTCTAATAGGAATAATATTATTTTTGTATGACATACATTTTTTATGTATATTATATTGTTTTTGGGTTTGTATTTGATTTTGATGTTGGGTTTCGGTTATAGGTTATGGGTTTTCAGTTAATGGTTTAATTTTAAGTTGATTTTCTGTGGATTTTGGGTTTCTGTTGTTTTAACAGGTTTTGGTGGTGGTGGTTGTTTTAACAGGTGATGGTGGTGGTGGTTGGGTGGTGATGGTTGGACGGTGTGGGGTGGATGGTGGGATCTGTGTTTTGGTGGTGGTGCTCTTGCAAGTTCTGTGAGATAGTGAGAGACGGTGGGTTCTGGGTTTTGTGCGTCTCTGTGTTGGTTTGTCTATGTGGGTGTGTTTGTGTGTATCAGAGGAAGAAGAAGATAATGAAGGAGAGAAGAAGCATGAGTTGGTTTTGCAGATAGAGAAGAGAGGAAAAATGGAGCGAAATGAGAAATTAATAAAATAATAGGATACATAGCTACAATAACCGTGTATATTGTATATATGCACGGTTACTATAGCAAATGTGTAAATATGCACAATTTTAGAAGAACTGATGTGGAAGATTTTTGGGGTAAAATGTGTAAAATTGGTTATTTTTTGTATTTTGCAAATGTTTACATCCACTAATGTGGATGCTCTAAGTTTGCGTTTGGATAGCGAACGCGTCTAGCGTTTGCGTCCAAACTTGGGTTCCGTGCACTGTTTACAAGACCTACAAACCTCTTTTTTCAGCAAAATTTTCATTAAAAATGAGTCTCATGGCACTATTCACATATTTAAAAATTATTTTGCTACAGTGTTTTCAATTTTCAGCAATAAGCGATATCCAAATAGACCCTAAATGATATGAGTATTAGTTTGGATTGCGCCGAAAACGTTTTTTAGCGCATTTGTGTCTTTGTCAGTGGGTCCCATGCACTATTTACGGAACTCACAAATACTCTTTTCAACAAAATTTTTTATTAAAACTAGGTCCCACGATACTACTGACACATTTAAAAATTATCTTGTTACAGTGTTTTCAGTTTTCAGTAATAAACGGTATCCAAACAGACCATCAATGGAGCATAAAAGAAAGAAAAAATCTCTTGTTAAGTGTAAAATGGATGCAAGCCGACTCCTGTAATTTGTTCTTTGTCTAATTAGTAGTACATTTCCTTCTAAAAAAACAACTAGTAGTACATTTTTTTCGGTCATATGGTGCAGCATGTGAGTGTGACTTGCTGTTCGTTTTTGAAGTCATAAACTGCCTATTTTTGGTCGTCTTAGGATTTTGATTTTTTGTTGAATTGGGTAGAGTCTTAAATTAAACATATCTCAATCAGATGGGTCTTAGAACGGAGGGGATACCATTTAAGGTGAAGCACTTAGCCCCCATTTGAAAAGTTAGTAGGAAAAAAAAATTCCTTTAAATGAAGGGAAGCAATTTTGTTTCCAAATAGTAAGTTTACTTTCCAAAGTCAAATCATAGGCTCATGAAATTAATTATTAATGGCAGTATCATGTTTCCATTTTAAAATGGTCCCCCTCTCTCTCACCGCAAAATTTGACTGTCCATACGTTGGCCAATATTGTAGTTTTCATGCATTTGTTTTACACAGCTGTGGGGCAATATGGCCACAGACTTTATAATGGTCACTCTTTGTACTCGTGTTACAGGTATGCTAATATCTTGATAATAAAATTTCTATCTTTATTATTAAAAAAAAAAATCACATTTTATTAAATCTTTCTATGAATTGCACTACTACCTACTTTCGTTTAGTTTGTTTCGATGAAAAATATGATGTGAAAATAGTTTTTGTATTTTCTAGTATTTGGTAGCATTAGAAAAAATAAGTTAAATGAAAACTATCTTTGGTCATCATAAAAAGTATGACTTATTGTGGGTTTCTTTTTGTGTTAATGGGCCAGGGCCCATTCTGCTGTACTTAAGCCTGTTGAATGGTGGGTTAGGGAGTCGGGACTGACCAATTATCCCAATGAAACTATGTCACAAGCTAGCTTCTGCACAAGTCAGGCGTTCCCAACATGCAAACAAAGTAGGGAGTGCTACAGCATACTGGGTATCTCAGCAAATACAGCAGATAATGCAACATAAAAATAACTGATACAACAATAGGGCTGTAAATGAACCAAGCCGATCATGAATAACTCGGGTTTGGCTCAAAGAAAAGCTCATTCATGTTTGTTTATTTATAAATAAGTCAAGTTTGAGCCTTAGTTTTAGGCTCGTTTAATAAACAACCCGAGCCCAAGCAAAAAAAAATTGTTCATGAACAAGCTCGTGAGCTATTAGGGTCAATACAAAACAATTGAAGCATAGGCTCATTTGTAAGTTTATGTGTGTTGATGCCCAATTTGGACGAAAGGCCCAAGGCAGAAGAAGCCCAACAATAAGGGAAGTAGAAGGAAAAAGAAAATATGAATGGTAAAAGCAAGTTAGTAAACTTAAAGGGCCAACAAGGCAAGAATGACAGCCAGCAGGTCCATGGGAAGAATAAGAGGTAAAGAGGAAGTAAGTCGGCCGAGGAAGCCCAAGGAAAGAAGTAATGAGCCTAGTGGGCCAATATGGCCAGCAAGCCCATAGAAAGAAAGAGGAATGGCAAAAATAGGAACCCAATGGGCTATACGGGCAAAGGTCCTTGTTTGGACAATGCCCATTTTACGGAGGGATGAAAAAGGTAATGCAAGCCCAGAAGCCTACACATTCCTCATGTCGCAAAGACAAACATTACTCAGTACAAGTAGAAAGAACCAAACTTCCAAGCCACCTTTTTTACTAGGAGCGCTAACCACTCCAATCCAATCAGTAAAAGTTTTTGGTGTCCCCAATCCAATCAGTACACATGAAATTCAATTGTATGAATGAGAAGGGTATTTGCTTCTTAAATGAATTGTCATTATCTGTACAGACAGAATGGGCTCCAACCATATTTATGACATGCTGATTGCTGAGTCTTCTAAAGCTCCCTTCACCTTAATTGTACTAGGAACAATATCATTCAATCATATTCTTTTCACCAAATATTTCCATTTTCGGCTCCATGTTCCATATTATCCTCTCAACTACGTAAGTATCTGGGGTTCAATATGGGCATGTTGAACATTTTTGTGGTGAAAACTTAAATGTTCATTATTTATTTGAGATTGTTTTGTACATAAAAATGAGAGTTTGGCATTATGTAATGTTCAAAAACAGGAAAATAGTTTTGATTTGGATAAGGCATGGACAATTTTTTTTATTTTGTTTTAAGAATTGCAGATTTCAATAGATTTATTGTTAATAAAATTTTGTACTCTATAAACAAATAGAACTTTGTTAAAATAAAACCATATTAAGTCAGTAAGTATCTCTCATTTTTACCTTTTTGGGGTTTTCATAAAAGGAATGACCAACGCCCATTGTTGCCCCTTCAAAGTATGAAATGGCCAATACATTTTGGCTTATTCTTCTTTTGCAAAGGTGTAGCCCATTTTTGTAAAGTTGCTAAACAAATAATTTATTGATAAATTTCATCCAGTATATACTTTACAAGGAAATCTAGAAGGTCCTCCTTCTATATTTTTAAACTATCCCAACTTTATATCTCTTGTAAAACATAAGTATTTGTATTATACATCACACTTGTCATATGCCCTATAATCTGCTAATAGTTGTTGTATTTCCTTTTGTTAGCTAGTTAGTTGAGATAAAGATAATTTAATTAGGAATTAATTCACACTTTAATTCATAGAGTATGTGTTGAATTAACCAACCAATTATCTTGAGCTACGTGTGGACCAATGAGATTAGAGTTAGTCTCCTATAAATACATAATTGTAATTCAACATTAGATATCATTGAAGAATAAATCAATCGATTGCTTAGTGCATTTTCCTATTTCTCTCTCAATATTTCTCTATGGAAGGTGATCACGTCAAATTAAATCGTTTTCCCTACAATACCCATCAATTCCTTTACAATTCCTATCCATCTCCATTAGGAACCACTGGGTTCCCAACACGTATATTAAACAAGTTTAAAATTGAGGCTAAAACTTGACTCATTTATAAACAAACATGAACAAGTTTTTTATTGAGTCAAACCCGAGCTATCTATGAAAAATTTGGTTAATTTATAGCCCTAGTAATATGTGTGAAGAGTTCTTTGTTTCTCTGATATAGGTGCTCATACTTTCTATTTTTTTTTTTTTTAATAATAGATATTTTTGTGGGGACGAGAGAGAGACGGGTAGAAGTATTGGGCTGTGGGCCGCGCCCGAGGATGCAAAGGAGCCCGAGGATAATCAAACAGTAAGAAAAGCATGTGAGCCAATGGTCTGAGGACAAGGGCCAATAACAATGAATAAGTGATGCCTCCCGAGGAACCAAACCTCCTCAAGAGGCGATGTGGGAGGCTGGGGCCTAACCTCATAGAGAATACCATGCAATAGGCAAATTTACTTTGGAAGATGAGTTTCAGAAAAAAAAAAAAAAAAAAAAAAAAAAAAAAAAAAAAAAAAAAAAAAGTCAAGAGTGAATTAAGAAATATTTGAGAAGAATGCTGCTACCGCCACATTAAATGTTCTACACCTAACCAGTTGGCCGCATTTATGTGGAAATGAAGTCTGAACATTGATATTCAGCCTTACAGCTACACACATAGTTTCCAAAAATGTTCTGATGGGACAAGCATCCAGGAGATCATCTACATAGTCAATAGGTGGAAGGTTAGGATTGAGAAGAATAGGACTATATAAGGAAATGGCTCTCGTGAGAAAGGAGGTATAAAGAAGGAGGGAAAAAAAGAGAGAATTCTAGGGACTAGAGAGAAAAAGTTTGGGTTAATATAAGAACACTCCGTCCTCAGACTTGACCAAGGATCATAATTTCTTTCAAGTTGTGTTTTTCTTATCTTTCTAATATGATCCCAATCCATCATATCATGTACTTGACTTACTGAATTTCTTCCCTACAAAATTCACTCTCTATAACAAATATATTGATTTGGGCTCGTTAGGCCATTATCCACACTCTTTGGGTTGAGGGTCCTACGCCAATCCTTACAATTTTAATTAAATCTAAATATATGTGTAAAAGTAAGTATAGTTTCAAAATATAAATATATATTTATTTTACATTCTATTGGAATTAATTCATACATAAATTTTTATTTATGTAGGTTTAGAGCATAAACTAATTTTATTATTTAGTAAAGCTCTAAGTGTGTTTTTGATCAACTAGGTTCTATTTTCCTTTTCTTTGAAATTTATTTTCTTCTAGTTACATTTATGTTAGCTAAACTTGAATATAAAATTAATCTGTAGTTCTGCATCTCAAAGAGTATATATATATATATATATAAATGAAAAAAAAATTTATAATATCAAAATTTAATGCAATAGTATTTAATAAATATATAAATTTATTTGACATTTAAAAAATTCATGTCAATGTAAATAATTTTCAGACACTGCCAACCACAACAGAGCTTGAAGAGAAAATCAAATCAGACACCGCCACTGCTGGTAAATAATTTTCTATACCATTAACATTTATTATTTTTATAACTTTCCCAATAAATGTAAATGTATAATTTTTCGATCTGGGTATTTCATAACGTTTAATGAAAAATTATCATAGTTCTTGTGTCCGCATCAAACTGTTTCTTGTAAAGTATTTGGGATATTCAGTTACGTGTTAATTTTGTTTTTGAAGGTGTCAAAAGCCAAGAAAGTGTCAAATTCTGGAAATTGGGTTCCTAGTTTTATTTTTGTTAGTTGTTGACTTCTTGTGTTGGGTTTTAAGGAAGTGGGTCCTAGTTTTTAAGCACTTGAATGTTAGATACCAGTGTGTAAAGAGATTGAATTCAATAAGGAGTTGGGAGCAAGAAAGAAGGAAAATCTTCAGGCCACATCTTCCTTTTGCTGATGAGAAAACTTTGCTAGCTCTTGAGTTGCATAGTCATATTATTTTCTGCACAACTTGGAAAGAAATACATTCAAGGCTTTATCATGTGTTGCCTAATATCATCTAGCAGTAGTCTCTCTTTAGCAAAATAGCTTGCTACATTTGATGATTCAGAGAGAAGTTTGCCTGATTTAAAATTATTTTTCTTTAAAACTTTATTGGATTGGATGTTAGTTTTGTGTAATCATTCCATATGTTTGGTATCTGAGTGATTGATTGTATGGTCCTCAGTTGTATGTTTTTTCTATACTTGGGAAAACCCCCAGATGAAATCCCAAAGATTATCTCATGTAATAAATTAAATCATAACTTGGCTAATTTGGCTCATTTTTGGACCTAATAGGCCCCAACTTAACGGTACTAGGAAAAATTTCATTGAATCATATCCTTTTTACCAAATATTTCCGTTTTCAGCTCCATGTGCCATATTTTGTTACTCAAGTTTAGATTTATGTTTAGTTAAATAAAATTTTGTTTTATACCAATGTTAGATATAAAAATTATATATAGCAAGAATGGGCCCCAACTATATTTATGACATGTTGATTGCTGAGTCTTCTAAAGTTCGAGTCCAAATCTCCTGTCTCATTTTTCGTACTCCACTCTATACTCCACCAATAAATACTTGTCACGTATTCACTTAATTAATTAAATATTACTATTAATTAATAACTATAATATTAATAAGTCAATAATGATAGTATTTAATTAATTAGATGAACACGTGACAAGTATTTATTGGTAGAGAATAGAGTGAAGCAAGAAAGGTGAGACAGAAGATTTGGATTCAGCTATATTGATAATGTTCACAAACAGCCAAACTATATTGATAATGTTAATTTATTTAGAAAATCAACCTAGTCGTTCTAAAATCTTTTCCTATCTTTCTTGGTCATCTCTTTGAACGAACATGGTTTAAGATATTTTGTCATTTTATTATGAATATGTCTACTCTAGTTCTAATTTAAACTACAAAAGCAATTACAAACTTCACTATATAATTACTGTTTTATTCCTGAAGAGTTTACAATTTAACTTATCAAAGCTTTCTCAACTTACAAATACTTTACAGTTTTTGTTTTAGATAAAAATGTATGATTAATTCATGCTTATTGGTCTATTGATTGAGAGGTTTTAATGCGTTGGAATGGAATGGTGATATTGGTGGATGTAGGTGGGTTTTTATTTTTATCCTTTGTTAGGTAGGTAGGTTTTAATGCAAGGTAATCTCCTAATAGTTGTTGTATCTCCTTTAGTTAGTTAGTTAGTTGAGACAAAGATAAGTTAGTTAGGAATTGAGCACATGTAGCCCATTTAACACATGACTTAATTCATAGAGCACGTGTTGAATTAACTAGCCAATTATCTTGAGTTATGTGGACTAATGAAATTAGAACTAATCTCCTATAAATACATAATTGTAATTCAATATTAGATATCATTGAAGAATAAATCAATTGATTGCTTAGTGCATTTCTTATCTCTCTTTCAATATTTCTCTATGAATGGTGACTCTCTCGAATTAAGTCATTTTTCCTACAATTTCTATTAATTACCCTACAATTCCTATTCATCCCTGTAGGGTCTCGATTTTCGGACTAAGCCAAAAAATGAATGGGATCTTGGCCCACTGGACCCAATACAATGAATTTGTGGGAGTGGGCCAAAGAGCTAGACTTGAGCACATAGATAACAGTTAAAATGGGTTTTTATGTTGATCAAACAGAAATGAGCTAAGTTTATTGAAGAAAGCTCGTCATCGGTACAATCTGAGGAGCTCTACTTTTGTATATATTGGGTGGCAATGGTTGCAAGAGTTCTTGAAATCGCCATGATGCTTTCTCTCCCTCTTTCTCAACCCCCCTTTCCGCGGTGGGTTTCTCCTCTTATATATTCCTCTTTAAACGATCTTGGCATTCCACCCGTTGATCATCCAAGCCTATACTTGAGTGCCTGTCCCATCAGGCGTCCTTTCTGGCGTTCTGTGAGTTGCGGTAACTGAGGTAGCACTGTTCAGGAGTCATTTCCTCATCAATGCGGTCAGAACGTTAGCTGTGGGCATTTAATGTGGAGGTGACAGTTTCTCCGTGAATTGCTCCTCCACCATGCTCCCATAGCTGGTCCATTGTATTCGTCCTTCTTTTTGGAATGTTCTGGGAGGTTGCCTTAGGTGGCGTGCCGCTCTTCCCTTCTATGATCTTGGTTGACCGAGGACGGGATCGTCCTCTGCAATGTTCCTCGGCAATTTAGGCCTTCCTCGTTCGTCCTTGGACATTCCTTCTTACTCGGCGTGGGCCTTGGGCTCAGTATGAAATGGGCCAGGGTTGTCAAATTCTTTGGCCCCACAATAGTCTCTCAAAATCTTGCTGTCCGGCTCCTCCGATGGAAAGGAAGATTTTGATGCCCTCGGGTCTTTGTCACGGCTTATAAAGTTTTATCTTACGTCAGCTTTTGAGTCTCTTCACTGCCCAAGGCACATTCCTAGTGCTTCGATATACGGAGCGCTCCTTCATTAATACCTTTAAGAAGCGACGCAGATCTAACAGTTGAGGATTTCTTCAGAAATTGGGCAGGAGTTATTTCGCTTGTAACTCCTTTGGATTTCGCGTGAATTAATTTCAGCTAGATTTCACCTCCTATATAAGGCGCTCCGAGGGAGTTGTTCTTTCATATTTACAAACCTTTGAGTTCAGCAAGAATTTCAAGTTCTCAACCCTCTAGGCCCTTCCAAGGACCTTGCCAAGATCGTGATCAAGACCTAGGGAATGAGATGGCCCTGGATAAAGGCAGGGGCAAGGAAGCCAAGCCCCTTTCAGTAACCAAGAATGCTACCCAGATCCTGGACGACGCAGTTGAGGCAAAGGACGTAGAGGCCAGAGATGTTCCCACCTTTCAACCGAGTAAGAAAGAAGACCCTCCTCCTTCAGCCAAGAATCGAAGCAGGCATAGATCGCACCAGACTTTTGGTGCGACAAAGTTTTGGTCTCACCTTGATGGTAGGACATCGATGGAGGTTTGTAAGATTGCCGACCGGTTGATGCCCGAGTGTTGTCGTCTCCAATGCTTAATTATCATGAAACTGAGAGAGAATCAAGGGAACATCCTAGGATGGGGCCATCAGGCGCTTCCGCCTCTTTTTCTTTCTTATCGCCAGTACCACCCATACTGGCTTGATTGCTGCCAGGACAAGATGGCGAATCTACCATTCCCACAGGCTTTCTCTTTTTATAGTTAGCTTTAAAACAAGCCTGCCTCAGCCTCTGTTTTTATAGTTAGCTTTAAAACAAGTCTGTCTAAGCCATTTGGTGTATGATGTACCTTTCCTTTATTTAATAAAAAGGGCTGCACTTTTTACTTTATGAATTTTAGTTTTTCATTTCTCTGTAGTAATTATTTAGTGTGTGTGTGTGTTGTTATTTTTCCTTCCAAACAGGCTTGGAACTGGTGTTAACGGTAACAAAAAATTGTCACCCTGACTTTAACAAAACCGACAATAGCACCCAACTGCTAACCTTAAATAAGTTAGCCATGTAGGAATAATTAGGAACACAACCATGTGCTCTATACCACAAATTGTGCAACCATTAAAGGATGTTGGATTTAAAGTAGGTCATTCGAGGGGACCCTCGTGCATTAAGGCTTTGTTCGGCATTTATAATGACGTCATGGCGTCGGTTTTCCCTAAGCGTCTGGTCCGAGGAGCCATGCAAGACCTTGGTTCTGTCCAACACTTAGATAGTTGTCAAGAGTTATTAGTTCCCCATAGGTTTGTGGTCCGAGAAGCCATGCAAGACCTTGGTGCTGTCTAACACTTAGATAATTACCAAAAGTTATTAGTTTCCTCATAGGTTTGTGGTCCGAGGAGCCATGCAAGACCTTGATTTTGTCCAACACTTAGATAATTGTCAAAAAATTTTGGTTTTCCCATTGGTTTGAATCTGAGGACCATGCAAGACCTTTGTTCACGTCTATGTTGAGTAGGGAAAGGGTAGGCGATCTGAGGAGCTGCACTCCTTTTAGATTCTGCGCATTACTTAGACGTTTGAAGTAGTTAATCTCTTCAAGGGCTGTGGTCCAAGGGTCCGTACAACGCCCTGATTCCGTTTAACCCTTAGGTAGTTGCTGAAAGTTATTAGTTTCCCCATAGGTTTGAGTTTGAGGATCATGCAAAGCCTTGGTTCTGTCTAACACTTAGATAATTGTCAAGAGTTGTTGGTTTCCTCATAGGTTTGAGTCCGAGGACCATACAAGACCTTTGCTCACGTCTTTGTTGAGTGGGGAAAGGGTAGGCGATCCGAGGAGCCAGACTCCTTTTAGATTTTGTGCATCACTCAGATAGATATTTGAAGTAGTTAATCTCTTCAAGGGCTGTGGTCCAAGGGTCCGTACAACGCCCTGATTCCATTTAACCCTTAGGTAGTTGCTGAAAGTTATTAGTTTCCCTATAGGTTTGAGTCCGAGGACCATGCAAGACCTTGGTTCTGCCCAACACTTAGATAATTGTCAAGAGTTGTTGGTTTCCTCATAGGTTTGAGTTCGAGGGCCATGCAAGACCTTTGCTCACGTCTTTGTTGAGTGGGGAAAGGGTAGGCAATCCGAGGAGCCGGACTCCCTTTAGATTCTGCGCATCACTCAGATAGATGTTTGAAGTAGTTAATCTCTTCAAGGGCTGTGGTCCAAGGGTCCGTACAACGCCCTGATTTTGTTTAACCCTTAGGTAGTTGCTGAAAGTTATTAGTTTTCCCATATGTTTGAGTTTGAGGACCATGCAAGACCTTGGTTCTGTCCAATACTTAGATAATTGTCAAAAATTGTTGGTTTCCCCATAGGTTTGAGTCCGAGAACCATGCAAGATCTTTCCTCACGTCTTTGTTGAGTGGGGAAAGGGTAGGCAATCTAAGGAGCCGGACTCCTTTTAGATTCTATGCATCACTCAGATAGATGTTCTAAGTAGTTAATCTCTTCAAGGGTTGTGGTCCAACGGTCCGTACAACGCCCTGATTCCGTTTAACCCTTAGGTAGTTGCTAAAAGTTATTAGTTTCCCCATATGTTTGAGTCCGAGGACTATGCAAGACCTTGGTTCTGTCCAACACTTAGATAATTGTCAAAAGTTATTAGTTTCCCCATAGGTTTGTGGTCCAAGGAGTCATGCAAGACCTTGGTTCTGTCTAACACTTAGTTAATTACCAAAAGTTATTAGTTTCCTTATAGGTTCGTGGTCCGAGGAGCCATGCAAGACCTTAGTTCTGTCTAACACTTAGATAATTACTAAAAGTTATTAGTTTCCCCATAAGTTTGTGGTCCGAGGAGCCATGCAAGACCTTGGTTCTGTCTAACACTTAGATGATTACCAATGTGTGTTAATTCCCCCAAAGCCGGAGGTCCAAGGACCTGTCATGGTTAAGGTTCCGTTTACCCTTTTCAATGGATTAGAAGATATCAAAGTATACTTTCTAGAACTAGCCTCGCCGTGGAGCCTCCTTGAATCGCTCCGTGTTGTTGCCATTTCTCCGAATGAAGGTTCGGCGAACTCTGCCACTAGATTCGCGAGGACCTAACCCTTGACGAGGATACTGGGCATATACTTGGTGTCAGAAGCCCCTAAAACTATGCCCCATTCAACAATCCTCCCTGTATAACCCGCACTTCGAGGTATAGACCATAACGGCTTTTCCTAGGGCCTCTTGCTGATGGGGGCCTAATCCTATCTTAACTAACCATTGCACTCACTATCACACAAGCCCTTCCCACAGACGGTGCCAATTGTAGGGTCTCGATTTTCAGACTAAGCCCAAAAATGAATGGGATCTTGGCCCAATGGACCCAGTACAATGAATTTGTAGAAAGTGGGCCAAAGAGCTAGACTTGAGCGCATGGATAACAGTTAAAACGAGTTTTTATGTTGATCAAATAGAAATGAGCTAAGTTTATCAAAGAAAGCTCGTCCTCGGCATAATCCGAAGAGCTCTACTTTTGTGTATATTGGGTGGCAATGGTTGCAAGAGTTCTTGAGATCGCCAAGATGCTTTCTCTCCCTTTTTCTCAACCCCCTTTCTGCGGTGGGTTTCTCCTCTTATATAGTCCTCTTTAAACAGTCTTGGCCTTCCACCCGTTGATCATCCAAGCCTATACTTGAGTGCCTGTCCTATCAGGTGTCCTCTCTGGCGTTTTGTGAGTTGCGGTAACCAAGGTAGCACTGTTAAAGAGTCATTTTCTCATCAATGCGGCCAGAATGTTAGTTGTAGGCATTTAATGTGGAGGTGACAGTTTCTCTATGAATTGCTCCTTCACCATGCTCCCATAGCTAGTCCATTGTATTCGTCCTTCTTTTTGGAATGCTCTGGGAGGTTGCCTTAGGTGGCGTGCCGCTCTTCCCTTCTATGATCTTGGTTGAACGAGGATAGGATCGTCCTTGGCGATGTTCCTCGGCAATTTGTGTCTTCCTCGTTCGTCCTCGGACATTCCTTCTTCCTCGGCATGGGCCTTGGGCTCAATATGAAATAGGCCAGGGTTGCCAAATTCTTTGGCCCCACAATCCCCATTAGGAATCATCGGGTTCTCAATAGGTTCATTAAATAAGCTTAAAATTAAGGCTAAAACTTGACTCATTTATAAATAAACAAACATGAACAAGCTTTTTATCGAGTCAAGCTCGAGCTATTTATGAACAATTTGGTTAATTTACAGCGCTAGTAATGTGTGAAGAGTTCTTTGTTTCTCATATATAGGTACGTCGTACTCGTACTTTCTAGTGTTTTTTTTTAATAATAGATATTTTAATTAAATCTAAATATATGTAAAAGTAAGTATATTTTAATTAAATCTAAATATATGGGTGTAAAAGTAAGTATAGTTTCAAAATATAAATATATAATTATTTTACATTCTATTGGAATTAATTCATACATAAATTTTTATTTATAGGTTTAGAGCATAAACTAATTTTATTGTTTAGTAAAGCTCTAACTGTGTTTTTGATCAACTAGGTTCTATTTTCCTTTTCTTAGAAATTTATTTTCTACTAGTTACATTTATGTTAGCTAAACTTGAATATAAAATTAATCTGTAGTTCTGCATCTAAAAGAGTATATATATATATAAATGAGAAAAATGTATAATATCAAAATTTAAGGAAATATTATTTAATAAATATATAAATATATAAAAATCCCGTTTAAGTTGTATCTTTAGGCCCAAAATAAATTGAGCCGAGCTTGTAATATACGATCTTAATATTATAATATTATTACTACTTCAAGTTTTAGAACATAACCAGGAATGAAAGAAAACCAATGGAAATTTTTTAAAGAACAAATACTCATTTATCATTTTATTTTTCCTCTTTTGAAGAACAGAACGATATCGTTCTTGGAACTATATATCAAGATCAATGAACTTCTACAAATTAAATCTACTAGATGTCTATAACAAAGTGCAAGTCGATCACTATGAACCTGGTGGAAACCAAATTATTGAACTGTGGCCAGATAAATTTAAAACTAGTTATTTCAACCGTGTGATGATAACAGGACTAAGATTGTTCATTACCTCTTGTTTTGGAGGAAAAGATACTTATCTTTGTACCTTTGTATTAAAATTAAGGGCAAGAATTTAAAAGACAGACACCCTAATGATCTAATATTGTACCATCAAGAATAGTTCAATGGATAACTTTTCGTGTTTTCACCATTTAGGGTTCAAAACTTCAAATCTCCCCATTCTCATTATAACTATAGAGTTTTTAATAATAATAATAATAAGGCTAAAATGCAAAACTCGCCCTTTAAGGCTGTGTTTGGTTCCCATAAAATATTTTCCGGAAAATAGCCTATTTTCCGGAAATGCTATTTTCCGGAAAGGAAAATATTTTTAAGTGTTTGGTTGCATAATAAAAATTGTTGTAGAAAATATTTTCATGTGTTCGGTTCTATTTTGAAAATGCTATTTTCCTACATATTTTTCACATTTTCTCAGCTATTTTCTCAGCATCCAATCAAATTTTATTACAAAAAATTTCAAAGTCATAGCAAACTTCGGCGATCAAAAGTAGAAACAAAACCAAAGAAAAAAAATATCAAATCCGGTCAAATCGTGGGTTCTGGGTTCGCGAGTCGCACCGGCGATTGACGATCGACGATGGGTTCGTGGCGATCGACGATTGACGATGGGTTCGTGGCGATTGACGATGGGTTCTGGGTTCTGGAAGTGCGATCGTGGGTTCTGGGTTCGCGAGTCGACCGGCGATTGACGATCGACGATGGGTTCGTGGCGATCGACGATCGACGATGGGTTCTGGAAGTGCGATCGTGGGTTCTGGGTTCGCGAGTCGCACTGGCGATCGACGATCGTGGCGATCGACGATGGGTTCGTGGTGATCTGGGCTCTCTCTTTGCATGGCGATCGTGGCGATCGTGGGTTACGTGGCGATCGTGACGATGGGTTCGTGGCGATCGCGACGATGGGTTCGCCAGCGAAGTCGCACCGCGATCTGGGCTCTCTCTTTGTGATCTGGTCTCTCTCCTTCTCTCTCTCTCTCTCTCTCTCTCTCTCTCTCTCTCTCTCTCTCTCTCTCTCTCTCCGGAAATACTTTGAAGTGAAAATAGGAACTGAAAACCATTTCCGTTGTCTAAGGGAAAATAGGAAGTGATTTTCTGGAAAATTCTATTTTCCGTAACTGCCAAACACACGGAAAATGTGGAAAATGATTTCTTGAAATTGTTTACCACCAATTCAAACGCATCCTAAGTTTCACCATTTTTCATTTTAGTCATCTAAATTTGCATTTTGTCATTTCAGTCCTCGAAATTTTAATCTTTCTCAATTTAGTCTTCCGTTAATATTTCGTCCATCACTACTGTAAATTTGTCCAAAAACGATGTTGTTTTGCCCTTTATTGAATATTTAATTATTTATTTCTTAATAAAAAACGTTAATAAAAAATAAAAAAAAACCCAGTCCATCCCCCATCTGAGGAACATGAACCATCTGAAGAATAAGAAGGAGAAACCCCACTACCCACTCCTGCCTAATTGCCTGACCCATCAATAATTGAGATCGAGAGGGAGAAAGTGAGATCTAGAGGGAGAAAAAGAGATCGACAGACTGAGAGGTCAAGAGATCGAGAGGGAGAGAAGGTACTTGGCAGCTCGCCTTAGGCCAATCCTCGACGGCTCCACTCCAGGAGATGTACTAGACTCCGGCCAAAATACCTCCTCTCCCTCTCGGTCTCTCAATGCGGTACCTGTGTTCTCAGCCACAAGAGTCATGGACCATGAGGCTAGAGAACCTTGGGTGCTTGAACATCACTGAGTTGAGTACCTGGCTTTAGTCTGGGTTTATGGGGTTCTTTAACTCAATTTCACAGTGGATTCCTTGGTTTATTTCAGGTCGAAGGAAGAGTCTTTCTGCTGGGTTTAAATGTGTGTCAATCTCTCACTTTCTTCCTCACAATGTACTGGTATTAAAGCCTTACTGGGTTCCTCGAATTTGCTTTTTGTTTATTTTATTTTCAATTAAAGTTTTTCTCTAAAATTGAGAAAAAAATAAAAATAAAAAGTTAATGGCAGAAATTAACAACATATTAACAAAGTACTTAATTGAAAAGGAATGAAACATAGAGGATTGAAATGGCAAAACTCAAACTTAGAGGATTGAAATGAAAAATTGTGAAACTTAGAGGGTGTATTTTGTATTTTGGCCTAATAATAATAATCTAATGTAATTCTCTTCTTCCCTTCTTTTCGTTTTGGGCTGATAAGTGAAAGATTAAACCGCTTACCACTACCCACATCTTTAATCCAATTTCTCAACATTGATCAGTATATTCAGTGTTGACCTCTTTAGATCATTCTCATCAAAGATTGTAAAAATTTTAGTATTTAGCATCTCAAAAAGCCACTTTATCAATTTTAACAACTCATTTTACAATATACCTAACAACAAAGTATCTATATTTTTTACCACTTCATTTAAACATTCTTTTTTTATTATTTCTTTATCTTCAATATATATTTCTTTCTCTCTCTTCCTCTCTATCTCTTTTAACCCAGCAAACTCACAGTCTCACACAGACCATCTCAACCTAGCAAACCCATATCCACCACCATTGAAAAAAAAAAGAAAAGAAAAGAAAAAGCCACCCATACCCACCTATCTATCCAACAAACTCACACTCTTCCATCTCAACCCAGCAAATTACACCCACACCCACACCCACTGCAACCAGCCACCACCGGCCACACCCACAACAATCACTACCACCATCACCATCACCCACAACCACAACTACAACCACAACCACAAAAATCACAAACCCAAAACCACAACAGTATCCACCAATCAAAAAAACAAAAACACCAAACAAAAACATCAGATATATGCACTGCAACACTGAACGACAATCAAACAAAAACAACAACATAGAGGAAAACCAACATTGAACCCAAACCTAAACCCACAGCGACGATCAATGGAGTTACAACAAGAGATGTTTATCAAACTTAATAGATATGAGCGAAGATTAGAAAAGAAAATTAGATATCTTTTATTTATTTATATTTGATCAATTATCATGAATGGAGGTATAAAAGGAAATGAAAAGGCTAAAATGCAAAACCCACATTTTAAGTTTCTTCAGAATTTATTTCAGTTTTCTAACTTTACTTTTGTTTATTTCAGTGCTCTAAGTTTTAGATTTATTCAATTAAGGCATTTCCATCAACTTTTGTTAAAATTTTTTGAATAAATAATAATCTGGAAAATACTTTTCAATCATTAATTGATTTTTTTAATTTAAAAAAATTAGAAAATTAACCACAACATATAACAAAAGTTGATAAAAAAAATTCTTAATTTAATAAACTTGAAAATTAGATGATTGAAATGAATGAAAGTAAAGTTAGAAGATTGAAATGAATTTTGGCGAAATATAAAGGGTGGATTTTGCATTTTATTCAAAAAAAAAAAAAAAAAAAACCTCCAATTAAGCAAAACTGTAGTTAACCTTATATTTGAGAACTAAATAATCAAATGCACTAGAGTTCTAACCATTTCCTTTTCAATTTGAACAACCAAATTAATAAATTATTAGAAAATCACTTGTTTGACAAGAAACTTTACCAATTGAGTTGATTATAATCCATTAATAGAATTAATTATTAGGAATATTTCTAACTTTTCGATATAGTAAACTATTTTCTATATATCAAAAGTTTTGTGTAGTTCAACTTACATTTCTTAATATTTTCAAGGGGAAGGTTCAAATCTCTATCCTCCAACTATTGGATTGTTAAAAAAATACTCTTAATCACAAATCACAATTATGTTTGTTTGGTCACATTTTTGAAATCTTAATTAAAAGTGAAAATAATGTTATACTAAGCTGAATCAGACCAACCTAACCTAAGTAAAGATTTTTTTTTTTTTTAATAATAAATCTTTGTGAGGGTTTCTCCTAAAGCAAAATACAAAAATTACTATAAATTTTGCTATACTATTCTCTTTGGAGAGTTGATGATTTAATGAATTTAAGCTTTAACAATTTATAGTAAATTTTGCTATAGTGTCATCTTTGGAGAGTTGATGATTCAATGAATTTAAGCTTTAGCAATTTATAATAAAAGTTTAGAGTCAAGAAACTTGCAGTTGAATTAACACTTTCTATGTTTTCAACAAATACGTCTATGTAATTTTCTTTCAAGTGTTGATATTGAAAGAATGAAAGCTAAAATTTTCATTTTTAATTTTGGTCCTTAAATCAAAATTTTTTAATCTTTTAAAATTTTATAAATACTTATTTCTAATATCAAAATGATAATATCAAAAGTTTTGTAGTTCAATTGATACTTTCTAATATTTTCAATGGAGAAGTCCATAATTCAAATCTTTCATTGCCATCGTAACGATCAAATTTATTTAAAAAGCAATAGTAATTATGCGGAATTAAAAAAAAAAAAAAAATCCTTCCAAACTCTCAAATGATAAAATAAATAAAATTTGGGAAAGCTGCAATTTAAAGAGATTACGTAGTTTCAAAATTATAACTCAAGTCTATCTTTTAAAAGATTCTTTTAACTCCAAAAAAAAAAAATATATATATATATATAACTAAAGATTTTTTTAACTCATGGCTGAGTCTGTGACTGTGACGTTTAATTGGTCATTGACTCATTGCAGAGTTGGCACGTGTTTCTATAGTAAAGTTGCAAGCTGTAACAAGCGCGCCCAATTGTTCGAAATGAAAATCTCCGTGAAAGTTCTCTCCAAAACGCGTATAGTTTGGTCCTTTGGCGATACCACCAAGAACCATGGTTTCACAGTCGGAGAGTTTTCCGGAAGCGGAGGTGACGATGGGACCACCCACTCCAACCACAACAGAGCTTGAAGAGAAAATCAAATCAGATACTGCCACTGCTGGTAAATAATTTTCTATACCACTAACATAATTTTATTTTTATAATTTTCCCAATAAATGTAAATGTTTAATTTTCCGATTTGGGTATTTCATAACGTTTATTGAAAAATTATCATAGTTTTTTTGTTCGCATCAAACTGTTTCTTGTGAAGTATTTGGGATATTCAGTTATGTGTTAATTTTGTTTTTGAAGGTGTCAAAAGCCAAGAAATTGTCAAATTCTGGAAATTGGGTTCCTAGTTTTTTTTTTTTGGTAGTTGTTGACTTGTTGTGTTGGGTTTTTAGGAAGTGGGTCCTAGTTTTTAAGCACACGAACTTGGGAAGAAATACATTCAAAGCTTTAACATGTGTTGCCTAATATCGTCTAGCAATAGTTTTGCGTAATCATTCCATATGATTAGTTAGTGATTTGATAGATTTATGTAATCTGAGTGACTGATTGTATGGTCTCCAGTTGTATACTTGGATCACTCTATTCTTTGACATTAATAAAACTTCATTATTTATCAAACAAAGAGAAAGCTTGCTACATTTGTAATTGCATCAACCAGCCCCATGTCTTCACATTCCACAATCACTCAACTATATCCCGTGACACGGCTCCATTACGTCACGCATGAAAGAGTTGTAATACACATTCTTTTCATCAACTAGGAATCACAAATTTTCTCAGACACTGCAGCAAACATTTCCTGCACTATCATGAATCACGGCTCCCACACCCCCAGTCCCATCTCTGAAGCTCAAACCAGCAACATATAGCTTAAAACAGCTTGTGTCAGGAGGTTACCACTTTACATTGAAGTGACATGGCTAACTAGACAGCACTAGAAGTGAATCTTTTTGGAGTGAATCTCCTGCTAGTTTTGTTCAATGGATGACATGGCTAACTAGACAGCACTAGAAGCTGTGATGTTAGGCAATGACATAGCTGCCCCCATACAAACTTCATTCCTACGATTCCATAGCTTCCACCCAACTGTGAGGAAGTTCTCAAGACAAGGAGACTCCCAATTTTTGAAAGCCTTGGTCCTTGTTAGAAGGATTCCCAAACTAGTGTACGAAGCAAAATTTTGGATCTTAAGTGGCACCTTTAGAGACCAATCATATTCCAGAGTCATTTTCTCATTTGAAATACTTTCAAAAGTCATAATAGGGATGGAAACTGAAAAGAACTCAAACTGGAATCCACCTTCTTGCTGACTTGGGAAACAGAGGAACTCAAAAATAGGCAAAACTGGGAGGTTCTGACCTTGATTGACCCTTTGGTACAGAAGGTCAAGTGTTGAACGGCACTTTAAGGCCTTCAAATGACACTTAATTCCCAGATGGAAGTGCTGATATGTCTTGCCTTCTTTTGTTTCCATTGTCCTATAACTGATTCTTGATAGTTAAATGCACATGTTAGGAATTGTAACTTGAATGGGAAGCTCAGATTAGGGTTAATTCATATATCAAGGCCAATAAGTCAAAGTTAGAGTTAGTAACAAGTAGCACAAGATTCATCAAAAAAAAAAAAAAAGTAGCACATGCATGGATCAATTAGATCAATTTTTGAGCTCATTTTACAGGTTTTTTTTTGGCCAATTATCAAGTAATTTTTATTGCCAACATTCTGGGAAACCAGCACCAACATACAAAAAGGATTACAAAACCAACACACAGGCCAGAGCCAAAAACCAGAAACTAACACCACCCTCCTCACCATGGAGGCAACACCAACTACACATAGAAACACCTAAACTAAACAAACCAGAAGCTAAGGAAATACAACAAAAGCCTATTTATGCAACAACAGCCTGCAAAGAATATAAATCCAGCTTACTCAGGCCAACAATCCGTCTACCAGAGATACAACAAAATATAATAAGCCAAGGAGACCACAGTAAATTTTTGTAACAACATTCCTGCAACCAGCTAAACCATAGCAGATACTCAGCACATTATTTATCTTGGAGGGGCTTGATGCTTGAGGCTAGCTTCTGCAAATCCCCATCTATAGTTTGTTTCCCTATTAATTCTGGAATCAGCATAGGTTTTTCCACCCTCAATTCGAGGTGTAACCTGTTTTTTGACTTCTTCCCCATATGTTCCTCAGACCTAACCAATTCTTGGAATATAACGGCATTTGTATGGGTGCAGTGATGAAGGGTTGCTGCACTAAATCCTAGTTTACCACAATCTTATCTCAAGGAAGCAACATTTGGAATCCCAATCATCAGCAATGGATTCCTGACAACACATGAATTTAATTTTCCTCCATGACATTTTGGAAAAGGAACACTTGGAGAATAAATGGTTTCTAGTCTCCACAACTGCCCTGTAAAGGACACATGGCATGTCCCTGCCAATACCGCATTTTTTCAATCTTTTTCTGGTATTCAGCCTGTCCTTCATTGCCAACCATGAGATGAAAGCAAGTCTTAGTATAGCTTTAGGAAACCAAATATCTTTCCACCATTCTACTTGAGGATAATCCTGCCTAATTTAATCCTAAGCACTAGCAACAGTGAAGGACCCTATTCTGGAAGGAATCCACCAAGCCTTATCATTATCCCCAAATTTGATCATAGGCAACTTGTGTAGGATAGTAACCAGGTTTTCTGACCTAACAGGACCCCAGTTTAATTTTCTACCATTCAAGACACTAGCTAATTTGGCATTCACAGTGCTGGCAGCTTCATAGACCGCTCTATGACCAAACTTGTCCTAGAGGCCTAAATAGGTCCTGAGCTTTAAAATTTTCCTCCACCCCACCCCCAAGAGCAGTCATGGAAGCTCCTAACACACCAGAAGCTTTGGCCCTTAAGAATCTGCAACTTGACTTATGCAACTCTTAAGGATTCAGCTTGGGTGAAGAGAAGCCATATGAATTTCATAATGGCTGCCTTATCCCATTCTTTCACCCTTTTAAGGACATGACCACTTTCCTTTTTAGGACAACAAACAGCATCCCAAGCTGCTTTTTTGCCCTGTACAAGACCATCAGTACCTCTCCAAAGGAAAATAGCAAGACCCTTACCCCTGTTAAAGAAACCCACTAGACTTCAATTGATTGCTATTGAGAATGAGGGAGATGAGATGAATTCTTTAACTTATGCCACAAACTTCTCAGGTACTCCAATGGCAGCTAAACAATGCGGAGTCCAAATGGATGGAATCATATATTCATATGCCTTCATGAGATTCACCTTTGTAAGGCATCTTGGAATACCCCCCCTGCCTGTGATAGTTTTTCACCAATTCCTGAGCAAGAATAATGTTTTCTGCAGTGCAACTATTAGGAATGAATGTTGTCTGGTTATTTCTAATCATATTAGCAAGGCATGGTCTAAGTCTATTAGACATGGTCTAAAGTCCCCATTTTTGAAGGATATGGAACGTTAGGCACCAAAGTAGTGATGGTTGAACTTGAATTAACCTCTTTGGGCAGCTTCCCTGTGTTGAAGAAGGATAATACAGCATTAGTGTGTTATGACTCGAGATGATATTCAGGGTAAATTGTTATTTGAATTTGAAGTATTTAAGTTTAGACTTAGTGATAGATCTCTATCTGAATAAGGTAGTAGTAGATTAGTATTGTTATTTGCTTGTATTCAAATTGATTCCTATGTTTTAGGATAGGATTAGTTCCCATGTTTTAGGATTTGTTGATGAGGTTATCTCATCCTTGGCTATTTGTGTACGTTAAATGCATTAATGAGAATTAAGCAGAAAATTAACCAAACATGTCTATTTATTCTCTTAAGTTCAAGAGATTGGTCATCTTGAATTGATTAACTATCTTTTATATTCGTTAAATTATCCTAGTTCACAACATAGTGACATCCTCCTTAACAATGGGCTGGATAGAAGTGCAGAAAACCCATATGGACCAGAGGCTTTGTCTCCCTTCATTGAGAAGATGGTATCCCTGATTTCATAAGCAGTTACCCCATCCTGCAGTAGTTCCTTTTGCCTGCAAGAAAATTGTATGGGTGAAAAATTAGTTATCCTTGCAATATCTGAATTATAGAGCTGAGAGGGAAGTTGGCCCAATAGTTTTTTGTAATAGGACACAACCCGCTCTTTAATTGCTTCAAGGTCTTCCAGCTTGACATCGCCTACATAAGCGGTTCCCAAACACTCTTAGTGTATGTTTGGCATTGATGAAAGTTGCCAGCTTATTTTACTATTCAGCTTATTTTTGTTACTATTTATGAGCCCCACTGCATTTTTTGGTACTATTTATGAGTCACACTGTACTATTTCAACTAACTTTTACCTTTACCACTCTTCACACTTTGAAACTCCTTTTTTTGGTTAATGGCTTTGTGGTGGTTTATTTATTGGGGTGTAGTGCGTTTTTTCGAATAACTAAGTAGTTACTGATATTAGGAAAGTGGTCCTAGTTTTTAAGTAATGTGTCAGAGATGTATTTTTATTTGATTGTTCTTTAGTTTTGTTTCCACTTAAACCTAGGATACAAGGGCATTTTTAAACTAAAGAAATGCCTATTCCGAAAACAGGAGAAACCCCTTAAATAGTAGTATAAATAATAATTTATTTTTAATGAAATTATAATAATTATTTTATATTGATTACAAGCATTAAGATAACAACCGCTAAATCAATTGAATTCTAAAATAACACTTGTTGGGTCACAATCTAGTATTGTGAATTAAGAAAATTAACTAAGAATTGTAATCAATCACCAATAATATTGTCACCAAATTTACAATGACAAAATATCAATCTTACACAAAAGCACCAATATTTATATGAAAAACCTTTCTCCTCAAAGAGAAAAACCCACAACATAAACTGTGTTGCATAAACTAAAATCACACACTATTTCAGTCAAATTGTGAAATTGTGTTTTCCTGTTTCAAAATTATAAATTTATAACTCATGGCTGTGTGTGAGTCTGTGACGTTTAATTGGTCATTGGCTCATTGCAGAGTTGGCACGAGTTTCTATAGTAAAGTTGTAAGTTGTAACAACTTCAAGCGCGCTCATTTGTTCAAAATGAAAATATCCGTGAAAGTTATCTCCAAAACGCGTATGGTTTGTTCCTTTGGCAATACATACAACCATGGTTTCACGGTCGGAGAGTTTTTTGGAAGTGAAGGTGACGATGGGACCCACCCACTCCAAGCACAACAACGCTTGAAGAGGAAATCAAATCAGACACCGCCACTGCTGGTAAATAATTTTCTATACCATTAACATATTTTATTTTTATAATTTTCCCAATAAAATGTAAATGTTTAATTTTCCGATCTGGGTATTTCATAACGTTTATTGAAAAATTATCATAGTTTTTGTGTTCATATCAAACTGTTTCTTGTGAAGTATTTGGGATATTCAGTTATGTGTTAATTTTGTTTTTGAAGGTGTCAAAAGCCAAGAAAGTGTCAAATTCTGGAAATTGGGTTCCTAGTTTTTATTTTTTTGGTAGTTGTTGACTTGTTGTGTTGGGTTTTTAGGAAGTGGGTCCTTGTTTTTAAGCACATGAATGTTAGATACCATTGTGCAAGGAGTTGTGAGCAAGGAGGGAAAATCCTCAAGCCACATCTGAGGCTCTTCCTTTTGCTGATGAGAAAACTTTGCTAGCTCTTGAGTCGCATAGTTATATTATTTTCTGCACAAAACTTGGAAAGAAATACATTCAAGGCTTTAACATGTGTTGCCTAATATCATCTAGCAATAGTCTCTCTTTAGCAAAATAGCTTGCTACATTTGAGGATTTAGAGGGAAGTTTGCTTGATTTAAAATTATTTTTCTTTAGAACTTTATTGGATCGGATGTTAGTTTTACGTCATCATTCCATGTATTTGTAATCTTCTTCTATACTTGGGTGACTCTATTCTTTGCCATTAATAAAACTTCATTATTTATCAAACAAAGAAAAAGCTTGCTACGTTTGTAAGTGCATTAATCTGCCCAGTGTCTTCACATTCGACAATCTCTCAACTAAATCCTGTGACACGGCTCCATTACGTCATGCATGAAAGAGTAGTAATATGCATTCTTTTAATCAACTAGGAATCACAAACTCTCTCAGACAATGTAGCAAACACTTCCTGCCCTATCACGAATCACGGCTCCCACACCCCCGTCCCATCTCTGAAGCTCAAACCAGCAACATATAGCTTAAAATAGCTTGTATCAGGAGGTTACCACTTTACTAGATCTGGATTGAAGCGAATCTCCTGCTAGTTCTGTTCAATGGATGACATGGCTAACTAGACTGCACTAGAAGCTGTGATGTTAGGCAATGACATTGCAGCCCCCATACAAAGTTCATTCCTACGATTCCATAGTTTCCACCCAACTGTGAGGAAGTTCTCAAGACAAGGAGACTCCCAATTTTTGAAAGCCTTGGTCCTTGTTTGAAGGATTCCCAAACTAGCGAACCAAGCGAAATTTTGGATCTTAAGGGGCACCTCTAGAGACCAATCATATTCCAGAATCATTTTGTCATTTTATCATTTCAAAAGTCATAATAGTGATGGAAACAGAAAAGATTTCAAACTGGAATCCACCTTCTTGCTGACTTGAGAAACAGAGGGACTCAAAAATAGGCAAAACTGGGAGGTTCTGACCTTGATTGACCCTTTGGTACAGAAGGTCAAGTGTTGAACGACACTTTAAGGCCTTCAAACGACACTTAATTCCTGTACTAAAGTGCCAATATGTCTTGCCATCTTTTTTTTCCATTGTCCTATAACTGCTTCTTGATGGTTAAATGCACATGTTAGGAATTTTTAACTTGAATGGGAAGCTCAGATTAGGGTTAATTCATGTATCAAGGCCAATAAGTCAAAGATAGAGTCAGTAACAAGTAGCACAAGATTCATTATTAAATTTTAGAGCTCATTTTACAGGTTTTTTTTGCCGATTATCAAGTAATTTTTATTGCCAACAGTCTAGGAAACCAGCACCAACATACAAAAGGGATTACAAAACCAACACACAGGCAAAAGCCAAAAACCTGAAACTAACAGCACCCTCACCATGGAGGCAAGAGGCAACACCAACTACACATAGAAACACCAAAACTAAACAAATTAGCAGCTAAGGAAATACAACAAAAGCCTGTTTACGCAGTAACAGCCTGCAAAGAATGTAAATCCAGCTTACTCAGGCCAACAATCCGTCTTCCAGAGAGACATCAAAATATAATAAGCCAAGGAGACCACATCAAATATCTGTAACAACATTCCTGCAACCAGCTAGACCATAGCGGATACTTAGCACATTCATTATCTTGTAGGGGCTTGATGCTTGAGGCTAGCTTCTGCAAATCCCCATCTATAGCTTGTTTCCCTATTAACTCTGGAATCAGCATAGGTTTTTCCACCCTCAATTCGTGGTCTAACCTGTTTTTTGACTTCTTCCCCATATGTTCCTCAGATCTAACCAATCCTTGGAATATAACAGCATTTGAATGGGTGCAGCAATGAAGGGTTGCTGCACTGAGTCCTAGTTTACTACAATCTTATCTCAAGGAAGCAACATTTGGAATCCCAATCATCAGCAATGGATTCCTGACAACACATGAATTTAATTTTCCTCCATGACATTTTGGAAAAGGAACACTTGGAGAATAGATGGTTTCTATTCTCCACAGCTGCCCTGTAAAGGACACATGGCATGTCCCTGCCAATACCCCCTTTTTTCAAACTTTCTTTGGTCTTCAGCCTGTCCTTTGTTGCCAATCATGAGGTGAAAGCAAGTCTTGGTATAGCTTTAGGAAACCAAATAACTTTCCACCATTCTACTTTAGGATAATCCTGCTAATCCCAAGCACAAGCAACAATGAAGGACCCTATTCTGGAAGGAATCCACCAAGCCTTATCATTATCCCCAAATTTGATCATAGGCAACTTGTGTAGGATAGTAACCAGGTTTTTTGACCTAACAGTTTAATTTTCTACCATTCATGACACTAGCTAATTTGGCATTCACAGTGCTGGCAGCTTCATAGACCACTCTATGACCAAACTTGTCCTAGAGAGGCCTAAATAGGTCCTGAGCTTTAAAATTTTCCTCCACCCCACCCCCAAGAGCAGTCATGGAAGCTCCTAACACACCAGAAGCTTTGGCCCTTAAGAATCTGCAACTTGACTTGTGCAACTCTTAAGGATTCAGCTTGGGTTAAGAGAAGCCATATGAATTTCGTAATGGCTGCCTTATCCCATTCCTCCACCCTTTTAAGGACATGACCACTTTCCTTTTTAGGACAACAAACAGCCCTTTTAAGGACAAGGCCACTTTCCTTTTTAGGACAACAAACAGCATCCCAAGCCGCTTTTTCATCCTGTACAAGACCATCAGTACCTTTTCAAAGGAGAATAGGAAGACCCTTACCCCTGTTAAAGAAACCCACTAGACTTCAATTGATTGCTATTGAGAATGAGGGAGATGAGATGAATTCTTTAACTTATGCCACAAACTTCTCTGGTACTTCAATGGCAGCTAAACAATGCAGAGTCCAAATAGATGGAATCATATATTCATATGCCTTCATTAGACTCACCTTTGTAAGGCATCTTGGAATACCCCCCTGCCTGTGATAGTTTTTCACCAATTCCTGAGCAAGGATAATGTTTTCGGCACTGCACCTATTAGGAATGAATGTTGTCTGGTTATTTCTAATCATATTAGCAAGGCATGGTCTAAGTGTATTAGCAAGAATCTTAGTAGTGCACTTGCATATAAGGTTGCAGCAAGATGTAGGCCTAAAGTCCCCATTTTTGAAGGATTTGGAAAGTTAGGCACCAAAGTAGTGATGGTCGAACTTGAATTAACCTCTTTGGGCAGCCTCCCTGTTTTGAAGAAGGATAATACAGCATTAGTGTGTTATGACCCGAGATGATATTCAGGATAAATTGTTATTTGAATTTGAAGTATTTAAATTTAGACTTAGTGATAGATCTTTATCTGAATAAGGTATTAGTAGATTAGTATTGTTATTTGCTTGTATTCAAATTGATTCCTATGTTTTAGGATAGGATTAGTTTCCATGTTTTAGGATTTGTTGATGAGGTTATCTCATCCTTGGCTATTTGTGTACGTTAAATGCATTAATGAGAATCAAGCAGAAAATTAACCAAACATGTCTATTTCCTCTCTTAAGTTCAGGAGATTGGTTATCTTGAATTGACTAACTATCTTTTATATTCATTAAATTATCCTAGTTCACAACATAGTGACATCCTCCTTAACAATGGGCCAGGATCATTTATTGAAGTGCAGAAAACCCATATAGACCAGAGGCTTTGTCATCCTTCATTGAGAAGATGGTATCCCTGATTTCATAAGCAGCAGTTCCCCCATCCTGTAGCAGTTCCTTTTGCCTGCAAGAAAATTGTATGGGTAAAAAAATTAGTGATCCTTGCAATATCTGAATTATAGAGCTGAGAGGGAAGTTGGCCCCATAGTTTTTTGTAATTGGACACAACCAGCTCTTTAATTGCTTCAAGTCTTTCAGCTTGACACCGTCTACATTCAGCAAACATCTAATGGACTCTATGGAAGAACCCAATATTTTAATCCCCAAGTTTAAGCCAAGTTTTTATTATTATTTATTTCTGCTTCATATATGATTCCTCAGCATTGCTATTGGTTGAGGAACATGTGCTAAATGAACAACCATCAGGATTGGAGCAAGTCCCTGTATAAATACTCAACTTGTAACTCTAATCTCATTAGTGAATAGTGATGCATTTGCTTGGATATTTCTCTCTTGAATTCTCTATAATTCTCTCCCCAGTTCCTTCTCAATCTCAATTCTCTCTCTCACTTATTAAATAATTCCTTGTTTTATCTCATTCTCCCATTATCTCACAATTAAACTCTAGTCTAGTTTCTTCTTCAATCCTATTTCTCTAATCTACAAACATTCAAACACCTAAACAAGTGTGATATTTACAATAACCCCCTTGGACCTAACAGATGCTTAGATAAAAGTTATCTATAGACGCCCCATTGCATCCCTTCTTTCTTGGACAATTTCTAAAAGCAATTGTAGGACTAGTTTGATTTGTTCCGCTCGACCCACTGATTTCAGTAGTCCTGGTAGTAACATTGTTTTTTTTTTTTTTAATTAATTTTTTATTATTAATCTTTTGTACAGGGCTTCTGTCAATTGCAAATGCTTGCTTATTTTGTGCCGATTATTTTCATTGTCATCACAATACGGATGGCTGTTGTTTTGTTCAAGATTATTGAGAGATTGGCCTTTATTCTTTGTTGGTAACAATTCCTTAACTGTAGCTTTCACTTTATTTTCTCAAATTAATTTACTTATTACATACTTCATTTGCAAATTATTTACTCATTTTGCCCAAAATTTATTTTCCATATTGCTGTTCATTGCTGTTTTGCACTCCCAATTTTTCACTTGCTGCCGTTATAGTAGAGAATTTAGTACAAATGAATTATATCTCTGAACTGGTAAGTGATCCAACTCCAATTGTTTCTACTTGCTGGGCATGTGAGTGTAACGTTGGTGTAACACCTCCCATCTCTTCCATCCTGCTCTCTGCATTGGGAGTTTCAGATGGAGATGGACTATGTTTCTCTTCTATGAAAGAAAGTCTCTAATTAAAAATTAATAAAAAAGACTGAAATAAGCAGTGAATTTTCACAAAAAATAAGTTCAATTATTTATAAGTGATAACTTTTTTTACTTTTCAAATGAAATGAATGCTAGGAATAGGATTTTTATTATATTGTGATACTTGTTAGTAGGTAGTACTATAATCGTAAGTAATGTTGGCAGTTTTTGTAATTTCTCCTATGTTGAGTCACTGAATTCAATGAAAACCTAAACTTCTACTTTACTGTTGTTTATAGATGTAGTCATTTTACTTCATTTAATCATCCTTTTTTTTTATTTATTAATCTAAGGTATTTTTATCATGTGTTAATTTCTTATAGTTTCCTACTTCATTCCAGAGTTTTAGAAGTTTTGTTAGCCTACCACTCTAACAGTCATAGGGGATAATTTTTAATTACCAAATGATGTCCTGTTCAATTGGAATGTAAGATTATATGTGCTTCTATGTATCGCTTGTTAGTAATTCAGTAGAACATGATTATAAAAAAAAAAAAAAAAAAAAAATTCAGTAGAAAATGATTCATAGTTTATATAAGCTACAACTCTATGTTCAAAATGAAAATTGTTTGGATGAGAAAGATATTGCTGTCAAATTTTTAGTTCTATTAATTGTTGATTACTTTTAGCAATTATTTTTCTAGCATTATTATTATTATTATTATTATTATTAGTTGTTTAAATGGATGATAGATTGGGAAAAATCTTTGTATTCACCCTACTCAAAATGCTGATAATGACAATGAAATTAATTGTTGCCTTATAGGAAGAGTATAGTATATTGGTGCATTAAACAATTTAAACTTATATATATGGCTGAAATAAGAAGCGCGTGATAGTGGCACCTACATTATTGCAATGCTACATTCAAATTTCTCAACATCATGTGGTAAATCCCTAGAGCCTCTGTGTGTGTGTGTGTGAGAGAGAAAGAAAGAGAGAGAGAGAGTCAGAAATGTGAAGGAAAGGCAAATGAACAAGTGAAACGTTGGTTTTAATAATACTTAAGTGATAAATCTCGAATGAAAATGAAGTGTGAGAGTGAGACAGACCCAGTTCACTATCCCACGTTAGCTTTGATTTTGTTCACTGAAACAGAAGCACCTAACTATGGGGAAATTGTCAGCTCTGTGGCCCCATATATCTTAATCTCCTGCATGCTTCTCTCTCTCTCTCTCTCTCACAGCCAATACTCTAGTCACATTGATTCTCTAAAAGTAGAGAATAGTTTGACATAATATCAAAGTGTTAATTATTAAATCGACTTATCTAAAATACTAAAAGAAAATTTTGACACATGGTACAAATATTAAGAATCAAAAATAATAATTAAGCCTTATATTTAAGTCATGGATCAAAATAAAATTTTGGGGAAATCCCTAAAAGAAACCCCAAAGGTTATCTCATGTTACAAAATAAACCATAAATTAATTTTCATTTTAAACCCTAGTCTTTATAAATCATGATATTCTAATTAAACACCATGTATATATATATTAAAAAATATTGTCACTATTTATTATTTATGTTTATTTATTTATTTATTTTTTTTGTTATCTTCTTGTGTTTTGTACTCTAATATTGAGAAAAGACAACTACTTTCTCCGACCAAATGAGCTACTCTATTAACGTTTTAAAAAAAAAATTAATGATTTTTAGTAAATATATAGTCGTATAGGTAGTCTTTAATCAGAGTTAAAGTTTTTCTATCTTTTAATTAAAAAAAGAGTTCAAATTAAAATGTCACGATTTAATTTGTCAGGATATATATATATATATATATATATTTTTGGGTGAGCTTGTCCACGAGGTTGTCAATGTGATGTTACTAATTATGTGTTCACTGGCCTGGATAGATAACCATTATTTGTGTATATCGAAACTCATCCATTACTTGTGTATATCGAAACTCACATGTATTATGCAATTCGAAATACAACCTTGCTTTCTTGAATGGTAATAAGTGATAAGTCATCATAAATTATGTCCACAAGTATAAAAACAAAAATCTACTCTATCTAAAATAAAATGAATTCAACTTTGGATTTTGGATTTCTCAACGTTGTTGTTGTTGTTTATCTCTCTAGATTTGTTGGGCGGAAAAAACGCTATGAACATTTTCTTTTCTTTTCTTTTTTTTTTTTTAATTTTTTTCTTTTTGGGTCCACTTTTTTGTTGCTTTTTAACTGTGTCCTGACCTCCGAAACTACAGAACAAAAAAAAGGTGTTTGCCGACAAAATATATTTAAAAAATTAAATCAATAAAAGGAGCTTTCTTTTTAATTTAAAAATAAAAATAAAACAAAATTTGGGCATATGGAGAAATTTTTGGATGTCGACTTGTAAAATTTTAGGTGGCCAAGTCCCAAGGGATTACCACATGATGTTGAGAAATTTGAATGTAGCATTGCAATGATGTGGGTGTCACATATATATGTGACATAAAAGGAGCTTTCTTTTTAATTTTAAAAAAATAAAAATAAAACATCATTGCAATAAGAATAAATATGTCACAGTTTATAAGAAGAAGAAGAATACTGAAGACCCTATTGCCTGATCCCTTTCTCACTTGACTTCCCAGGCCAGCTTCTAACGTCACTTTTGGATCTGTCCATGTCAGCCAAAGATAATACGAGACCGCCGTGCGACTAGCTTTTCCTCCTCTCTACTAGCTGGGCGTGTGGCTTAGCTTGGCTTGGCTTAGCTGCTTACAATTTTGGTTTTGTTGAGTTTCGAGTTTCAATTGCATCAATCTCATTCAATTCATTTTCTAATTAATGCAGTTTTTTTATTCCATCTGGTAATGTTGGTTTCACATGTTAGGTTGTAATGTTAATATTTGGTCCAGAGGTTTTCAATAAACATGTGTATACTTGCTAGTTGGTACCCTCTTGCGTTGTCATTGTTCTAACAGATATAATTTGTTTAAGGTTATTAAAAATATTTTTATCATTTTCTTAAAAACAATTTATGGCAATTTAAATTTTTAGTAAATGTTTTTTTTTTTTTTTTTTTTAAATCCCTTCATGTGAATTAAAGATGGTATTTTAGTACTTAAAAAAGTTATCTATAAAATTTGTTTGAACTGAGGATCTTTGTCTATAAAAAGAATATTATCATAAGATATTCATATTGTTAATATTTGGTTTAGAGGACTAGCTTTGCTTCACTCATGCATGTGAGTCATATATACGGTATTTTGGTATTGGAAAAGCTTATTGAACATCTTACATAAGGTTTACAAAAGCTTATTGAACATCCCTTCATGTTTTTATCTGTAACCCTTAGAAATATGATTGGCTGGGCTTGTTCTATTAGATTTAGATTTGTTAATATGGGGCTTGTTTGACTGCTTAGAAAAGATTTGGAAATCAATTTAGTACTCCAATTAACGCTGTGGTCTGGCCTAGACTTTTAACTTTCCTTTATTTCCCTTTATTTTCTCGGCTGTCAAACAGATTTGCTATGAAGTGGATAAGAGAAAAAGAATCAAATTTTGGAGTTCCGTAATATAAAATTTTGTAACTTAAGAAGACTAAGCCTTTGATCTTTGAAAGGTGACGCAGCTAACCAAACACACACACAAAACACATAACACATATAAACCCAGTTCATATTATCATGACATACATATATGATCCATATGTTTCTCAAAAAAAAAAAAAAAAACATATATGGTCCATACAAAACATCAGTTGAACCAAAACAGTTACATATATGTCTGCTAATGCTTTCTCTTTTTTTAATACTGCTATATTATGGCAATAAAGAAAAGATAGGGAATAGGTCATAGCATGAGGCTGAGGACTCTTTTACAGTACTGAGCCTGGAGATGGTGCAAGTGCAGCTTTGTGATTGGCTAAAGAGCTTGTTGAAGCTGGAATATAGGTGTCTGGATTCGGAGCAGATGGCTGAGTATATCCCTTAAGAAGCTTCCGGCCTCGGAAAGGAAACTCCGGCGATGGGGCAGGTGCTGCTTTGTGATTGGTTGAAGAGCTTGTTGAAGCCGGGATATATGTGTCTGGATTCGGAGCAGATGGGTGAGAATAACCCTTAAGAAGCTCTCGGCGTAGCGAAGGAAAATCACTAGCCAAGGCCTTTTTGCCGAACCAGGTGTCGTCGGTCTTCGGAGAATCGGGCACAGGCAGAGAGATTGGAGGGACTTGAGGCTGCAGAGGACCAAAGACCTGGTTTTTCTTCATCATATTGGTAGCCTCACCCTCATGTAGTGAATGCATGCTTATCAGAAAAAGCACTACGAAAAGCATATTCCAAGATGGTAGCATCTTAATTTAGAGGAAGAGATGGTTTGATCAGAAAATTCTTCTGTGAAGAAAGTGGGGGTGCTTGGATGGTTATTCTTATTTGTTGTAGTGAGAGAGTCGGTCATAGAAAGGGGCAGGAGATAGCTTTTTGCTAGATCATTATCTGTCAGAGTCGGTCTGTTTAGATTTTTTTTTTTTTAAATGAAAATATTATAATAAAATAATTTTTAAATATATAAATAATGTCTGACTTAATTTAAAAAATAAATTTTTTGCTAAAAATAAGTACTTACAAGTCCAATAAACCCACTATTTTTCAGCCATTGCAGCCAAACGCACACTTCATAAGTTCCCCCTTACTTTTGTTTATTTTATTTAAAAGGCGAAAGAATAAGTCGATGAGCAAACTTCATAAATTACCCTTACCTTTGTTTATTTTATTTTTTTAGTAAAAAGCGAAAGAATAGTTCGCTCTGTGCTCAACGCGTAGCCGCGTAATTGTACTAGGGAACAATTTCATTCAATTACATGTGCTGATTGCACGATCCACTTAAACTCAATGTCTCAATCCAGATGTCAATTCTCACTATAAATATTGTATTTTTTTTTTTGCTAAACCTCACTATAAATATTCTACTCTTCCAATGTAAGGCAAACATTGATTATCCAGAAGGATGCACTTCGAGTTCGACCCTTAGAAATTTGGAAATATGCTTATTGGAAGTTGAAGTTTTACGAATGGAACTCAAAACGAAAAGTGTATTGTTTTTTAAATTACTATATTTCTTTCTTTTGCACAATGAATCAATAGTTTTTAACTTGCCCGCTAACCTAGACTTTTAAATTTAATTATCACCCATTTAGTATAATGACTAAGGTAAAAAAAAATACTAATAAATTAAAAAAAAAAAACTAAACAGTAGACAAACCATCATTTAAATTTCAATATATAAAAAAATATAATTAAATACAACCAATTACATGATATATTGTACTATATTTTTATTAGGTATAATAATAGTTTGTTATGTTCATTCATAATGATATATAATAAATTTATTATTTTAATAACAAATCTATATATATAATAATAGGTGAAGCAGAGAGAAAATCCAATTAGATTTCAATTGGATTCTCAATTTTGTGCCACTTGTCCTAACCAAAACTCAAAAAAAAAAAAAAAAATCTAATTAGATTATAAATTTGACTCCAATTTTATGTCATGTATCTTATCTAAATTTTCTAATTTTTGTGCCCAAATAAATAATGCATTAACATTTAACATGGAAGCCAAGAAAATCACAATGATAATGCTCATTAGCCTAAGCAAGAACATCTTACCTGCACACTTTTATGGAGATTATAAATTGGACTCCAATTTTGTGTCATATATCTTATCTAAATTTTCTAATTTTTGTGCCCAAATAAATGATGCATTAACATTTAACACGGAAGCCAAGAAAACCACAATGATAATACTCATTGGCCTAAGCAAAAACATCTCACCTGAACACTTTTATGGGTGATTTCAATAGAGTCTGGAGCTCTTCTAATCCCACAACCAGAACCAAGGAGTCCAACGAGAAAGACTATAAAAGTAAAACATTATCTTCTCCTAATTCCATATCGTCATCCCATGTCTCCTCCTCTCTCAACCTCTACCAACTAGATACCCTCTCCTCCTCCTTACGGATTTCTCAGAGTAAGGCCGGGTTCAAACACAATGTTCAATCCTACTCTTCCTTGCTTCACACTCTCATACATTAGCGCTTCATTGGCGCCTCCAAGAAGATTCCAAGCTCAATGATCAGTTTTTATTTTTTGATGTCCTTTTATATATTTTAAATAATAAAATGCAATATTTTCTTTTTTCTTCACTGTAGCATCACTTAAATAATAAAATGCAATATTCTTCTCTTTTTTTTTTATTCATTGTTTTTTCTAATGCTATCCTATGTATGATAAACAAAAAAAAAAAAAAAAAAAGACTAATAGCATTACTTAAATAATAAAATGCAATATATATTTTTCATTATTTGATTTAATTCTATCATCCGTGTGATAAACCCAAAAAAACAAAAACAAAACAAAAACAAAAAAATTGGCCAATAGCATCATTACAATTAACCAGTCCCGTGCAGTAGCACGAGGTTACATACTAGTAAAGATGAAAAAGAAAGGTCATAAGAGAGTTTATGAACCATACCATTACGGCATTACTTGTTCACTTGGGGCTCTAAATTTTGAGATTTCAAGTTTCAACTATACAAGTGGTGGAGGTAGGATGTGTAATTGATAAATGTTTCTTTGTGAAATCAAAAAGTCACACTCTCTACTTCATAAAAATGATGGAAGAACTGAAGAAATTAAAAAAGAACCGGAAGGAAAAAAGAAAAAAAAAAAAAAAAAAGGGTAGATGAGTTAGGATCGATGATGTTGGAGATTTAAGGGAGATGGGCTAAGAAAAGTATGAAGATTGCTTATTTAGCAAGTGCCTATCCAAATGCATCTGCCAGCGAAAGCTGGTGCTGTTTGCAACTATATGGTAGTGCTGATTAGGTGAGTTGCAAACCTGAAGGATGAAAACTTTTTTTTCACTTTTATCTGTTGAGATAATTATTTAAAAAAATTGTGTGTTTAATGTAAGTTTGTGAATGTCTAATCATTGCAATTTTATTGATATAATATCACAAATATTTTTTTTAACCGGACAATGAGGGGCCAAATGCATATCTATTCCTTAAAAAAAATTAAAATGATTTGGATAACTCATAGTTAAGTATATCTACTCAATCTTTTTCAAAAATTTGGGGGGACCATAGCCCCCTTCGGCCTCAATGTGGCTTTGCCACCAATTGCTGTAAAAATGACCATATAAATTATATGAATGGAGCCAAAAAAAAAAAAAAAAAAACTCTTGTTAAGCGTAAAATGGACACAAGCCGACTCCTGTAATTTGTTCTAGCCTAACTGGTAGTACGTTTCCTTCTCCAAAAAATAAAAATTGTAGTGCATTTTTTTCGGCATGTGAGTGTGACTTGCTGTTCGTTTTTGAAGTCATACATTGCCCATTTTTGGTCGTTTTAGGATTTTGATCTTTTGTTGAATTGGGTAGAGTCTTAAATTAAACATATCTCAATCGGATAGGGTCTTAGAACGGAGGGGATACCATTTAAGGTGAAGCACTTAGCCCCATTTGAAAAGTTAGTAGGAAAAAAAAATTCCTTGAAATGAAGGAAAGCAATTTTGTTTCCAAATAGTAAGTTTACTTTCCAAAGTCAAATCATAGGCTTATGAAATTAATTTTTAATGGCAATATCATGTTTCCATTTAAAAATGTGCCCCCCCCCCCCCCCCCCCCCCCTCTCTCTCACCGCAAAATTTGACCGTCCATACGTTGGCCAATATCGTAGTTTCCACTTTCCATGCATTAGTTTTGTACAGCTGTGGGGCAAATGGCCACAGACTTTACAATGGTCACTCTTTGTACTCGAGTTACAGTTATGCTAATATCTTGATAATAAAATTTCTATCTTTGTTATCAAAAAAAAAAAAAAAATCACATTTTATTAAATCTTTCTATGAATTGCACATGCTACCGACTTTCGTTCGGTTCATCAAAAAACTACCGACTTTCGTTTGGTTTGTTTCGATGGAAAATGTTATGTGAAAATAGTTTTTTGTATTTTCTAATATTTGGTAGCATTAGAAAAAATGAGTTAAAGGAAAACTATTTTTGGTCAATATAAAAAGTATGACTTATTGTGAGGGTTATTTTGTGTTAATGGGCCAAGGTCCATTCTATTGTGCTTAACCCATTGAATGGTGTGTTTGGGAGTTGGGACTGGCCTATTATTCCAATGAGACTATGTCACAAGCCAGCTTGTGCGCAAGCTAGGCGTTCCCAACGTGTAGACAAGGCAAGGAGTGTTACAGCATACTGGGTATCTTAGCAAACACAGCAAATAATGCTACAACAAAGTAACTAATACAACAATAGGGTTATAAATGAACCAAGCCGATCATGAACAACTCGGACTCGGCTCGATAAAAAATTTGTTCATGTTTGTTTGTTTATAAAGAAACCAAGCTTAAGCCTTAGTTTTAGGTTCGTTTAATAAACAACCTGTGCCTAAGCCAAAAAAAAAAAAAAAAAAAAATTGTTCATGAACAAGCTTATGAGTTATTAGGCTTGATACAAAACAATTCAAGTATAGGCTCATTTATAAGTCTATATGTATGTTGATGCCCACTTTTGACGAAAGGCCCAATGGCAGAAGAAGCCCAATAATAAGGAAGTAGAAGGAGAAAGAAAATATGAATGGTAAAAGCAAGTTAGTAAACCCAATGGGCCAACATGGCAGAAATGACAGCCAGCAAGTCCATGAGAAGAATAAGAGGTAAAAATGAAGTAAGTGGGTCAAGAAAGCCCAAGGAAAGAGGTAGCAAACTCTATAAGCCAACATGGCAGGAATGATAGCCAGCAGGCCCATGGGAAGAATAAGAGGTAAAGATGAAGTAAATGGGCTGATGAAGCCCATTGAAAGAAGTAACGAGCCCAATGGGCCAATATGGCTAGCAAACCCATGGAAAGAAAGAGGAATGGTAGAAATAGTAACCTAATGGGCTATACGGGCAAAGGCCCTTGTTTGGACAATGCCCATTCCACTGAGGGACGAAAAAGGTAATGCAAGCTCAAAAGCCCACACATTCCTCACGCCGCAGAAGACAAACATTACCCAATACGCGTGGTAGAAGAATACGATGCAGGAGCGGCAGAATTGGCGTGGGAACGAAAGAAGACAAACGCAGATAGAAGTGGCATTCGCACAAGGCCTAGGGCACTACCTACGTGTATCCAGCCAATACATGGGAGGTGAGCCTTCGGTCAAGGGATTTAAGGGGTGTGGTTTGGCAATGGGGAGAAAAGTGGTCTATTTTGGGGTTCCTGTCGAGACTCATTTTTAGGAAAATGCTTTGCTAGGATGGCATTTCTTCCCAAAGAGGTAAATACAGGTTGGGACCACTTGATGCATGCCATAGGGGTAGGTATAGAGAGCCGTCAACCCTTATCTGTTTATGGGAGGCAAGATAGTGAGTGGGAGGAAAACAAAATAAGAATTTTGTCTGGAAATGGAGAGTGGTGTGGCAAGCACACTCTGAGCAGAGGTAATAGCCGGGCAACCAACAGGTTAGTGGGCAGTTCTAGAGAGATGCCCATAAGAAACCAAAAGTAGTTAGTACAGCCTTATGGACAAAGGAAGAAATCTCATTAATTTAAGCAAGTATAAAAAGGGATAGAGGTAACCATGAATAGGGATACATAGAGAGAGGGGAAAAGGGTAGACGGAGAAAGAAAACACATAGAGAGAAGAAAAGAGAGAAGAAACCTAACAAAAAGAGAATAAGAAAACCAAGTGGTAAGGAAGAGCTAAAGATGTAAGGCAGAGAGGGTCATGACAAAAATAGAGGCATGCATCAATAGATTGACTTTTCTCTCCCCTTGACATTAAAAAAAATTAAATAAATAAATGTGAAAGCTCGAATTTGTGTGAAAACACAAGAGCTTGTTTAGAACCCCAATTAAAAATTACGACTCGGTTAATTTTATTCTTACTTATCTAAGTGCAGAAATAAGAGTAAATGTGCGCAATGAACCGATACTACTCTAGTACATAAACATGAACAAAAAACAATAAAAGTAAAGTACAAGAGTAAGGGAAGAGAGATGCAACCACAAGATAACACCAAGATGTGTTATCGAAGAGGAAATCGAAGAACTTGGAGAAAAATCTCTCTACCGCCCTCTAAGTGGTAATCGATCCACTAAAGAATAAAGTTGGAGTACACGAATAATAAAAGACCCTCCAAGCCTAGTCTACCCCATGTACTTGAGCCCTCCAAGCTCTTGCTACCAACTGACTTAATAAAGCCTTGTCTTCTCTAGCTCTCTAGATCACGCAATATGCTCGATCACATTCGCTAAGCCTCACCGGCTTCTTTTGGCAATTCCCAAAACTTTCCAAGTTCCAAAACACTCTCTACACTCTGAAAATGTGTAAGTTGTGTTTGAGTACAAATCTCCTCTCAAGGTATGACAATGGGAGAGGGAAGGAGAAGAGGCTAGAATGATTTCTCACTAAGGATGAGTAGCTCTTTCTCTAAAAGATGGGAGTGTGTGTTGTAGAAAACCTATCTAGGGTTTTTCTTTCTGAAAGCACTCCTTGCAATTTTTGTGGGTAATGAGGATATATATAATATGGATGAAGGGTAAGAAAGTCATACTCAAAAATTCTCCAGGCAGATTGTTTCGCGAGTACTTCGCGAGAAGGCCTTACCCGCGAGACATTTGCGAAATTGATAGCTTAGCATGACTTTTCAGTTTCCAACATGTGTTTCTCATGTGCCCTTTTCGCGGGAACTCTTCTCGCGAGCTACTTGCAAGCCAATCGTGAAACTGCACTGATTCTTTATTTCATGCTTGATTCTTCACCAACTGAATACTAAACTTAATACAATAAAATCCCACAAAATAGAAGGAACAAAATAAAGCAAATACAACACTTATTGTCATGAAATAAAACTAACATAAAACATAGTTGTAAATCACAATTTTGCAAATATTTTTTAATTCAAAAGTTGCGCATTCAGATGCTTCTCTTGCAAGAAAAAGTGCCGACTATAGAGTATATGCGGTTGAGTGTCTATTTTGCGAAAAAAAAAAAAAAAACAAACTGCTTTTGGCTTTGAATTGTCAATGTTTGACGAAGCGCAAGGTCACAGTTACAAGTCACAGGCAAGTAGGCAACACTAACTATCTAGTATCTAGAAGATTGGTCTCAAAAAAAAAAAAAAAAAAAAACTCGTTAAAAAACACATTTGAGCTTTGAGTTATGACATCTCGGTAATCTCATATTCAATTGAATTCTTTTCAATCTTGATTAATTTAAGCCCTACCAAACGAACAACTAGTCCATCAATTGGTCATGTTTGGTTTAATTTGAATTTCTATGGCAGCCTTTTTCTGTGCTGAGAATTGAGAAAATATAAGACATTTTAATTAAAACATCTTCAATTTGTTTGCTCTACCTACAGCTCTACCCAGAACCGATTATAGCCACAATCCGATCTACTTTAGAAGGTACCGAAAATAAAAGTGTTGAAATAAAAATTTCTACTTTTTGCAAGTGAGTATTTGGATGCAAAATTGCTTTTCATTTAATGTAAAAAGAAAAAAAAAATCTAATTCACTGTCTCAGAATATATGTATATATGGGCAAAACTTAGATACAATATTTAAGTACTGTTTCTTAAGTTTCATCTTTAAGATTCTGCTATGTAAATTTTTTTCTCATGAGATGAAAGTGTATATTTTAATTAAATAGCCACATGGTTAAATCTTAACAGAAGAACCTAAAGAACAGCACCTAAGGTACTGTCCTATATATATATATATATATATATATATATATATTTCATTCTAGTCTAATCTATATATATATGTGTGTGTGTGTGTGTGTGTGTGTGTGTGTGTGTGTAAGTCTCCCTCTTGGAAACTTGAACCTCGGTTCTTGCTCCTCACTTGGAGTGACCATCGCACCAAGGGTGCAAGGTAAAAATGGAGAATAAGTGCTTCACCTAGCATATTCTCAAAAATTGATATTAAAAAATACTCCTAAAAAAAATGCAGATTGATATACATTTTGAATTTAAGACCCTACTTGATTCACAAAATCAAAATCCTAAAAATAGCAAGAATCACTGAAAACGTGACAAGGGTCACAATAATTTTTGATCTCTCATTGGCCACCCATTTAAATTTGGATTTCTACAATAATTGTACGGCATAATTGTGAGATTTAGAAGTTTGAGAGGTTAAAAAAAAGAAAAAAGAAGAAGAAGAGTAAGAGCATTAGCATTGGGGAATGCAAATGCCAAATGTAAGGAGAATTTGGCATTTGTAGCCCTAAAGTGCTCTGCATCAGAGAATTGTAAACCCAAGTATTGCAAATTTTTTTGCAATACTGCTACAGTGCAATTTCTACCTTTAGAATTGCATTGTAGCACAATTCTAAAACAAAAAACTAATATTTTATTGTGTCTCTCTCTCTATCCGACTCTCAATCTTTGATTCTCTCTCCTTTTAGTCCTCACTCACTCCCTTTCTTCAGACTCAAAACTCCATAGCCACCAAAACTCCAGATCAATGTGGTGGAGTGGAGATCAGCGTTTGGGGTTTGGCACAAAGATCGATGTTTGGGTGTGGTGTGGAGATTCGCATTGGGCTGTGGGTTTGCCGTGGGTTTTGTTTGGGTTTGTCGTGGGTTCGGATCGGTGTGGGTTTAGGTGTGGTGTGGAGATCGGCGTTGGGCTGTGGGTTTGTCATGGGTTTTGTTTGGGTTTGTCATGGGTTGTGTGGGTTCGGATCGGTATGGGTTTAGGTGTGGTGTGGAGATCGGCGTTGAGCTGTGGGTTTGCCGTGGGTTGCGTGGGTTCGGATCAACGTGGGTGATCGGTGTTTGGGTGATCGGCGTTGGGCTGTGGATTTTTGCAGGTGGTTTTTTTTTGGGTGATCAGTGTGGTGTTTGGGTGATCGGTGTTTGGTGTTTGGTGGTTTGGTTTTTTTTTTTTTTTGGTGTTGATGGTAGATTATGGGTTGCAAGTGGTGGTGGTGTCAGGTGTGTATAGTGCAGCAGTGGTGGGCATGTGGTGATGGTGTTTTCTGTAAAATTTGTGGTTGTTGAACAAAAAAAACGAGAAAGAAAGAATAAATTATGGTAATTGGGGGATATATTATTTTAATAAGTAGAATATAAAAATAAAAGTTTAGGATGCTGGAGATATTGTAAAATGATATAGTATAATGATAAAGTGACTTTTTGGGATGGTAAAATAGAGTAGAATTGGAATTCCCTAGTGCTAATGCTCTAAGAGTTTGAAAGTTTAACAAGTTTTCTAATTCAAAAATTGAAATTGAAAATCAATTTTCAACTTTGAGTAGCACCATTTCCGCATTCATTATTTCCTACTAATATAGTGTAGTATTACTATAGCATATTTTTTAGATACTATGCATTGAAATTCAAATCTCAAACGAGTCACATCAGTAAAATTTGTCGGCAATTTGCCTGCCCCAATAAGTTTTTAGTACAGGCGGAGATAGAACTCCAGATCTTTTATGTAATTATCAGAGATTTTACTAGATGAATTAACTGAAATTAATATCATGAGATGTAGGAGTTGGTTAAAGCGTCACCATCTATTTTATTTTATCACATTTAGTTTAGAGTTTTATCAAGGTGATAATTAGAATTTTCCTATCCAGTTGTCTCCTATGAGATGTCAAATTGTTCATAGATAGGCTAATATTTTATTCAATAATTTGGCAGTTTGGGCTGTATTGTATGTTTATTTTCTTCCCAAAAAGAAATGCTGCCTGGGCCTACCTTTGTTTCCAGGCCAGGAAAGAGATGGAGTATTTATTATGTGCTGTTTTATATATGTTGATTTTTATCTTATTCGGAAAAGATGCCACCATCTCTGTCTGTGCTTTAGAAATATTCGTAGTCATCATTTGCGTCATTAATAAAATTTGAAAGATTTTAGTTATAAATGATATTTGAAATTTTGTACATTATTTTTATACTATCATTTTACCTCACATGTTTTTTACATGATAAAGTTTACAATAAATCTTATTGTGTACCAATTTTCTGTGTTAATCTATTTGAAAATTGTTGGACTTGGAGGATTTGGTGGGATGTATCATATTATAGGTCCCTAACTAGTAACTAGTCCACCCCATGTGTGGCACTAAAGAGTAAAGAGAGTAAAATACTAAAATAATAAAATGACAAAATATCTTAAACCATGTACGTTCGGTCAAAGAGATGACTAAGAAAGATAGAAAAATATTGGCGAAAAGTCATTTTCAGTCCTTATATTTTTAAGCGATTCTCATTTTAGTCTATGCATTTTATTTTTATTGCTTTTAGTCTTTATTTTGAAAAACGCTTTCCATTTTGATCCCTACCGTTATATTATAAACGAAAAAAAGCTAACGTGACAAACAATAAAAATAAATAATAATAAATTAATACCCACGTAGCTTAAAATTAATAATAAAAAATATTTTTTGACATTAAAAAAATGTCATGTTAACATCTAAATTAAAAAAATTAATTTATTAATTTTAACTAAATAAAAAAAATTAAAAACAGAATTAAAAACTAAAAATTACATAAATTGAAATTTAAGTGTGCGCTGAACAAAAATAACAAAAACACAGACTCAAATCCAAGAACACAAACCCAGAAATCAGCTTTGCCGCTTCGACGAGTAAACCCAGACAATCAGTGCTCTTGGTCAAAACTGTGGCGTTTAAGAGAGAAGAAGAAAGCAGTAGAGAATATATTGAAAAAAATTTTGAACTAGAAAATTTAAACTTGTGTAGGTCCACTGGGCAGGCTAGCACGTATGAATTAAAGGCAGGTGAGTCTTTTTCTTTTCTCTGTGTGTACTCACAAACAGAAATTCAAAGCACCAGATGGGTCTAAGGTGGCTCGAGTTGATAGTCCCTCGCAATGGGTCTTGGTCAAAGGAGTGGCGTGGAGCGGTCAGATCTGCGCCGAAGCTTGGTCCAGTGATGGCGCACGAGGTGAAGGCTTCCAGCGGTGCAGCATTGACAAAGATTGGGCTCGAGGGTCGATGGAGATGGTTTGGTGTCACGATTGGAACAGGTCAACAGATGGTGATCTAAAGGCTGGACCGTCGTCATCGTGGTGTTGGATGGCGAAACTTGAAATCGCCGTTGGGTCCGCTGCTGGTGATGGAGGCTAACAGCGGCGCTGACTTCTTATGGGTCTGATCTGCCTGTGTGGATTATGGGTATTCCTGATAAGGGTTTTCTTTATGGCAGATGGCTTTTGTGTTGGTATTGTGGCTTGATGGGATGAGAAAACAAAAGAGAAGAAAACGAGATCATTAATTCATGTTTTTTAGTCAAAACTGTGGCGTTTAAGAGAGAAGAAAACGAGAACAAGAGCACTGATTGTCTGGGTTTACTCGTCGAAGCGGCAAGGCTGATTTCTGGGTTTGTGTTCTTGAATTTGAGTTTGTGTTCTTGTTCAAGACACAATTCGATCTCAATTCATATAATTTTTAGTTTTTAATCCTGTTTTTAATTTTTTTTATTTAGTTAAAATTAATAATTTAATTTTTTTATTTAGATGCTGATATGGCATTTTTTAATGCCAAAAAATATTTTTTATTATTAATTTAAGCCACATGGACATTAATTTATTATTATTATTTATTTTTACTATTTGCCACGTCAGCTTTTTTTGTTTATAATGTAACGGTAAGAACCGAAACGAAAAGTGTTTTTCAAGATAGGGACTAAAAACAGTAAAAATAAAATGTAAACACTAAAATGTGAATCGCTTGAAAATGTAAGGACTAAAAGTAACTTTTCGCCAAAAATATTTTAGAACAACTTGGTTGATTTTGTAGATAAATTCACATTATCAATAATTTTTTTGATGGACGTCATTTCACAATAAGATGGAATAAATACAACTCTTAGTAAAGTTAAAGAAAGCAGATTTCTATTCACCTCTTAATTAATTAATTAATTAAAGTTACATTAATTTACCAAATACCAGCAAGTAGCCCACCAACTTGAAGGACCTACTTTATTTTTTAGCAGGTTTTCAAAGCTCTCTATTCAAATCAGTAGGAAGAAAGGTTTTGGGGCGTTGAAAATTGAGATGTGCAAGGCTTATGATAGGGTTATTTAGAATTTCTTTAAGGTGGTGATGGTGATGCAGAGCTGAGTCATAAATTTAAATGCACTTTCTTATCTGGTGGGAGTAGCTGGCAGGATCACATTCTCCGAGAATTTTCATAATTTCTCCTGTTTTAGACACTCAGATTTTATTTTCAATTTGTTTTACATCAATTTGAAGGACTTACTTTATTTTTTTATCGGATGTCCGACGATACTTTATTTTTAAGCAGGCTATGCATACGCCATACATGGGAAACCTACAAAATTCTGTTGGCTGATTTAGACACTAGGATTTCTTTTCTTAGCCAAGTATGCTAGAGAGGTTTTTTTTTTTTTTTACACATTGGAATTAATCCCAATGTTTTGAATTCCATTTCGGATACTACGCTGAATTGGCTACTGGAATGAAATATTTTGGTACCGATGTGTACCGGTGTATCGTTATGAGATTATGCACTTGTAGGGTCAGTTTTCGTAGCCCAAGCACCAAAGGTATGGATTATAGGCCCAACGAATCCAAGACAATGAATTTGTAGAGAGTGGGTGAAAGAGCTGGGCTGGTTATGAATTAAACAATAATTGGACGGAAATAATATGAAATAGTGCCCGGGAAACTCAATGAATGACTGTCCGAAGAGGTGTTTTATTGAATGAACAGTAGTTACAATACTCAGAGCTACAGTAAAGTTTTTCTTTCTTCTCTCTTCCCTTTTTTCCGGTCCCCCTATTATCAGGAGCCTTTCTTCTTTATATAGCATCCTTCCCTATCATCTCCATCGTTTACTTGTTCTTCATCTGTGTACCTACTTGAGTACATGTCACGTCGTGTATCTTCTTTATCTCTTTGTGAGTAGCGGTAGCTGAGGTTACACTGTTCAGGGGTCTTCTCCACATAAATGCAGCCAGAAAAGTTGCTGCAGTGCATTAAATACGGTGGTAGCAGCTTTTCTTTTAAATATTTCTTTGCCCTTATCGTCCCCCGACATGCCTAGAGTTTATTTTCGTCATTGAGATTGCTGGGAAAGTCATTAAGACCTTCCTAAGGCTCATCTGGTCCAAACTAAACACACCCGAGGACTGAAGTGTCTTCGGAAAAAAGGTAACCTCTTCGGACTACTTTCCTCCTCCACCTCCGAGCTTCCAGCCTTCAGATATACTCTGCCCGAACTAGATATGGCTCTTCGAACATACAGTACTCCTCAACATAGGGCTCTAGGCCCACTAAGTAGATTTGGGCTTTTACCCTCACAGCACTGAATATATATATATATATATATTGAATAATATAAAATTTTAATTAAAAAAATAGGTACTAATTTGAATTAATGAATTTAATATAGACTTTTATTAAATTCCAAATAAAATTATAAGCTTTGTTTGAAAAGAAAAAAACAAAAAACTCAACTCTGGTTTTTTGTTGTTGTTGTTGTTGTTGTAAATAAACCATATTGTAGAGATATTTGTAGAGATAATCATTATTAAAAATGTATTACTTATTAGTTTTTGTTATTGTTGTTATTATTATTATTACTACTACTATTATTAAGTGTTTTTATTTTAATGGCTATAATTCAATGAGAAATTATATGTCTATAACATTTTTACAACAAATCTTAAGTGGCAGGTTGTTACTGGTTGTTATTGTTGGGGCAAAAAAGTAATCTTAGTATTAGTTTCAAATTTGAACCAATAACAACTAACCACCTGTAATTTGTTGTAAAAATGTTGTAAATTGTTGTAAACATAGCATCTCTTTAATTCAATATAGAGTTTTTGAAAAAATTCCTAATAAAGTGATTGGAATAATTATTAAGAAAAAGCAAGTTTGGCTATTCTGTAAATAAAGATACATGTTGGGGGCATTTGTAAACAACGAACCTTCCAAGAAATTTCCAAGGTCCACTGCCAAAGCATGGACTAGAAATCTAAATTAGATTTAAATGAGCAAGATATAAAATGATAAAGACGAATCAAGTTTAGGATTTTAAACTTCTTCAAAAAAAAAAAAAAAAAAGATTAGTATTTTTAAGACCACATGTGTAGCTTCTCAACCTGCATTGATTAAAGAGTGTGAGTCCCTTCAAACCTATTCTTTGCTGATGATAATCTTATTTTCTGCAAAGCTACTATTGAAGAGTGTGAGTCCCTTCAGAGAATTTTGAAAGTCTATGAAGATGCATTAGGACAGCAATTAAATAGGGCGAAGACTTCGCTTTACTTTAGTAGTAATACAGCCATTGAGATTCAGGAAGAAATCAAGAACAGGTTTGGGGCACAAGTTATTAAACAACACGAAAAGTATCTGGGCCTACCATCTCTCGTGGGGAAGAATAGGAAGAACTCTTTCAAGGGAATTAAAGAGAAGCTGGAAAAGAAGCTAGTAGATTGGAAGGAAAAACTACTCTCAAAAGCAGGGAAGGAGATTCTGATCAAAGCAGTGGCACAGGCAATTCCTACGTATGCCATGAGCTGTTTCAAGATCCCGGATAAACTCTGTGATGAGATGACTAGTCTTATGAGGAATTTTTGGTGGGGGCAACAAAGAGATGAGAGGAAGATGGCTTGGATTAGTTGGGATAAACTCTGCACTCCTAAAGCTCAAGGGGGGTTGGGGTTAAAACAACTAAAACAATTTAATCTTGCCTTATTAGCTAAAGAGGGATGGAGATTACAAATGGGAGGAGACTCATTGTTCTATCGTGTATTTAAGGCAAAGTTTTTCCCTAAGAGTGACTTTCTACAAGCTGGTCTAGGAGCTAATCCATCGTCTGCGTGGCGAAGAATCATGGCGGGACAGAATGTTGTCAAAAAAGGAATGAGATGGCAGGCAGGAAATGGCCAAAGTATCCGGATTTGGATGGATAAATGGACCCTAAACCCCTCTACATACAAGATCGTATCCCCTCCGAGTGGTCTTCCTTTGGAGGCTCAGGTGTGTGAGCTTATTGATCCAACACTTGGCACATGGAAGACTGATTTGATTCAGAGCATCTTTCTCCCATATGAAGTTGATGACATATGTAGTATTGCATTGAGTTCAAAACTTCCCGAGGACAGGCAGGTCTGGGCTCCTACAAATAATGGAAAATTCAGTGTTAGAAGCGCCTATAGAGTGGTTGTTGAGCTTACCTTTGAAGGCTCGGCTGGAACTGTTTCTGAGGATAGCAGGTTGAGGAGTTTCTGGAAAGGGTTATGGCGGCTTAACATCCCTCATAAGGTACGCTATTTTGCATGGCGAGCTTGCCGAGACACATTGCCCAACAAAGAAAATCTAGTGCGTCGGAAAGTATTGAATGAAGGAGTGTGTAAGCTGTGCAATTCGGGTTTGGAAAGCTCTTGTCATCTGTTTTGGGAGTGTAGCCGAGCACGTGAGGTTTGGGATAGTTTAAAACTATTCAGTATTCAGTCATCCATACATTTCTCTTCGTTCATGGATTTGCTCTGGTTCGGAGCGGTTGAAGCAGAATGGGACTCGGCATTGACTGAAAAAGTAGTTATGGTTGTGTGGGCTATATGGTCGAATAGGAATGAATGAAGGCATGGGGGAGTGATGAAATCTGCTACAAGAATTAGGACTGAGGTGTTGGAATATTTAGCTGAATACCAGGAATGCGTAGAGGTGCCGAAGCAACGAAGGGAAGTTCAGCCTGAGGTTTGGAAGCCACCACCGAGAGGCATGTTTAAGCTTAACGTCGATGGGGCTGTTTTTGCTGATTAGAGAGCTGCTGGTGTGGGTGCTTTGATTCGGGATGAGGAAGGTAATGTTATTGGAGCCCTTAGCAAGAAGATTTCAGCCCCCCTTAAAGCAGTGGAGATTGAGGCGAAAGCAGTGGAGGTGGGTTTGCAATTTGCTAAAGATCTTAGTGTACAAGAGTTTATTCTTGAAGGTGACTCCCTATTGGTGATCAATGCTCTAAAGGATCTCTTTCCGCCACCATCATCTGTGGCTGCTATTATTTCTAGCTCTTTATCTGTTTCTCAAGAGTTTAGACTGGTTGGGTTTTCACATATCCGTAGGCATGGCAATAGGCCAGTCCATTTATTAGCTAAATATGCCTCTGGTATAGATGATTATTCAGTTTGGTTAGAGGAGGAACTGTGTTTCCTTAACCAAACGCTGATTAAATATGTAACCTTTTCTTCTTTGGCTTAATAAAGTTTTTAGTATTTCCCATAAAAAAAAAAAATAAAATAAAAAATATGGGTCTTGTTTAGAAATCATGCGTCTCTAATGACACTGACAGTGGAGGTTGGAAAGGCCATCAAAACGGCAAAGTCAAATTTGAAACAAACTAAAAAAAAATTAGGAAATTAAATAAATTAATAAATTTTTTTTTAATTCAATAGTTGCGCATTCAGATACTCCTCTTACAAGAAAACGTGCCGACTAGAGTAGAAGCAGCTCAGTGTCTGTTTTACTAGATATTAACATATTAGATGTGATATAGATTTATAATTTTAACTATAATTTTAACAAATTATATGAATTTTGACTAATAAACATATATATATATATATATAAGTAAATATTTATATTTATCAGTAAAAGCAATTTTGAAATAATAATTAATTATTAATCAGTACCAAAATATTTTATTTTTCCGACCAAATCAAAGCCACTTCTAGTACAATATTAACTCCTTTGATTCTGACCCCAACCTATTAGCCAACCCATTCACGAAGTTAACAGGTGATCCAACAATGGATATAGACATATAGTTTAAGTCTAGTCAATTGAATATTCTATTGGACCAGATGCTGTTTGAACTCATATACGGTCCACCTCCACCCTCAAACAAAACATCCAATCGGTGATTTTCAAACAAATTATTTTTGTATTTTTTTTTTACAAAAATTTTTGTCTCTATTCACTCTTTTTAAGTACTATATATTATTCTTTTTAACTTTTTTGATCACTTTTTTTTTTTTTTTCTTTTTTACTTTAACAGTCACCAAACCGGTGCTTGTTAACAAATCCAAGCTGGTGCTTGTTTGAACTCATATACGGTCCACCTCCACCCTCAAACAAAACATTCAAACTACTGAGTGTTTAGTTAGCACTTATAAAAGTTACAGTTTGAGAGATAAATTATCAAAAAGGACAATATATATATATAAGGGAGTTTATTTCATACTTAAATCAACTACTTGTGATAAATTCATACTGATTTTAATTTGAACATATTATTACAATTATTTTTTTCTCTTTCTAAAAAAAATATTTTTTTCTTATCAATATTAGCTAATAATAACCTACCACTTAAAATTTATTGTGAAAGTATTATGAAAATATTATGATAAAAATTGATACTAAATTTAATTTGAACGTACTATTAAAATTTTTTTTTCTTTTTCTAAAAGATTTTTTTTTCTCTCAAATATTAGCTAATAATAACCTACCATTTAAGATTTATTATGAAAGTATTATGAAAATATTATGATAAAAATTGATACTGATTTTAATTTGAACGTACTATTAAAATTATTTTTTTCTCTTTCTAAAAAAATTATTTTTTCTCACCAATATTAGCTAATAATAGCCTACCACTTAAAATTTATCGTGAAAATATTGTAATAACATTTCCTTCCTTTTTCCTTTTTTTTTTCCCTCTTTTTTTGTCCTCCATTCACTTACCCATTTCCTTCTTTTCTTTTCTTTTTTTCTTTTTTTTCCCTCTTTTTTTTCTCATCCACACACGTACCCTCACTCTTTTCCTTTTGTCTTTCTTTCCTCTCTTTTTCCATACCACTTCTTCCTCCAAGCTCCAAAATGTTCCACTGAGCTCTTCTTCTTCCTCTTTCTTTTTTCTTTTCCTTCTTTCCCCTTTTTCCCTACCACTTCCTCCAGAACATTCCACTTTTCTTTTTTTGTTCCTTCTTTCCTCTTTTTCCCTTCCACTTCCTCCAGTTGCCGCAAAGCTTTTTTTGTTCCTTCTTTCCCTTTTTTTTTTTTTTTTTTTTGACAATTCGATGATGATGATGAAGAAGATGAAGATGATTGAAACATAAGGAAATCCCTCATCTCTCTCCTTAATTCTCAGATCCCTTAAGTCTCTGCCACCATTGTGTTTGTATTTGATTTTGATTTTGGGTTTGGGTTATGGGTTTTCAGTTAATGGTTTAATTTTGAGTTGATTTTCTGTAGATTTTGGGTTTGATTTTGAGTTGATTTTTTTTTTTTTGGGTTGATTTTGAGTTAGGTTTGAAATGGGTTTTGTTGATTTTGTTGATTGTGGTGGTAGACCGGTGATAGTTGGGTGGTGTTGTGTTTGTAGCAGCACGGTGAGGGCAAAGTAGAGAGAAGAGATGAGAGGAATGAGGAACAAGCGTGAGAACTGAGAACTGATGAAGGGTAATTTGGTAATTGCTCAACTCACCCCAATGAATATATCAAAACGCGCACGGACTTTTGGCTCTATGGACCTCCAAAGCTCCAAATCAAGGATGTGCGTTCTCTTCACAAATATAAAACACTATTTTTGGGCTGGCTTTTTTCAAAATGTGACTTTTGGGTTGAAAAAGTTGAAACAAACGGGCACTTATTTCACCATACATAAAGCTGAAAGCTCTAGCCTTTTCCACTCCGATACATCACACTAGCATTTCCAAAAGGCCAAACCATCTCCCTCTTAGCATTTGCATCCGGTATTTATCAAATATCCTACTCCCTGCGTCTCATTTTTTTTTTATCTTATTTGAAAAATCAAACTTTTTAAAGGAATATCATTTATTGTTTTGTCTACCTTTAAAAATTGTATAAGTTTCCCAAACTACTCTTAAAAAATTTATCAAAAAATTGAATTAGTAAATTAATAGGGGTATAATAGGAACATTAGTAAATTAATAACTTTTATTTTTAGAAAACAGGGCAATATTTTAGGACATCTCAAAATGGAATAGAGGACAAAAAAAGTGGGACGGAAGAAGTATTTTCTTATTTTAAAGCTACTTTATATATTATACCATACCATTTTACAATATATTCAACACCTCATTTCTTATTTACATCATCTATTCATTAAAATATTAATTTCACAACCTCTTTCTCTCTCTTCCTCTCCTCTCTCTCTCTTTTCCCTCTCAGTCTCTCTTCCTCTTCATTTTTCTATGTCTAAAAGATCACCACCACCATTAAATATATTTTAAAAATCCAACCACCACCAAGAAAAAAAAAACTAACAATCACTGTCACTCACATCCCAGCTAATCCACCACGCCACTAGCTAGCAACCACCACCACAACCACAATAGCCACCACCATGCCAACCACCAAAACCCATTAAGAAAACCACCAAACCCACCACCAACAACAACCACCACAAGAAACAGCCACCATAAAAACCACCAAGAGGAAAAAAAAAAACACACACACACACACACACACACACACAAAGAAACCACCAATAACAACCACGAGAAATAGCCACCACCGCTGATCTCGCCAATCTAGAAACCCACCACACTGATCTCCAACTCAACCGCACCATCACGCCGATCTCCACCAGTGGAATTAGACAACAAATTTGGGTTCTATGTGGCAAAGACGGTGGCTGTTCTCTGCAATTCTTGTGGGTATTAGCAATTGTTGAGAATAACACCACTTTAGCAACGGTATGGTGGATTTGTGGACTAGTGTTTTGATATGGGTTTGAAACTAGGTTAATGATCACGGTTGGAGCTCCGTTGATTGTAGAGAGAATCTGGAGTTTGAACTATGGCAGTGGTATGAGGGAGAAACATAGAGATGATAAAGAAGAGGGAGAAAGAGAGGAAAGTGAGTGAGAGACAGAGAAAGACAAAGAGTCAGAGGAATAAAAAAATGAAATTTATGTTTACAATCCGTGAATAGTAAAGTGTATATGTAGAAGTGCACAGTAGCAATATTGTAAAAATTTTAGCATATAGACATCCAGATAATGCATGTATTTTGTGGTTTTTTGTGATTTTATGCTAAAAAATTGGATATCCGGAGTTTTACAACTCCAAATACTAATGCTCTTATTCTTCATCAAAAGATTTCTAACCCATTTTTTCTTCCGAAAATACCTCGAATTAGAAACACACTTCTCGCAGCCACAGTGGTGGTTTTTCTGATGATGAAGCTAAGAGGATCTTCCATGAAGAAGATCAACAAAATTTGATGAAGAATCCTTCACCACTGGTGTCGACACTCCTCATGTCTCATCTTCGCTTGGTGGAACGGACTGGGCTCCTTCTCGTGTTCAAGTGCCACCATTTGCCCCCAATCCAGGGACCCTTATTCTAGTGGCGACTCTAGGATTTTTTTTAGGGTGGTTACTAAAAAACTTAAACTTTTCAAAATTTAATAAAGAGACAACTTGAATATATTAACATCACAAAAAAAAAAAAAAAAAACGCAAATACATGAAATATTACAATTTTTTGTACTAGCGAAGAGAGGAAAAAAAAAAAAAAGAATAATAAGAGATAAAGTGGAAATTGAATATGCTAATATGAGAATAATAAAGTGACCACAACAATTTCATAACAAATGTTATGTAACAAGCTGTTACTAGTGGGTAAAACATGTCAATATTGAACCCAAATTACAATTAGTAACAACTTACTGCATAAGATTTATTGTGAAAATATTATAGATGTAGTAGCATTACTATTATTTTTGTTGAATTCAAATTCTTGTGATTCTCAGGTCATTTGTTTAACATTTTTATTAGAGTAGTAAAAAAAAGTTATCATAGTATATAATATATTTTTTTTCAAGTTAAGGTGGTCACTTAACAGATTAATTTAAGGGTAAAATGCAAAACTGACCCTCTGAGTTTCTTCAGATTTCATTTCAGTCCTCTAATTTTGCTTTTGTTCATTTCAGTCTTTTAACTTTCAAGTTTATTCAATTAAGACTTTTCCATCAACTTTTGTTATATGTTGTGGTTAATTTTTCAATTTTATAAAATTTTCTTCAAATTTTATAAATTAAAAAATTCAATTAATAATTGAAAAATATTTTCCATATTTTTTTTTTCAAAAAATTTTAACAAAAGTTAACGGAAATGCCTTAATTGAATAAATCTGAAACTTAGAGGATTGAAATGAACGAAAGTAAAGTTAGAGGACTGAAATGAAATCTGAAGAAAGTTAGAGGGTCAATTTTGCATTTTAGCCTTAATTTAAACTAATTATATACACACACACATATATATATATATATATATATATATATGTATATATATATATTTTGCTAAGTGTATAAAAAAAAAAAAAAATTTGGCTGCATAAGGCTCCTTATGTCCCTCCACCCAATCCAAACACCCGCACCCCAGCTCCAACAAGGCTGAGTCACAACAACAACACTACTGCTCCATTGCCAGGCACACCACAGAAGAGTCCTCTGGGCAACTCCTCCATCCCCTAGCCTATATAATTCAGAGCAAGGTAAGGGAATTAGGCACCAGCAGATGATATATATATATATATATATATATATATATATATATAAGAGTTTTGTTAATCAGCTCAATTAATGTGTTGTATGGATGGATCATACATGTATCTTTTTGTTAGGCTAATGTGAGTTGAATTAGGCACCAGCAGATGATATATATATATATATATATATATATATATATATATAAGAGTTTTGTTAATCAGCTCAATTAATGTGTTGTATGGATGGATCATACATGTATCTTTTTGTTAGGCTAATGTGAGTTTGGGTTTATCCTTTTATCTTGGATTCATTCTCTGCTGATTCTTTTTTCTCCTACTCCTCTCTCTCTCTCTCTCTCTCTCTCTCTCTCTCTCTCTCTCTCTCTCTCTCTCTCTCTCTCTCTCTCTCTCTCTCTCTCTCTCTCTCTCTCTCTCTCTCTCTCGAGCCTCTACCACTCTTAAGGGCTCAAAAAAAGTCTAAACTCTAAACTTGACAGTGCGTAAAACCTCTGACTAATCTCTCTCTCTCCGGAGAAAATACACCTTGTTACGAGTATATGTTTCTCTCCTCCTCTCACAGCTGGTAGGACCCACAGTTGATGGGTCCCACCAGCTTGTGAGAGGGAGGAAGCATGCACCCGTAATAGGGTGTACTTCCTCCTCTCTCCGTCATTCTAATTGTCCCACAAAGGGAGGTTGCTCTTTTTTGGAAATTCCAAGAAGAGGTTGGCCCAATATTGATGGGGACACCCACTATTTAATCCAAGAGAGTGAGCGAGAGAGATATTAGTCAACAATTCAATGCTCCATCACCTATTTCTTAAAGGACATGATCAGTAATGTGTTTTTTACCTTGAGATCTAATTTAAACTCTTTTTTTTTATTAAGAAACAATCTTTTTAACAGAAAAAATTAAAAATCTCATCTCTATGTGAGACTATAATTAAATGATTATATCCATCATGTCTTAAAAACTTATGATCTTTAAGAAATTAACATATTTTAAAAACTTAAAATTTTGAAATAATTAGTATTTTTTTAATATAATTTTTTTTTGAGGAAAGTATTTTTTTTAATGTAAGAATAGGAACAATGAGTAATTTATCATAATAATATGCTTCCGAAATATTATGTAAAGGCAGCATTTATGATTATGAGAAACACTGGATCACTTTCCCCTAATTATTGACTCATTGTAACGTTTCTAGCTGATTTAGCAAACCAAATGAAATACTCATCAAAGACAACCTGTAATGTCTTTATCACAAAAGAGTAAGGCGTAAATGCTCTTTTCGTTCCTACATTTTGGGGTCATTTCTATTTTGGTCCCTACATTTCTATTTTACCACTTTTAGTCCCTAAACTAATTAACACGTGATATTTAAGTCCTTACCATCAGCCAACTAACGGGAAAAGCTAAGGTGGCAGACGGAACACCCTATTAGCTGACGTGGTGTTGACGTGGTGTTGACGTGACGCTGACGTGTCGATTAAAATATTATTAAAAAAAATATTATTTGGTATTTTACAATTTAAACCAAAAAAAAAATTAAAAAAAAAAATTAAACTCAATCCCAAGACTTCTCAAACCCAGATTGGTCTGTAATTTCCTTATATTTTGTTTTCTTTACTCTATTTAGTACCAAAAAAGCTGAGACCTTCCAAATCTGAATCTCAAATCAATGTAAAGTCTTCTCAGGTGTCTATGTTGAGTCCCATTTTTGGCGTCGAATTCCATCTGGGTTTGAAGTCTAATCCCAGTTTTCCTTGTCTGCAAAGCCATCAGAGTCCACAGATTTGATTCTTTGCCTCAACTTGATCATTGACAAGAGAAACGCTTCTTTTTTTCAATTTGGGTATTGAGAAAGTCACTTCATTTATAAGTCTTGTAACCTTTTTCTGCAAGATTTTTTGTGTTCACATTTGAAAGCTTGAAATTGAAAATTTCTCTGTCAAACATGGCCAATCTTGTTCCTGCATGTACTCGATCCCCCAAGGCAAAAATCTCCCTCACGTCGGTGAAGCCATACCCACCTCCAACATCTCTGATCTATCGCTGGCGAAGCCAATCTATGGGTTTGGGTTTTGATTTGTGGAGGAGGAGCATGATTGATTTGGGTCTGGGTTTTGAGGAGCGAGACGTGTAGGTTGCGATTTGGGTTTTGGTGGTGGTCGATCTAAGATTTTGGGTTGTCACGGTGGACATCAGCGTGGGGTCGTGGTGCTGTGGGTCGACCTAGGTTCGTGGGGCAGCAGATCAAGGTTCTCTCTTGATGCGGAGAAAACGATGGGAATAATGGATTTCGTTGGAAAAATGAACTCGACCTGGGTGAAAGAGAACGATGGCGTTGGAGCCCCGGATCAGAGTGGTCGAGGTCGCTTTGCATGAGGAGTTTTCCGCCGGAGAAGGAAGGTAGAGAACATTCGTGCTTTTGTGTTGTTGATGGCAGATTTGGGTTTGTTGATGGTGGATTTGGGTTTGTTGATAGTGGATTTGGTGTTGTTGATGGCGAATTCTGGGTTTGTTTGTGTTTTTTTTTTTTTTTTTTTTTTTTTTTTTTGCCCTTGATGTTTTGGGTTTGTATGTGTTCTGAGTTTGTTTGTGTTATGAGATTTTGCCCAAACTGTTCTGGGTTTGATTGTGCTTTTGTTCTGGATTTGATTGTTCTTGGATACGGGAAGAACATGAAGAACAAGTTCTTGCACGCCACATTCAATTACGCCACACAATCTATAGGTTTCTGGGTTTGATTTTTGGGATTTAATTTTGTTTTTTCATTTAATTAAAATTAATAAATTAATTTTTTTTAATTTAGATGTTGACATGGCAAATTTTTAATGTCAAAATAAAATTTTTAATTATTATTTTATTGTGTCGTCAGCTATGTCAGCATTTTCTGTTAGTTGGGTGACGGTAAGGACTTAAATATCACGCGGTAATTGGTTTAAGGACTAAAAGTGGTAAAATAGAAATGTAGGGACCAAAATAGAAATGATCCCAAAATGTAGGGACGAAAAGAGCATTTACGCCAAAGAGTAACATAGCTAGAACACTTTTTAAACGTTTTCTTGGGTCTTTAGTTACGAGATATTTTCTTTTATGCGATTCGCAGAAAATGTTCAAATTGTGAGAGGAAATTCAAAAAGGTAGAATTCATACTCGAGAATGTGTTCCCAAATCCCAAGGAAGGAATTTCTTCCAAGAAAGATCGAGTAATACCTGGATTTTGAGGGCGGCTATTTCTTATGATGTCAAAAGGAAATTTAACCTTAAGAAACAAATATCATTGGATTTTAAAAGATTTTTTTATTTTATTTTTATATAAAATTCTCAAAGACTTATTACACATTAAACCAACATGAAGTGTTCATTTGGGAACAACTTATCTAGCTTTTTGCTAAAAACATTGAAAGTATTGTAAATAAAAAGTAAATGTTAAATAAAAAAAGAGTTAGGTTCAAGTTACACCTAGTGTAACTCTAAACAATGTTACACCACCTAATAACTTGTTATTGAATTAATCTTTTGAAAATCTAATAATTGAATTACATGTTCTATATGTTCTTAATATGCATGCCAATTTTCATACCAATCATATATTATTTACTATTTGATCCATAAACTCATCTTTTATGCATTATTTTAAACTAAAAAAACTTGAATCTTAACAATTGATCGATGACATGGTCTTTGATCACCTTGAAATTTTGTAAGCATGGAGAATATATGAAGATAATGTAATCTAACAGTGGATTTGTTAATATTCGTATCCAATTAAAAAATATTGAGTGGTGTAACATCACTTAAAGTTACACTAGGTGTAACTTGAACCTAACTCATAAAAAAAAAAAAAGGCAACTGGGAACTCGGAAATAGTAAGAAAAATAAGTAAAAGTTAAATAACATAAGTAGGTGACTTCACATGAGACTCGAAAAAAGTAGGAAAAATAAGTAATAAGCTAACTTATAAGTGCAATCCAAACGAACAAGAAAGATACACGAGCTTCTATTAGAAGCCAAAATCTTGAAATCGTAATTTATTAGTTGATTAAACACACTTGAAAGATGAGAAATTACCTAAGGACAAAGTTTGATTCCCACCACCAATAGAAATATGACATATTTTGTCATGTGCAATGCGTATGACTCATTTAATTAGTTAGGTTAGGTGATATTGGTGGTTGGGGCCCAAGGTATTGATTTAGACTCCAAATTTTAATTATGACTTAATCAATTAAGGCTAATATATCAATTAACACCAAGTTTATGTGATTAACCAATGGATATGGATACCAACAATTACATGGATAAAAATATTAGAGCCTATGAAATGTAAAAACCACAAAAATTAAATTCACAATACCAAAGAGGCAAAAATAACACCAGATGTGTTATTGATGAGGAAAACCAAAAAACGGGTGGAAAAAACTCTCTGCGGCACAATTACCAAAATGGTCTACTCTAATGAATAGTTGCAGTACAAGATACGCACAAAACCCTTCAAGCCTAGTGCTATCTATATACTCATGTCGTCCAAGCTCCTACTATCAACTAACTTTACCAAGTCTTTTCTTTAATCTAGTTGTCAGATCCACAATTGAGCTCCAATTGCAATCTCTAAGTCTCCTTGGTTGAATATGTAGCGGCTCCAATGATTCCCAAGCTTCAAACAACCCTCATTACACAAAGGAACAAAGGTAGTAATGGGTGAGAAGGAATTGATCTCCTATCAAGTATTTGACTATGGTGAGAGAGAGAAAGTAGAAAAAAAGGCTAAGTGTTTGGCTCTCACAATTTGCTATGTTTTTGTCAACTTGTAGATGTTAATTATGGTTTAATTTCATAGGAAATGAGACCTATAATTGCTGAAACAATAGAGAAGTTCGTACCTGATTTCTCTGCTGTTCTGACCGTTTCCATCGACCAAAAGTTAGGCAAAAATTTCTTCAATTGAATTTAAAATGCCAGATGTGTTTCAAACTCGCGGGACCAAGATCCAATCTCACTCAATCGAAGTTCTCCTTGCAGAAACTTCAATTTTCAGTACTTGAACTTCAACCAAATTACAAATCAACCTACTAAAACCAAAACACAAAGTATTTGAATGATAATTACAAGAAAATTTTGACACAGAATATGCCAACAAAAGAAAAACCTAACAAAAGATTTGGCAGGTTTTGCTTTGTAATCTTCCATGGCCAAGAAATGATAACACCATCTTTAAGCAACCATGACGTGTATATCCTAAATTTCCCAATTGATTGGTCTTACTCAATGTTACGCAAACTCAAACTACATTGCCAATTAAGTTCCAATTCAGTGAATAAAGTGCACAACCATATTGCAAGATAGAAATAGAAGCAAAAAAGTGAGACACAACAATATGGTTACGAAGGGAATATCTTGACAGAAAAACCCTTTTGGCAGTAGAATTCACTATGATAGAATAGAAGTACAAAGTACAAGGATATACCAAATCCTATTAGTGTCACGACTCAAACTCGAATTCCAGAATTGCAACCATGATTGACATGTTAATAACAAGTCTAAACTTGATATTAACATAGACCAAACTAAACCAGTAAACAAATTAGTTCTTTTTGCTACTTAATAAAAAGAACATATAATATTTTTCCCCAAGTCATAACAAAAACCATCAATTATAAATAGAACAAGGTTTTTATGCAACCATGACCGTGAAAAAATACATCCACATGTATTATTTAAGTCACATGACTCGTTAAAATGTCATGTGATTATAAGTACACGTGGATGGTTTTTTTAAGTTGCATAAAAATTCCCGCAACCCAAATTGCATAAAAACCTTTTCCTTATAGATATATCTCAAGGTCACATAATAAAATTTTTGATTATATCAAAACTTCTAACTTCCAACTATTGATTTAAAAATACAAACTTTTTACAGAAATAAGCTTAAAAATACTAGAGTAGAAAGTGATAACTAACAAAATAAAGCTCAGAAATAAGGCTCGTGTTGCTCTCCCATTACATAAAACCTGCGCACAAGAAGGTTTTTAAAAAGGGGGTGAGCTGAAAAATCCAGTAAGGGGGTTAGGTGGTATGAGATTTTAGAAAGAATGCACAAATGCATGTAAACCAAGACATTTCCTAATACGTGGATATTCTTCAAGATAAAATTCTAGGAACATGCACAAATAATTTTTTATGAACTTTATAAACAAATCTTTACATAGCTTTGGAAACTTTCTTTCAAAATATACCTCAGCACATAAAGAAAACGCTTTCCTCAGAAAAATACATCTCATTTCATCAAGAAAACATATTTCCTTAGAACAACTTTAAAGTGTCTTATGAGAAACTTTTTAACAACTAATGAGAAAACTTTGTTCTTGAAAACTTCTTAACTTCATGAACATAACATCTTAATCATACTTCTATGGTTTAACATCATATAACTTGTTTCCTCATCTCTTTAAAACATAATTATTGGTAATTAAATATTAATAATTTACTTTATCATATCATGAATCAAAATTACTCATAATATTACTTTGGTCAATTTTTCCGGACAGCTTGTAAAGTGTGAGGCATCTAGCCCTCTTTTGCCAGGCATCCATGTAGGGCATTGGGGAGGCAACTTGTAAAGTGTGGTCAATATTACTTTATCATATCAATCCCCGCCATGTAGGGCATTCCTAGGTAGGTACATGCTCATATCATCAATCATAGCTGGCCCTGGCCCCTCATCCTTTTAGGGGATTGCGTACCCCTGACCCCTCATGGTTTTTTACAAGGCCTTGTCTTTTATTGATAGCGAGGATGATCGACATCCACCCAATTTGGTTAGGATGAAACAAGGACAAACTATTTTATTCGTCTCACAATTTAGCCTAAGCCACATTCCATGGAAAGCCAGTATCGATACCCCTACTGAAGAAATTCAAAACATACCATATGACTTCAAGAAATGCTATGTAAATAACATTTTTACAATATTTTTACAAAAAATCATAAGTGTCAGGTTGTTACTGGTTGTTACTGTTGGGGCAAAAAAGTAATCTTAGTGTTAGGTTTAAATTTAAACCAATAACAACTAATCACCTATGATTTGGTATGAAAATGTTATGGATGTAGTACCTCTCTATGACTTGACTATAAAACCATAAAAACAAATCTTGCTTCTCGAACCCATCATTTTTTATAAAGTTTAAATATAACATCACATCTCCACTAGTTTAATTGCTTAAAACATAACTATGCACATAATGTTCTTGTTAAAACATTTTAATAAAATATAAGCTTTTCAAATAGTGTCATGACATTCCAATTATTTTAAAAAATAAAAAATAAAATTCCCTTAATTACCTCATAGTAGCAGAGATGAGAACCTACCTTGAAAGAGCTCAAACCTGGGTACTCGCAACACCTAAACCCAGGATTAATATTCTTAGTTCATTGATCCAAGAGAAATCGAACGCAAAACTTCCAACCTTAAGCACTCACAAGGTACAAAGGATTCCTAAGTTCCTAACCCACCTCAAGGAGGTTCCCAAATATAAATTACATACATCAAACCTTTTAATGCACTATTTCAAAGAACAAGCATTTAACAAAGCAATGTCGCACATCAATACATCATCCATGAAATCAAAAACTATCATAAACAGGGGTAGTAAGGCCCATGCCTTTCCTTTGTGTACTAAATGACAAGATCAAGGCACAATAAAATTCAACCAAGTAGAATACATGCCAAGAAATGGTCATACCAAAATACAACTCAATCCAATAAACCTAATTAAAGAATAGATTAAATAAAGTTCCTATATTTTAAAGTTACCGTTTAGCTGATTGTCTATAGATCAGCCCTCTTATGAAATGTATTTGACCCACTTAGAGTAATCAAAATAACTTGAAATTTTACAAGGATGTAATCTTACATGTCTAAAACGTATTCTGAATATTCCAGCTCAAAATAACTTCTACGGAATTTATTAAAACTCACATAATTTAGTAAACTCAAATCTGTCCCGACAGATTTAAGATCATAATATAAAAATCATTATAATCTTAATATTAAACCACATGCATTGAAACTTGATTCAAAATAAAGCTACATGTCTTAGCTTTCATTCTAATAATCTCAGGCTTCCCAATTCAATCTGTAGAATTTACGATAGATTTTTAACTATCACATGCATACACAATTTTTCCGTTGACAATATTAAATAGTTTTCCCGTAAATTCACAAAGTATGGTGAAATGGGCTTATTTGAACACGAAATTCAACATGCAAATACTAGACATGTCATACACCAACCTCAAAGCCTTCAATTCAGGCACTAGAAAACAGAAAAATCATCAAAATACTCTTAAAAAGTCAGCCCTTCATTCCCCAAATTCATGCCTGTACAAAATCAAAATCCTAAATCTCAAAATTGTTACTTTCAACATAACCAAAGCCCAGATAAAAATTCAGTTAACCGAATCTTAAACTCACCAAAATTTCCCATTCAGCCATAGTAAAAACAATACCACTAGGCCTACTACCAAAGACATAAAGTTCTATTTTCTTACCTAGAGCAACCGCGTCAAAGGTTGCAAAATTGTGAAAAATACAAAAAGTGGTTAATTTTACACATTTTAACTAAAAAACACTCACATCAGTGCTTGCAAAATTGTGCATATATACAAAAGTGCTACAGTAACTGTGCATATATGCACGGTTACTATAGCTTTACATTTAATATTTTACTATTTGTTTCTCTCTCCTTCACCTCCCTATCTCTTTTGCATCATTGAAGGAAATAATAAAAAAAAATGTAAAAGAATGAATATTTTATTAAATAAATGTTTAGAATAGATAAACTGATGTGGCCTATGTGGGTGTTTTGTAAAAGTGGGTGTGTACTCTCTGATGCGATTGCTCCCCAACCCATTGAAACCAAATTTGTCCTTCATTGGTATGGTGTTCTATTCTTGATGGAAAGAGAGCAAGGTGGTTCAAGAACTGAATAAGAGAACCTATTTGTTGTATTACCGCTTAGCCCTTATATTCCTTCCATATTACACTTAACAATTTTACTTGAAGACCCCATTGTTTCTTTATTTATGGAAATACTAGAAACTTCATTAAACACTAGAAAAAGAAATTACATTATGGAAAAAAGCTTGTTCAACGAAACAAGAACCCTTTTCAATCCAAATAGAGAAATCATCAATTAACCAAAATACAAAATTGCACATAAAACCTTATGTGTTTAACATATTCCAAAAGTCACCATAATTTATCCATGGGTTCTATAGAAATACGCTACATTTTAAATGGATTGTGTAGTTTCAATGTAAAAAATTAAATAATAAAGTTTGAGAGTTTAGATTCAAAATTTATTACCAGCATCTTGAGGCCACCTAATGAAATTCTCCATGTAATAACTTACTGTATGTACACGTTAAAGAATAATTAGATATTTGACGAGCTGTAGATACACTTGTCTCTTAAAAAAATGTTAAATTAAATCTTTTTTTTTTGGCTAAGCATCAATATCATTCAACAGAAATAGAAGAAACTACATTGGAGGAGCCTAACACACAAGCAGCGAGGATAACCTCAGGTAGATTCTCCTTATTGAAACATAAAGGTGCAGCTAGAGTTAAAGCTAATTTTGCAGCAGTATGGGCTGCAACATTACAAGACCTACGGGCCCAAACAAAAGAGCCACAAAGGAAAGACAAAGCAGAGTTGAGAATTAAATCATATTGTAAGGAAGTGGTCAGGCACGTGTTTCTATTTAAGTTTGTAACAACTAACAAGCGCGCCCGTAGTTCGAAATGAAAATTTCCTTCGGCATAAACTACAGCCATATGGTTTGGTCCTTCGGCGATACAACCATGAACCATGGTTTCACTGTCGGAGAGTTTTCCTGAAGCGAAGGTGAAGATGGGACCACCCACTCCAACCACAACAGAGCTTGAAGAGGAAATCAGAAACCGCGATTGCTGATGGCAAGTAATTTTCTATACCATAACATATTTTATATTTATAATTTTCTGATCTGGGTATTTCATAACATTTATTGAAAAATTATCATGGTTTTTGTGTTAGGATAAAGCTATTTCTGGTAAAGTATTTGGGATTTTCAGTTGTGTTAATATTGTTTTTGAAAAAAGCTATTTCTTGATGAACTATAACATGCCAAGAAAGTGTCAAATTCTGGAAATTGGGTTCCTAGTTTTCTTTTGGTAGTTGTTGACTTGTTGTGTTGGGTTCTTAGGAAGTGGGTCCTAGTTTTTCAGCAAATGAATTTTAGATACCATTGTGTAAAGAGATTGAATTCAGTAAGGACTGGGGAGCAAGAAGGAAACATTTGAGGCTCTTCCGTTTGCAGAGAAAACTTTGCTAGCTCTCAAGTTGGAAAGAAATACATTCAAGGCCTAACATGTGTTGCCTAAGATCATCTAGCAATAGTTTCTCTTCAACAAAATAGCTTGCTACATTGGAGAATTCAGAGAGAAGTTTGCCTGATTTAAAATTATTTTTCTTTAGAACTTTATTGGATTGGATGTTAGTTTTGCGTAATCATTCCATATTTTCAGTTAGTGATTTGAGAGATTTATGTAATGTGAGTGATTGATTGTATGGTCCCCAGTGACTCTAGTCTTTGACATTGACAAAATTTCATTATTTATAACAAAAAAAGAACCTTGCTACATTTGTAAGTGCATTAACCAGCCCCGTGTCTTCACATTCCACAACCACTCTGCTAAATCCTGTGACATGATTTGCATCGCGTGTGAAAGAGTAGTAATATACATTCTTATAATCAAAGAGGAATCACAAACTCTCTCAGACAATGCAGCAAAAACGTCACCTGCACTATCATGAATCACAGCTCCCACACTTAACATTTAGCTTAAACCAAATAACTTTCCATCATTCTACTTTAGGATAATGCGGCCTAATTTGATCCCAAGCACTAGCAACAATGAAGGACCCTATTTCTTGATTTCTGCTTCATGTATGATTCCTCAGCATTGCTATTGGTTGAGGAACATGTGCTGAATGAACAACCAACAGGATTGGAGCAAGTCACTGTATAAATACCCAACTTTAACTCTAATCTCACTAGTAAATAGTGATGCATATTCTTGGATCTTTCTCTCTTGAATTCTCTATAATTCTCTCCCCAATTCCCTCTCAAATTCGGCTCTCTCTCTCTCTCTCTCGCGCGCGCACGCACACACACAATTCTTAAATAATTCCTTGTTTGATCTCATTATCCCATTATCTCCCTAGTCTAGTTTCTTCTTCAATCCTATTTCTCTAATCTCTAAACACTCAAACACCTAAACAGCAACTGTGATCTTTAAATAACCCTCTTGGACCTAACAGATGCTTAGATAAAAGATATCGTAACCCATTGCTTTCCTGAACAAATTGTAAAAGCAATTGTAGATTTGTGAGGAAAGTGCTACGGGTTCTAGATTGAATATTACCTCGAGTCTTGACTGTTGCCTTATCGCAACAAATGGTCTTAAAAGTTCATTTTATAAGTGCCTTTGTTTTCTTCTTCTTAATCGTTTCAGGAGACACAGTTGTTGGAAAGCTTGGAAAACCTCTCCATTACAAGGGTAGCACATTCCACAGGATTATTCTCAACTTCATGATCCAGGGAGGTAATATTACATTTGGTGATGGAAGAGGTAAGAATCGGTCTATGGATAGAAGTTTGCTGACAAGAACATTAAGATGAAGCATATTGGACCTGGTAGGACTGGTTTGATTTGTTCCTCAACCCACTGATTTCATTAGTCCTGGTAGTAACATTATTCTTTTTAGTTTTTAATCTTTTGTACAGGCTCCTGTCAATTGCAAATGCTTGCCCTGAAACAAACAGGGCTTCTGTCAATCATTTTTGCTTATTTTCTGTTGATTATTTTCATTATCACTGCAGTACGGTTGGTTGTTGTTTTGTTCAAGATTATTGAGAGATTTCCCTTTCCTCTTTGTTGGTAATAATTCCTTAACTGTAGCTTTGGCTTTATTTTCTAAAAGTAAGTTACTTGTTAGTTATTATATACTTCATTTGGAAATTATTTACTCATTTTACCCAAAATTTCCATTTTGCTGTTCATTGCAGTTTTGCAGTACCAATTTTTCACTACTTGTCCTAATAGCAGAGAAGTTAGTACAAACGAAGTATATCTCTGAAACGGTAAGTGATCCAACTCCAATTATTTCTACTTGCTGGGCATGTGAGTGTAATGTTGGAGGAACGCCTCCCATCTCCTCCATCCCGCTCTTTACATTGGGAGTTTCGGTTCCTCTTTTGTGAAATAAAGTTTCTAATTTAAAAAAAAAAAAAATATATATATATATATATATATATAAATAATCAGTGAATTTTCACAAAAAAGAAGTCCAATTATTTCTAAGTGATAAGTTTTCTTACTTTCCAATTGAAGTGAATGCTAGCAATAGAAATTTATTATATTGTGATACTTGTTAGTACTATAATCATCAGTAATGTTGGCATTTTATATAATTTCTCCTATATTGAGTCATTGGATTCAATGAAAATTCTAAATTTCTACTTTACTACCGTATTTAGTCATTTTACTCCATTGAATCAAAATTAGAGTCTTATCTATCTTTTATTGGTCTAAGGTATTTTTGTCTTGTGTAAATTTCTTGTAGTGTCCTATTTCATTCCAGTGTTGTAGAAGTTTTGTTAGCCTACCAATACTCTAACAGTCATTGGGGATTAATTTTTAATTACCAAACAATGTCCTGTTCAATTGGAATCTAAGCTTATATGTGCTCCTGTGGATTGCTTGTTAGTAATTCAATAGAAAATGATTCATAGTTTATTTAAACCACTACTCTGTGTTCTACATGAAATTGTTTGTATGAGAAAGATATTGCTGCCAGGTCTAAGTTTTTAGTTCTATATATCGTTGATATCTTTTTGCATTTATTTTTCTAGCATTATTATTATTTCACAATCTTGGTATTCACCCATCTCTAAATGCTGATCTTGACAATGAAATTAATTGTGCCCTTTGGGAAGAGCTCATAGTATATTGGTGCATTGTAAACTTGTACGGCTTAGAAAAGGAGCACATGGTAGTGGCACGCACATCATTGCAATGCTACATACAAATCTCTCAATATCATTTGGTAATCCCTAGAGCCTTTGTTTGTATGTTTTTCAGATAGCTTATTTTAAGGAAGGTAAATGAACAAGTGGAACTTTGGGCATTTGGCACATGGTTTAAATAATGGATGGATTTTATTTATTTATTTGCTGAATCGTAAACTAACATTGAAACAAACAAGAAACAGAACAACAACCAGTAAAGAACTACACAAATTATCTACCCAAAGCAGAAAGCAAAAAGAAAAAAAGGAAAAGATAAAAAAACACCACCCAGAATTACTTAAGGTCTCTCTGTATTCAAATCCTTGAACCTCCCAAGACCACCACATTGTTTTGGTTGGCAAATGTGATCCCAAGCCTTTAAAGCATGGAATCTTGATTTATTTTCTCGAGGCATCCACCAAAATTTTCTTACTTTAGCATCAAGCTCCTCACAGATTTTGTGAGGCACTCTAAAAGCAGACATGGCATACACTTTTTACTCCACCCATTTAGCTTTGCTTGAAGCTTATCTTTCAGGAAATTGAATCTTCAGATCTTCTTTTTGTAAGGGAAAGAGGATTATTCAGATATTTAGAGTCTATTTGGATAACGCTAATTTTGTTAAAAACTTAAAACTAATTCCTCAAAATACTGTAACAAAATAATTTTTAGCAAAACACCCTGTAAATAGCAAAAATAATCTGCTCTTTGAGCAACTTGGCGCGTTAGTGAACAGTGCTGTGGGACTGCAAAATACTGAAAACGCTGAAAACGCGTTTTCCAAATGCACGCTTTAGAATCCAAATTAATTGTCCTGCAGCCTCAATTTCTTGATAAGCTTTGGAGTAAAGCTCTAGAAACATTCTTTGATGTGAATATGCCAGATTTTGCAAGATTCACTGTTTGGCCAGACCATCTGCCATATTTTTCCACACAATCAGCCATAACCTCCGCCTCATTTCCTCTAGTTACTTTGACGCCTTTCAATGAGACCAACTGCTCTTCTCTTAGCAACAATCTAGACAATACTACTGCACAAATAATGAAAAGGTAGGATGAAAGTGGGTCACCTCTTGAGGGGTAGGTAGGGTGAAAGTGGGTCACCTCTTAGGAGTCTATTCTACTACATTGGCTACCATTTAATAACATTGTGAATCTCACTGTAGTGATACACTGTCGGATTAGGGTGATAAATTTCGACCCAAACCCGAAACACTTCAAAAACTGTCAATAGGAAATTCCATTCAACCTTCTCATGGGCCTTTTGCATGTCTATATAGCTTTATTCCCGCCTGGCCAATCCTTTTCCTTTTCCTCTTGAAGCTGTCAACAAATTCCTGCACTACAATCAAGTTTTCTGCTATCCAGCTATTTGGAATGCTTTTACTGTGTAGAGAGTGTGCAAATTGTACACTAAAATCTCGAGTGAGAATGAAATCCCAGTTCACTGTCCCACGTTAGCTTTGATTTTAGTTCACAGAAACAGAAGCCCCACTAATCGTCGGCTCTGTGGTCCCATCTCCTCTCATGCGTTGTCTCCCTCTTCCTGATCTCAGTCGAGACTCTAGTCTAATTAATTTATTTGATTTTTAAAAAAATTTATTAAGGCCAAGGAAGTAAAAATATATTTTGACATCGCAGTCATGGTGAATTTTTAAATGAGTATTAGAATTAAATGAGTACGATGATGCTTATTTTTTAATATATAATATGATGATGTGGTATGTTGGAATTGAAATAAAACTTATATTTTAAATTATATTCTTATAAAATTTAATCTCTTTAAAATATTAAAAAAACATTTTGACAAGGATAAATGCTAGGAATCAAAATAGTAGTCAAATATTATATTCATGTCAGGCAAAAATAAAATTTGGAAAAAGTTTCAAAACAAACCCCGAAGGTTAATTCTTGTAACAAACTAAACCATAACATTCTAAACATTATGTTATATATATAAAAAACCATAAATGGATAACATTTTCTTAGTAGCTAGTCATTACTTCAATTATTCTTTATTAAAAAAATTTTCAAAACAAACCCCGAAGGTTAATTCTTGTAACAAACTAAACCATAACATTCTAAACATTATGTTATATATATAAAAAACCATAAATGGATAACATTTTCTTAGTAGCTAGTCATTACTTCAATTATTCTTTCTTAAAAATATTGTTCCCTATTTATTATTATGTTTGATATATATTTTTTTAATTGGTGTTATCCTCGAGTTTTGCACTCTCTAATTCTAATATGAGAAAAAGGCAACTTCTCATGGCAAGTAACAGTGCCGTTTGGGTATAATGCAAGAAAATATTTTATTTTCTTCACCAAATGAGTTACTCTATTAATGAATTTTACTAAATATAGATAGTGGTCGGAGCCATATATATATATATATATATATATATATTGTGGGGTGGGCTTTTTAATTACTTTTTAGGCTTTCCATTGTCAAAATTCAAAGGAAATTCAAAACAAATGAATGGGCCCACCATTCCACTAAGTTTTGCCAGGCTGCCAGCCACTCATCCAATACCTTCCATCAACTTCCACCTCTCTCAACTGGTCAAATTATGGACAAATCCATCAATTTTCACCTCCCAAGGCTGTGTCAAATTCTGGAGACAGTTTCTTGAGAGATTCACCGAACATGCACATATATTAACATGAAAATGGAGAGAGGTTACTGAAGCAGTTCGAGGTAGAGCACTCACAATAACCCATCGGAAGAGCCTTCCAGACGAGTCTCCATCGTCAAGAATCCCCCGCCTGCGCTTCCTCGATCACTGTTGTCGATCTCGACAGGCTTTTTAATCTATCGCTTAGATTTTAGCTGATCTGTTTGTTGTTTAAAAAAAACAAAAAATGCTAAATTGTTTTCTACGTCTCAACCTGAACTCTATATCGCTAACTCAAATTGCACTGAACTATTTTTCTGTGAGAGAGATGATAAACTGTACTTTGTTCTATTAGATTTGTTAACATGGGGCTTGTTTGTCTGCTGAGAAAAGATTGGGAAATGAGCTTTACGGAAGATAATAAATCAATTTATTACACTAACGCTGCTGTCTGGCCTACAATTTAATTTCCCTATATATTCTGCCAAGACAAACAGATTTGCTTGCCTTTGAAAGGTGATGCGGCTAACCAAACACACAGAGTCTCAAAGCACAGACATGATACACCCATCAACTGAAAGTCCAAGATAAACCCAAATTCATATTATCATATAATCCATACAATATATTAGTTGAATCAACTCAATTACCAGGGTAACAAAATTGTTACCTATAAAGCCTGTGCAGTACTTAGTTTGGAGATGGTGCAGGTGCTGTTTTGTGATTGGCTAAAGTGCTCGCTGAAGCTGGAATATATGTGTCTGGACTCGGAGCAGATGGCGGAGTACAACCCTTAAGAAGCTTTCGGCGTAGCAAAGAAAACTCCGGCGAGGGTGCTGGTGCAGCTTTGTGATTGGTTGAATCTGGGATATAGGTGTCTGGGCTTGGAGCATATGGGTGAGAATAACCCTTAAGAAGCTCTTGGCGTAGCAAAGTTAAAGCACTAGCCATGGAGACCTTTTTGTTGATCCGGGTGTCATGGGCAGTTGGAGAATTGGGCACTGGCGCAGATGTTGTAATGATCTTAGTAGCAAAGGACTTTTCATTGATCCGGCTGTCGCCAGTGGTCGGAGAAATGGTCAAGGCAACAGATGTTGTAATGATGTCAGTAGAAAAGGCCTTTTCCTTGATCTGGCTGTCGTGGGTGGTTGGAGAATTGGGGAAGGCAACAGTTGTGGTAAAGAACTCAGAGCTTAACGGGTTAGGTGTAGCGGCTAAGCTTGAGTTCATGTAGGAACAAATGGCAAGTACTATGAAAAGGGATGCAACAAAGAATGGTTTAGAAGATAGGCTTTCCATCTCTGTGTGTGAGTGTGGAGGGTAGTACTTTGTGTAGGGGGTAATGGATGAAGGGTTAACAATATAGTATATATTTATATAAACTTTGCAGGGGCCTTCATTTCATGATACGCCTATTTGGAACTGTCGCAAATATCACTGATGTGCAAGTGCAACAAAGTTTCCCCTATTAAATATTGTTGAAAAGCATGAGCCGAAAAGTTCAAACAGCTGTTAAGATCAACAAGGAGACAGAAAGGGGACAATGCAGATTCTCTTCCAAACTAGTTGTTTGTAACACCATGCGAGAGCACGTACACTTAAAGACACGTGTTGTGTTGACAGATCTTCTAAGTTGTGTCCTGATGATAAAGTACGACGATGGGATTACTCATCAATCATCCTTTGTCGTTGAAATATTCCTTTATAGGTTCCGTGCTTGTCTCATCCATTCAACTACCACATTAATTATTTTAGTCCCATATATTCAAACTTACCAGACATTGTGTATTACACTACACACACATGAACATGATATGGTGTTTGGTCCTTGGTGACTTTAATAGGGATTTGGGTTAGAAGACTCTAGAGTCTAGAGTAAGACGAAGGGTGTCGATTGACTAGATTCCCCTTTGGGGACTTTTAAAAGCAACACACTAATTGATTGAATTTGTTTGGAAATGCATATGGGATGTGAAAGTGGAAATTATATATTGTGCAAGATTTTAGGTTATGTTTATAGCTATATATGCCTTAATAATATGTATCAACTTTCTTTATGACCTTAAGATTTGGTGTGAAAGCAGCGCACGCATAATAGCCGTGTTATGTGATCTTAATTAGATGCCAATTTCACACGATATCCATTATTAGCAAATGTAGAATATATGTGGGAGACCAACGTTTGATAAAATAATTTCGGTTGTTTGTGAGATTTATATATCCACCATTGGTAATGTTTGATTCAACCAGGGCCTCTATTTGATTCAAAAAAAAAAAAAAAAAAGGACCAGGGCCTTTATGCCCTCACATTTAAGTATTGCTCAGATAGTGTTTTCAGTAAAAATTATGTGAGCTCTTCTTTTTCCATCACAAATGATTATTGAAAATATATTAGGAAAAATAGTAACGATGTTAATTCATATATATATATATATAATATGATGACTATAAACTGCCACTTAATATTTTTTTTCAAGGGATTTAGCAGTGTAATTATTTATTATACTCCTAGATTGTAAGGGCACATTGTTGTAAGTGACTTACCAAAGTTTAGATCAATGATGATATAAATATATAATTATATATATATAAAAGATAGGTTCAAGTTACGCACAATATAACTATGTATCATTCAAGGTAATTTACTATAAGATAAAAAGAGAACTCTTAACTCCAAGGGAGATGTGTCAATAATGTATGTTATCGGCTCCTAATTTTTTCATAAATCTCGATCTCAACTCCAGGAAAACGTGAATTACAATGATTGAAAATACACCAGAGAGATATTGGAAATGGAACCAATTTAACCTAATTGAACTGCCAAAGCTTGGACTAGAAATCTAAATTAGATTTAAATGAGCAAGATATAAAGAAATTAATAATACAAAAAATGTTTAAAGATGAATCAAGTTTAGGATTTTAAAGACCACATGCGCAGCTTCTCAGCCATCCATTAAAAATTAACTAGTATGTAGCCCCGTGCTACCGCACGGGAATAAATATATTATTAATTATGAGTTTATTCATGTTTAAAAGGCTCAGTTAAGTTTAAATTCACATTATTAACTAGAAAATTTCATTAACAAAACTTAGCAGTATATATATTTTACATAGAAAGATGAACCTCGGTGACAATGTTTGTCCAAAAGATCCATTCACGCTTTTGAATCTTCAATCTCTATTGGTGATTGAAATTTTCGTAACTTAAAAAATTTAAAATTAAAAAAAAAAAAAAAAAAAACCCTTAGAGTTGTACTCATTTTGTAGTTTTACGATGGGTCATTTTGTAACATGATGGGCATTTGTGTGAAGAAAAAACCTCTGAAGTTCCATGGCTGATAAAAGAAATTCTCTCCAATCTCTTTTTATAGAGAGATGGGTTTGTGTGTGTTTTTATACATCCTTTATAGTTGTATTATCACGAAACAGGTCCAATGAATTTAGATTGGTACTACCGATTCCCAAAGCATGAGTGTTTAATGTGTTATTAATTTCATCTCATTGGCTTTTACACATGACAGCAAAATTAAAAATAATTAGATTGTACACGTGTATAGTAAAATTGGACTCCAATTTCATATTCTAATTGAACAATTGGAATGATAATATATGATAGTAACAACAATAGGAAAATTCAAATAAAATTTCGGATTAAATTGTAACAATCTGAATAAAAAATTCCAGTAGAAAGACAGGGTAGAGTGATCCACTCCAAGAAGGCGACCAAACTTGCGTAAATATAGAATAATAAATCTCTCCGGAAAATTTACATTGTTCATAACCTTTACCTTCACTGAAAATTTTAAAAATATAGTGACTCACATCTGCCATCCAGACATCTACAGCCGGGTCATCTCCAATTCGCGTGAGATTCCATTGATCACTAAGTTCCTTTGCAGCCTGTAAAAAGTATCATCCATCGGTCCACAGCAGTGCTTTCTTCATTGTTATAGGTGCCAAACCTGAACAAAAAGCTAAATATAAGGATAGTGAATTTTAGGCATAATGTGCATCTAATCACATATTAGCAATTTATAACAAATGTAAAGATGCAAACTTTGTAAGTGAATAGTAAACAAAACTCAGTGTCAGAACCAAGAAGAAAGTATTTTAATCCGAAACTCAGTGCAAATGTAAAGATGCAAACTTTGTAAGCAATTTATAACAAAGATGCAAACTCTGGCTTTGCTATGTTTTTGGAAATTATGCAATGTACCCAAACCAAGTTCTTATCACTGATATTAATCTCTTTGGTTTTCATATTTGACTGTAAAATCAAGAAAAAACTTAATTAGCATAGTAACTAACTTGACCAGATACATAGAAGTGGTTTTAATGAGAATGAGCCCACATTCTTATCATCAAGAGCTTGTTGTTTATCTAACACTTTTAAGTATTCTTAACAAAAATGTTTAGACTTTAGAGTTCAAATTTTCTTCTATTTTATTCTAATTATCAAATTTATATATAAAAAATAAATCATAAAACCCACGAATTGTTAGTTTTTTTTATTTGTTGAGAAACATTAGTTTATTTAATTATGTATGGTTTTTTTAAAAGGATTTTTTAAATATAAAAGTATAATTATAGTTTGGTGACTTTGGTCAATTTTTAGCATATAAATAAATAAAAATTAGTTGAAAAGGCTAATCCAAACGCGTGCCTTCCAGCAGGACAACTTATTTAAATGTCCACGGGGGCTTTGAGCATTTTTATTTATTTTTTGATGAACTGCTTTGAGCATTTTAGTGCATGTAAAGTTATCTCCAATTATAACCAATTAATTTTTGGAAATTATGCATTGTACCCAAATCAAGTTCTTATCACTGATATTAATCTCTTTGGTTTTCACGTTTGACTACAAAATCAAGAAAAAACTTAATTAGCATAGTAATTCACTTGACCCGATACATAGAAGTGGTTTTAATGAGAATGAACTCACATACATTTAGCCACATGATGCAAAATTCAACTTCAATTTCAGATTCTAGACACATGGCACAAAATTAGAACTCTAATTAGGAGTACACGTGGCACACAATTAGAGTTCTAATTTGGAATTCAATTTCACACTCTCTCTGCTTCACCTATTATTATATATATAGATATGTTAATATGGGTCTTGTTAAAAAGTAGGAACCATGCGTCACAAGCTATCTAATGGCACTGATAAGATCACTTGATGTGGAGGTTGGAAAGGCCATCAAAACGGCACTACGTCAAATTTAGGGATGGCGAAGTAAGCCCAAATCCATTTGCCCATTTAAACCCACCCACTCTAATTAAACCCAAACCCACCCAATTATTAGTTGGATTAAATGGGCATCAACCCAATTAGACCTAGCGATTATTGGGTTTTAACCAAGGAAGTCAATACCGTACCGGAGGCTGTACCGGTTTGGCTAGCGGTACGGTATATTTTGGGTACCGGTCAATACCGGTGTACCCTTTCAGATTTACCGCTATACATATAAAATCCTACACACACACACACACATATATATATATATATATATACGTATATATATATATATATTTTGCTGAATTTAAATCCTATGTCTTTAAGTATATTTAGGCCCAATTCATCATCATCTTTATCCTTCTACAATGGCCCAATCCATCACATATAAATCTAAATTATTTAATCATTATATCAAAAAAAAAACCCTTGGAACAATGGTAAAAGGTTCAAACCGTCAAAGACCCCACCAAATTCACTTGAATTCTGATAGAATTCAATGCCTTACAGCCTTACTTTTAACTTTAACCACAGCCACACGTTATTTTCAAAAAGAATAAACACAGCCACATGTTTTGAAAACGCATTGAGAAGCCAAATGCTCAGGGACGAGAAGGCTGGTGTTAAGCGAAATGCATAGGGACGAGAAGGCTGGTGTTAAGCGAAGAAGAGGAGAAGATAGAAAAAAAAGTAAGAATGAGAGGTGCAAATTAACAGAATGAGGCCATGATGTAGCGGTAGTCTCTGCCGAAACTTTGTCATTGTCTCAGTGTCACGGATCTACTGGTTTTTGCAGTGGTAGGCTCTGCTGGAACTTTCGGCTCGGTATTCATTTACCGGCCGAAACAACTGGATTTCACTGGTGCGGCCGGTGCGGCCAGTATTTTTTTCGGTACGAAACAAAGGAGGTATCTGTACCGGTTTACTGGCCGGTACGGTATATTCCGACGGTATCGGCCGGTACGGTACGGTACGGAATTGACTTCCTTGGTTTTAACTAAAAACCCATTGGGCCCCATGTAACCCAAAAATAATATTACCAAATTCAACTCAACCCTTCCCAATTAAAAAAAAAAAAAAAACCCTCAGACTTTTCAGTGTTTCAGGTTTTCATTTTCCCTCACTCTTCTTAGTCAAATTCTTTCTGGCGGCGATCTCAGGCGTTTCTACGACTGTGATCTCTGGTGTTTCTCGTTGGAGCCATCGGTTTCAGTCTCAGCGGCTGCGAAGACGGCGAGTGAGGAACAACAAGTCGATAGCAACACGAAGAGCCGAGTCAACCTGGACAAAGACCGAGTCATCACGCCTTGGTCGCAGGACTTCAACGCTTGGTACTCGGATGTCATTGCCAACGCTAAGCTCGCTAACTATGGTCCTGTGCGTAGTAAGGAAAACTATTTCTTTTGATTTTTTGATTCACAGTGAATTTTTTTTTTTTTTTTTGGTTTTGTTATTATTTTACCAAATAGCTAGTTTGACTACAGCAGAGAGATAGCTCTCTTTCTCTCTTTTCATTTTCCTTCATCGTCCTTGAAGAATTTCTATTTGTTTCAAGGACAGTTGATTTCGAAATTTCAGGAAAGTTTTGAGCTTGAAATGACATTTTTTCATATTTGTTGCACTATTTGGTTGCCAAGAAAGTGAGAGAAAATAGAAAAGAAAAGAAAATATTTTTTTATTTAGATTTTTAATATAATTGCTTATGTGAATGTGCTTATGTGAAATTTTTTAATCCTAAGAATGGAGACTAGAGAGAGTGGAAAAGGGAATCTAAGAAAGTGTTGGAGTTTTTTACTTTAGAAGCATTTTGGTAATTTTAATAATTTGGTCCCATAATAATTGGGTTGGATTGGATTTGGATTAGAAGCAATTAGTTAAATGGGTTTTAATTGGGTAAATGAGTTTTATATACCCAACCCAATTATGCCCACCCCAAACCCATCCAAACCCACCCATTTGACACCCCTAGTCAAATTTGACCCAAACTAAAAAAAATTAAAAAATTAAATCAATTATTATTATTATTATTATTATTATTATTAATTCAAAAGTTTCGCATTCAAATTTTGAGATACTTCTCTTACAAGAAAACGTGCCGACTAGAGTAGAAGCAGCTCTTCAGTGTCCGTTTCGCAACAACAAAAAAGACAAACTGCTTTTGGCTTTGAATTGTCAATGTTTGACGAAGCGCAAGGTCACAGTTACAAGTCACAGGCAACACTAATAGCCTGTTTGGAAGTTTAGAGAGGGAGGAGAGAAGAGGAGAATGGTTCCCTCCCACCTTGTTTGGATGTTTTTAAAATTAGTAAGGGGGAAGGCAGTAATTAGCCCTTCCCCTTATTTGGATGTTTTAAAAATTATGATGGAGAGGAGAGGAAATATATGATTAAAATAGACAAATTTACCCCTATTTAAAAATGGACTTATAACATTGGTCTATGATTAATTTGTTAGAAATAATAAATTAGGGAATTTACTTGGACAATAATTTATCTACTTTACTCTCCCTCCAAATCCCTCTAATTTCAGGGAATTAAAAATGAGAGGTTAGAGGGAGTTGAAACCCCTTCAAACCCCTCCCCCTCCTTCCTTAAAAAACTTCCAAATAAGGTACTTAGATTACTCTCTCTCCCTCTACTTTACTTTCCCTCCTTTTTTAAACGTCCAAACATGCCATAAGATACACTTGAGTACAAAGTTACAAACTTTACCGGATTCGGCTTGCGTCCATTTTGCGGATAGATATTTATGATAACTGTTACATTTAGATAAATTATATTCCTATTAGCTTCTTTTATTTGTATTCTATAATCTAAAATACCCTTAAATTGATCAGTTTGTAAAGCTTAAATAGTAGGGTTAGACATGTAAAATTACTAATTTAAAAACTCTTAATTTTTAGCTAAATTAAAAAATAAAAATAAAAAACAGTTTTTTTTGCCACCTTCACATTTCTTTCTCACATTAATTGTCAAGTACTAATACAACTTCTTATTTTTTTAAAAAGAAAAGCTTTTTTTTTTTCTTCCACAAACTTTTTTTTTCCTGATTGCCAAAATGAAATGGCCCATGTTTTTACATTAAACTGTTTTTTTCCACCTGTCCACTTCAGACTCCACCAGGCTGATTCATCCTACAAAATCTCCACAATCCCAAAGCTGCAAAAAATGTTGGCATTTGGCAGTTAGGAACACACAGTGATAGGCATAGCAGTTGGCAGTTTCACACGCACACACCACACCTCTCTACTTTTCAATACTAAAAAAAGAAAGAAAAGCAGTCTTGAAAGTCGAAACCCTCAAAACTCAAGTCTTGAGTCTCTCCTAAGAATTTATTGAACAATGCAAGACAATGAAGAAGTAGTGACAAAAACCATCATCTACGACCTCATAATCCTGGATGCCTCAGGTTTCACAGGCAAGTACGTTTTCAAAGAAGCCCTCAAATTCCACAATTCCCTGTATTATTGCAAATTACGTTTTCTTTTATGAGTTGTGATTTAGTATTTGCTTTCTTATATTTAATTTCCTTACTTTGTTATCATTATCATTTCTACATCATTATCTTAGTTTTTCTTTTCTTTTCTTTTTTAATCTTTTTTTATTATTTGGTCAGTCAGAAGAGTGTTTAATATTTTATCCAATTAATGAGTCTTTTTTAAGAATGGGAATGACATATATTTTTGTCTTTTAAAAAAAAAAATTATTTTAGTGTATGTGTTCTAAGTGGTGTTCTCTCTTCCTCCTATTATTTTTGTATGTTGTTTTTCTTACATTTAAGCCTTACTCTCTAATTTTTTATATTTTTTTTTTAGGGTGACATATCAACAATTTTGTTAGATTGCATAGCAGGCACATTGGATGAATTCAGGTGAGCGAAGTGGTAGTCAATCTATCAAATAGTTGTTAAAGACCATTTTTTTGTAAATATCCTATGTAGGGGTAAATGCCCAAATTCGGCATTAGGCCTTGGCCGAGAACATGGGTGATCCAAGGACGATTAATTAGTAATTAGTAGTTTGAAGCTCAGACCTTCATGAACATGATATGACTGGGAAGGTGGTCTGAGGAGGAATACCTCCTTGGATGAGCTAAACACGTACCAGATGTGGATCCCATTGATTAAAGTGACCCTTCAGGAAGTTCTAATGATAGGGACGTGCGCCATAAACTTACAAGAAAGATGGGAATCCAAAAATATCTAAGAGAAAGTTGCTACCATCGCATTGAATGCACTGCAACTACTTCTCTGACTGTATTTATGTGGAGAAAACCTCTAAATAGTGTTGCCTTAGTTACCGCAACTCACAAAAAGCCAAAGAGGGTGTCTGATGGGATAGGTACTCAAATAAGAGCTTAGATGATCAACAAGTGTAGGATCAAGATGGTCCAAAGGGAACTATATAATGTAAAAGACCCTCCATGAGAAAGGGGTCCGGGAAAAATAGAGAAGAGGCACTGTAGCAATCTAAATTGCACTTGTACTCTGTTTAATTAATTTATGTGAAAACTTACCTCCTCAGATAATGAATTCATTCAGCTCTATGTTCCTTGTTCTTGCTTAAGCATCTTCTACATCCATATTAGCCGTTGTGAAATTCATTAGTGGCTAATTCTTTAACTCATTCTCTACAAATTTATTGTACTGGGCTCACTAGGCCAACATCCCACGCATCTTGGGTTTAGGCTACAAAACGTGTCCCTACAATTGGCGCCGTCTGTGGGATGAACTTGTGTATTAGTAAGTACAACGGTTGACTATGATAGGATCCACCGGGCCGAACTTGCAGGTTCTCTATGACAAGATGATTTTCTTAACCTTAAGCGTGAAAGAGATTGTGAGCATGAACATGATTGAGAAGGTAGTGATGCTGAGATTATGTACTTCGACTTGTACAAGGGGCTGAAGCCTCGGGGGCGGATTCGAACTTCATCTGTCATCATTTAAATATTGACCCGTCATGTAGATCCTGTTAGAGATGAGGTGATGAAGCTTAAGCAGGCAGGGGCTATCAAGGAAGTGGTAAACAGAACCTTAGTTATGCCTAAGTCCTCGGACCAGATACTAAGGGGAAATTAACACTGTAACATCCTTACAAGTGCTTAAACAGAACTTTCGTCATGCCTAGGTCCTTGGACCAGATGCTAAGGAAAAATTAACACTCTATGACATCTCTACAAGTGCTTAAACAAAACCTTAGTCATGCCTAGGTCCTCGGACCAGATGCTAAGGGGAAATTAACATTATGACATCTCTACAAGTGCTTAAACAGAACCTTAGTCATGCCTAGATCCTTGGACCAGATGCTAAGGGAAAATTAACACTATGACATCTCTATAAGTGCTTAAACATAACCTTAGTCATGCCTAGGTCCTCAGACTAGATGCTAAGGGGAAATTAACATTGTGACATCTCTACAAGTGCTTAAACAGAATCTTAGTCATGCCTAGGTCCTCAGACTAGATGCTAAGAGGAAATTAACACTCTGACATCTCTACAAGTGCTTAAATAGAACTTTAGTCATGCCTAGGTCCTCGGACCAGATGCTAAGGGGAAATTAACACTCTGACATCTTTACAAGTACTTATACAGAACCTTAGTCATGCCTAGGTCCTCGGACTAGATGCTAAGAGGAAATTAACACTATGACATCTTTACAAATGCTTAAACAGAACCTTAGTCATGCCTAGGTTCTCAGACTAGATACTAAGGTGAAATTAACACTATGACATCTCTGCAAGTGCTTAAACAGAACCTTAGTCATGCCTAGGTTCTTAGACCAGATGCTAAGGGGAAAATAACACTATGACATCTCTACAAGTGCTTAAACAGAATATTAGTCATGCCTAGGTCTTCGGACTAGATGCTAAGAGAAAATTAACACTAATTATGCACATAATGTTCTTGTTAAAACATTTTAATAAAATATAAGCTTTTCAAATAGTGTCATGAAATTCCAATTATTAAAAAAAAAAAAAAAAATTCCCTTACCTTTTAGTAGCAGAGATGAGAACCTAACTTGAAAGAGCTCCCTTAAGCACTCACAATATACAAAGGATTCCAAACCCACCTCAAGGCTCAAGGAGGTTCCCAAATACAAATTACATACATCAAAACTTTTAATGCACTACTTCAAAGAACAAGCATCTAACAAAGCAACGTGAAACATCAATACATCATCCATGAAATCAAAAACTATCATAAACAGGGGTAGTAAGGCTTATGCCTTTCCTTTGTGTACTAAATGACAAGAAATGGTCATACCAAAATACAACTCAATCCAATAAACCTAATTCAAGGATAAACTCCATAAAGTTCCAATATTTTAAGGTTACCGTTTAGCTGATTTTCTGCAGATCAACCCTCTTATAAACTGAATTTGACCCACTTAGAGTTATCAAGCTAACTTGAAATTTTACAAGGATGTAATCTTACATGTGTAAAACGTATTCTGAAAATTTTAGCTCAAAATAACTTCTACAGAATTTATTAAAACTCACGTAATTTAGTAAACTCAAATCTGTCCTGACAGATTTAAGATCATAATATAAAAATCATTATAATCTTAATATTAAACCACATGCATTGAAACTTGATTCAAAATAAAGCTACATGACTTAGCTTTCATTATAATAATCTAAGGCTTCCCAATTCAAACTACAGATTTTGCGATAGATTTTTAACTATCACATGCATACAAAATTTTTCTGTTGACAATATTAAATAGTTTTCCTGTAAATTCACAAAGTATGGTGAAATGGTCTTATTTGAACACGAAATTCAATATGCAAATACTAGACATGTCAAAAACCAACCCCAAAGCCTTCAATTCAGGCACTAGAATTTTTGGCAAACGCATATAGCAACAAATTAGGAAAACCCCCCAAATTAAGGCATGATAAAACCATTCCAACAACAAACATCAAAACAGAAAAATCATCAAAATACTCTAAAAAAGTCAGTCCTTCATTCCCCAAATTCATACCTGTACAAAATCAAAATCCTAAATCTCAAAATTTTTACTTTCAACATAACTAAAGCCCAGATAAAAATTCAGTTAATTGAATCTTAAACTCACCAAAATTTCCCATTCAGCCATAGTAAAAACAATACCACTAGGCCTACTACCAAAGAAATAAAGTTTTATTTTCTTACTTTTTAGAGCAACCGCATCAAAGGTTGCAAAATTATGCAAAACACAAAACGTGGTTAATTTTACACATTTTAACTAAAAAAACACCCACATTAGTGCTTGCAAAATTGTGCATATATACAAAAGTGCTATAGTAACTGTGTATATATGCACCATTACTGTAGCTTTGCATTTAATATTTTACTATTTGTTGATTATTAAAATTAAAAAAAAAAAATTTACTATTTGTTTCTCTCTCATTCACCTCACTCTCTCTTTTGCATCATTAAAGGAAATAATAAAAAAATGTAAAAGAATGAATATTTTATTGAATAAATGTTTAGAATAGATAAACTGATGTGGGTGTTTTGTAAAAGTGAGTATGTAAAATAGAAAAATGTATGTTTTTTTTTAAAAAAAAAAATAGACAGAAATTTTACACCCTTTGATGTGGTTGCTCCCTAACCCATTGAAACCAAATTTGACCTTCATTGGTATGGCGTTCTATTCTTGATGGAAAGAGAGCGAGGTGGTTCAAGAACTGAATAAGAGAACTTATTTGTTGTTTTACCACTTAGCGCTTATATTCCTTCCATATTACACTTAACAATTTTACTTAAAGACCCCATTGTTTTCTTTATTTATGGAAATACTAAAAACTTCATTAAGCACTAGAAAAAGAAATCACATTATAGAAAAGAGCTTGTTCAACGAAACAAAGATCCTGTTCAATCCAAACAGAGAAATCATCAATTAACCAAAATACAAAATTGCACATAAAACCTTCTATGTTTAACATATTCCAAAATTCACCATAATTTATCCATGGGTTCTATAGAAATATGCTACATTTTAAAGGGATTGTGTTGTTTTAATGTAAAAAATTAAATAATAAGGTTTGAGATTTTAGATTCAAAATTTATCGCCAGCATCTTGAAGCCACCCAATGAAATTCTCCATGTAATAACCTAGTGTATACACATCTTAGAGAATAGTTAATATTACTAGCCTAATCACATGCGCTTCGCGTGTGCGATGAGTCTTTTGTGCATGTGATGAGTCTTTTTTTTTTTGTTAGTGCTCCTATTTTGTAAAAAAAAAAAAAAAAAACCTGTGTTTATATATATATATATATATATATATGTGGGCACCCGAGGAACGAGAAAGGAATCCAAGGAGGCTGAGCTAAGACGACCGAGTCCCAATGAGGGATAGGATGGGCCCTGCACCTGGCCGAGCAAGGGACTGGCAGGGGCCCGAAGAGCAATGGTTCCCGAGGAGAGAGCCAGACCTTACGCAGCACTACGTCAAGCGCCAAAGGGAAAGCCTCCTCAGCTGAGGGAGGCATAGGACAGTGGCAGACAGGCGGCCGTCAGGGCAGTAGCCCCCAGTCACGTCAGTAATAAATGGCGCACACCAGCTCTGTCAGCCGCATTAAATGAAGTGGTGACCTGAAATGATGTCCGTCACAGCTGCACCAGCTACTACTGCCGCCTACTCCTGGAAAGAAGATAGGTGACAAGTGTCGAAAATTGGGCAAGGGACAGCTAAAGATGGACGGAGCAGATCAGAAGGCCAAGGGCTATATAAAGGGGAAGGCTGGGGCCTTTGAGGGACATCGGAGGCTTGTTGTTCTAGCTCATCTCTTACCAAATTCTATTGTATTGGGTCCAAGGAAGGGAAAGCTTTTCTCATTACTTACGACAGATTTTGTATTACCCTATTTTTGGTCCTTACAATTGGCGCCGTCTGTGGGAACAACAAGCACCTGCAGATATATCTTGTGTAGCAATGGCAAATGAGGGCAGAAGTGAGGAGGGGTTGGTTGGATTACGGGGAGGGGACCCTTTCCTTAACATGGAACGCAGAAGGGATAGGCGACGAGCCCTCAGCACGCCAGCAGGGCTGCGCCGTTCGAAGCGAGCAGGGCAGGACTGCCCCTGCCATGAGAGTCGAGCCCAACGTAGGCAGGACACACTAGCGCTACAACAGAAAATTGATCACTTACGTAAGAAGCTGAGACGAAAAGAACGTGATAGAAGGAGCCCGTCGGCGGCATCGAGTGAGGGTTCACGGGGAAGCCCAAACCCACCGTACCGGCGCAGATCCAGAACCCTGCCTAGTGAAACATACTCAGACACCTCGGACGAGGGCAACCGCAGGCACGAGAGGTCGCCCTCTCGTCACGACAGGAGAAATGATGCCATGAGTAAGGCCCTGAGGCAAATCTCCAAGTCACCTTTTGCCAGGAGGATTAACAAGGCCAGGCTCCCTCATCGTTTCTCCTAGCCCACATTCACCATATACAACGGGAGAATGGATCCGGTGGAGCATGTAAGTCACTTCAACCAGAAGATGGCGGTATACGCTGGCAACGAGGCGCTCATGTGTAAGGTCTTCCCTTCCAGCCTTGGGCCTGTGGCCATGCGCTGGTTCGACGCATTGGGCGAGGGATCCATAGGATCCTTCCAAGAGTTGACTAGAGCATTCGGCATGAGGTTCATCACCTGTAGCAGGACACCTAGACCGTTGGACGCCCTGCTATCCATGGCGATAAGGGAAGGGGAGACCCTCAAAACCTACGCGGACCGCTACTGGGAAATGTATAACGAGGTGGACGGCGATTTCGAAGACGTCGCGGTAAGGACCTTCAAAGTCGGCCTTCCGACTGACCACGACCTTAGAAAGTGGTTGACAATGAAATCCGCCGTCAACATGCGCCAGCTCATGGAGCGCATAGAAACCTACAAAAGATTGGAAGAAGACCAACTCCAAGGGAAAGGCAAGGCCGGGTTGTACCCAGAAAGGAGAGATCCTCGGGGAGGGGGGTACCATAACGACCGGTCGCGAAGGGAGTTCCCCGGTCGGCAGGCCCCAGAAGGGGTCCATATGGTCAACTCGCTGTTCAAGGAATCGATGCACCAGATACTTGAAAAAATTAAGGACGAGCCATTCTTCAGCTGGCCAAACAGGATGGGCAGAGATCCGACCAAGAGAAACCAAAACCTCCACTGCCATTATCATCGGGATAAGGGCCACAAGACAGACGACTGCCGGACACTAAGAAGTCACTTAAACCAATTGGCGAAGGCGGGGAAACTTGGTCGCTTCTTGCATCAGCCTACAGGGCAGAACGAGCCTACGGGGATGGGATTTCACCAGGGCAACCACTCACAACCGGCCCTGGGTACCATTAATATGATTCTGGCCGGAACGGGTGCGGGCGCCGTGCCAAGCCCCCAGGTCTTGTCTGTGGTGGGGGGCCCGAACCCCAGGGAGGAAGAATGGCATAACAAAAGATCAAGGACGGCGATCCCCGACCTAAGTTTTTCTGAGGAAGATAAGAGGGGAACCCAACAACTGCACGAGGATGCCCTGGTCGTCACTGTTAGAATCGGGGGGTACAACGTCAAAAGGGTACTAATTGACCAGGGAAGCCAGGCTGACGTGATGTATCCCGACTTGTACAGGGGATTCGGTCTGAAACCCGAGGACCTGGAAGCGTGCCACTCCCCGCTCATGGGTTTCGACAGAAAAACGGTGGTCCCCCTGGGAAGAATCAAGCTCCCTATGCAAGTTGATGGCAGGGAAGTCCTGGTAAACTTCATAGCAGTAGAGGCTTTCTCCCCCTACACGGCCATCCTCGGCAGGCCTTGGCTGCACTCCATTGGGGCTCTACCCTCGACCTTGCACCTTAAGGTCAAGTACCCCGTTCATGGGGGAGTAGGAGAACTGGTGGGGGACCAGGCGATGGCCTGACAATGCCTGGTGACTGCTGTCACGCAACACTTGCCTGGCCCAACCCCCAGTTATAGAAATGCAGCCCAATAGCAATTACAAGGGGTTGCCCCCGAGCAGCCAGCCGAGGCGTCACAACAATCGTCTGAGGAACTGATGAAGGTGTTGATTGGTACATGCGAAGAGCGGTATTTTCAGATAGGGTCGCGATTACAACCCAGAGAAAAATTGGAGTTGGGGGAGTTCCTGAAAGCAAACCTGGATGTGTTCGCATGGGAGGCAAGCGACATCCCCGGGATCAGCCCCGAGCTGGCGTGTCACCGCTTGAACGTAAATCCTGCGGTGGTCCCCCGCAAACAACCCCCTCGGCGATCATCTGACGCACACGCCGAGGCGGTTAGGGAGGAGGTGAGCAGGTTGAAGTAAGCCGAGGCGATCAAGGAAATCTTCTACCCCGATTAACTGGCCAACACTGTGGTGGTGCAGAAGAAAAGTGGGAAGTGGCGAGTGTGCGTGGACTTTACCGACCTCAACAAAGCCTGCTTGAAGGACCCCTTCCCGATTCCCAAGATAGACCAGTTAGTGGACGCCACGGTGGGGCATCCTCGGATGAGTTTCCTGGACGCATTCCAAGGCTACCATCAAATTCCCCTGTCCGTGGCTGACCAGGAGAAAACGGCTTTTCGTTCCCCCAATTGTAACTTCCACTATCGGGTGATGCCCTTCGACCTCAAGAACGCCGGTTCTACTTATCAGAGGATGATCACGCGTATGTTTGAAAAGCAGCTCAGGAGAAACATAGAGGCGTACATAGATGATATGGTGGTCAAAAGTAAAAGGGCCGAGGACCACCTTGCAGATTTGTCGGAAGTCTTCGTGGTGCTCAGGAAGCACAGGTTGCAGCTCAATGCCTCAAAATGCTCTTTCGGGGTAAGCTCGGGCAAATTCCTGGGATACATGATCACTCATTGGGGGATCGAGGTTAACCCAGAGCAAATTAGGGCTATTAACAGCTTGCATCCCCCCCGAAATCCGAAGGAGGTACAGAAGCTGGCTGGGATGACGGCGGCATTGAGCAGATTTATCTCACGGTCCGCGGACAGGTGCCACCCTTTCTTCCAATTACTGCATAAATGGAAGGACTTCAAGTGGACCGAAGAGTGCACCCGAGCGTTCGAAGATCTCAAAGTATACTTGTCCAACCCACCCATCCTGTCCCGACCAGACAAGGAGGAAGTACTTTACGCCTATCTGGCGGTCACAAGGCACTCCGTCAGCTTCGTATTAGTCAGAAACCATGACGGGGTCCAAAGGCCGGTCTACTACGTCAGCAAGTTCTTGCAGGAGGTGGAAATGCACTATCTCCCGCTAGAGAAAGCAGTCTTGGCTGTTGTACATGCGACCAAGAAACTCCCGCATTATTTCCAGGCCCACACAGTGGCGGTGCTAACTCAGCTGCCACTTCAGGCCTTGCTGAGAAAGTTCGATTACACGGGCAGGATCGTCAAGTGGGCCACAAGGCTTGGGGCCTATGATGTTAAGTACCTACCCCGCACGGCAGTAAAGGGCCAAGTCCTAGCGGATTTTGTAGCAGAGTTCGCCGAGGGCGTAGGAGAAGAGGCAAGCGTGGCCACAAGCCTGATGATCTCATCAGCCACCACCGCCCCCGTGTGGAGGGTTTACGCGGATGGGGTCTCTAATCGAAAGGGAGCTGGTGTGGGAATAGTGCTGATCACGCCTGAGAAACTAATAATAGAAAAATCACTACGACTAGGTTTCCCGGCTACCAACAATGAGGCCGAATACGAGGCCCTGTTGGCAGGAGTGAACCTGGTCAGACTGCTTGGAGGAAGGATGGTGGAGGTGTATTCGGACTCTAGGCTAATCGTTGGCCAAATTAATGGGGAGTTTGAGGCCCGAGATGAGAGGATGCAGAGGTATCTTGCCCGGGTGCGAAGCGTGCAGAGTCATTTTGATGATTCCAAGGTGGAACAGGTCCTTAGGGGGCAGAACTCGCATGCAGACACCCTGGCCATGCTAGCCACCTCGTTAGAGTCAAACCTGCCTCGGGTCGTTTTGGTGGAGGAGGTTAACACGCCCGCCCTAGTTGAGACGCCCGTGGTAGAGGTATGCAGCGTTCGCGTAGGCCCAAGCTGGATGAATCCTATTGTGGCCTTCTTGAGAGGGGGACCATTGCCAGAAGATAAAGGAGAGGCGGAAAAGATACAGAGAACAGCCCCGCGCTACTGGTTGTCCGAGCAGCATAAGCTCTACAAGCGCTCATACTCGGGCCCATATCTGCTGTGCGTACATCCGGAGGTCGTGGAGCCTCTGCTCGAGGAGCTACATGAGGGCATCTGTGGAAGCCACACTGGCGGAAGATCCCTGGCGCACAGGGCCCTATCACAGGGATATTGGTGGCCCAAAATGTGCCAGACCTCCCAGGACTATGCTAAGCGATGCGATCAGTGCCAGAGGTTCGCCCCCAACATACACCAGCCGGGAGGAGTTCTGAACCCCTTGTCTAGCCCTTAGCCCTTTACCCAGTGGGGCTTGGACATAGTGGGTCCTTTCCCTCGGGCCTCGAGCAATCGACGGTGGCTACTCGTCGGCACGGACTACTTCACTAAGTGGATTGAAGCCGAGCCCCTTGCCAACATTAGAGATGTTGACGCCAAGAAGTTCATATGGAAAAATATCGTCACCAGATTCGGAGTACCACACACCCTGATCTCGAACAACGGGCTCCAGTTTGACAGCAAATCTTTCAGAAGATATTGCGGAGAGCTGGGAATTAGGAATGGGTACTCCACGCCAGCGTACCCTCAGGGCAATGGACAGGCCGAAGCCACCAACAAAGTTATAGTCGTCAGACTCAAAAAGAGGCTGGACGACGTGAAAGGGAGGTGGGTTGACGAGTTGCCCCACGTGCTGTGGACATACCGCACCACCCTACGAAAGTCCACGGGGGAGACCCCATTTTCATTAACCTACGGTTCGGAGGCAGTGATTCCTGTAGAAACCGGATTTCCAACTTTAAGGACTAACCAGTTCAGCACCGAGGGGAACCGTCAGTTGCTTCTGGACAGCCTGGACCTGACCGAAGAGAGACAAGACGTCGCCATGGTAAAATTGGCCCATTACCAACAGAAGCTTAAACAGGGATATGATAAAGGGATCAAGCACAGGCCCCTCTTCTCGGGAGACTTGGTTTTGAGGAAGATAGTGGGGACGGCCAAGCTCCCATCCTGGGGTAAACTGGGTCCTAATTAGGAAGGACCATACAAGATCACCTCCGTTGCAGGAACCAGAGCTTATCGGTTAGAGGACCTGGATGGAAATGTAATCCCCCGCCCATGGAATGTAAACAATTTGCGACGATATTATTTTTAATGGAAATCTTCAGCTGTGGTGTTTAGACTCTGTCTCTCTACAAGTGTTAGGAAAAGAACCCAGTGCTTGCCTGGCTCCTCGGCCACAAGCTCGCGAAAACTAACATTTGCAAGAAAAATTCTAAGTGTTAAAAAGAACCTAGTGCTTGCCTGGCTCTTCGGCCACAGGCTTAGCGGAAGTTAACACTTGCAAGAAAAATTCTAAGTGTTAGGAAGAACCCAGTGCTTGCCTGGCTCCTCGGCCCCAACCTCGCGAAAACTAACATTTGCAAGAAAAATTCTAAGTGTTAAAAAGAGCCTAGTGTTTGCTTCTCGGCCACAGGCTTAGGGGAAGTTAACACTTGCAAGAAAAATTCTAAGTGTTACGAAGAACCCAGTGCTTGCCTGGCTCCTCGGCCACAAGCTCGTGAAAACTAACGTTTGCAAGAAAAATTCTAAGTGTTAAAAAGAGCCTAGTGTTTGCCTGGTTCCTCGGCCACAGGCTTAGGGGAAGTTAACACTTGCAAGAAAAATTCTAAGTGTTAGGAAGAACCCAGTGCTTGCCTGGCTCTTCGGCCACAAGCTCGCGAAAACTAACATTTGCAAGAAAAATTCTAAGTGTTAAAAAGAGCCTAGTGCTTGCCTGGCTCCTCGGCCACAGGCTTAGGGGAAGTTAACACTTGCAAGAAAAATTCTAAGTGTTACAAAGAACCCAGTGCTTGCCTGGCTCCTTGGCCACAAGCTCGTGAAAGCTAACATTTACAAGAAAAATTCTAAGTGTTAAAAAGAACCTAGTGCTTGCCTGGCTCCTCGGCCATAGGCTTAGGGGAAGTAAACACTTGCAAGAAAAATTCTAAGTGTTAGGAAGAACCTAAGGCATGCCTTGCTCCTCGGCCACAAGCTCAAGGAAAATCATTATTGCAAAAAAAAAAGGGGGGAGGGGGGGGGGGGGAAGCTGCAAACATAAAACAAGACTGCTATGCAAAGAAGAAAAACTTAAGTGTTCATAGATAAAAAAAAAAAAACTGATTACAAAGCAGGAGAAGTAACGCAGGAGTAAAGCCCCGGCTACAAAAGGAGGAAGAAAAAGGGAGGGGCTGCTACATAAAGGGTGCCCTGATACAAAATTTCGTAAGGGAAGGGCGTACAAAAAAGAAGAGAGAAAAGCTAAGCTTGGGGCTCCTTGTCCTTCGCGCTCTTCTCCTTCTTGTCCTTCTTTTTCTTCAAAGGAACCCCCTCTGGCACCCAATTCTCAACTTCCAGGTCCACTACGTCTTCTGGAGGAGGTAACCCCTTGGATGAAGCAGGAGAAGAAGGAGGATTCAGGGACTCGGCAGAGACGGGGGGAACGGAGCTCGGATCTACGGGAGGAGTGGGGCTCGGATCCAGGAGAGGGCTGGGGCCCAAATGCGACAAGCGCAGAGCTGGAGGGTAATAAACCCGGTCGGGAGCACGGAGCTCCGAATCAGGACTGACGCCCGCTGCGTTCAGCGCTTCCCCCCAGACCTCTTGGCTAAAGGCGCGAGCGACATCGCGGGGCTGGGCAGTAAGAGAGGCGGCGGTCTTGTTCATGCCCACATCATAGGCCTCCTGCTCGGCCAGAGCCTTCTCGGCGTCCTTATCCGCCAGCTTCTGATTCGCCTGCTTCAACTCCACCATTGAAAGTGCCAGGGCGCTTTCGACCTTTCTCTGGGCCACCAAGGCATCAGAAGCCTGCCTCTCAAAACTCTTTAGGGCGGAGTCAGCATCGCGGAAAGCCTTTTCGGCATCAGACAGCTGGGAGAGGGTGTCCTTCAACTTCTTCTCTGCTTCAGCTCTGGCCTTCTTGGCAGTCTCATAGGCCTTCTCAGATTTCCTGGCCACATCCAGGGAATGATCAACCCAGTCTTCTGCCATAAAGGCAGCCTGAACGGCCTACAAGAAGGGGAAACAAGAAATGAGAATAAACAGTCAAAGTAAAGACACTTGACAAATGAGGAAGTTGGAAAGGGCGTTCGTGGTACCTTAGCCAGATCCTGCTTCAAGGAAAGGAAGACCTCCCTCTTCCTGAAGGACTTCAACTCCTCCATATCCTCGGGGAGGCACAGAGCTCTCTCCAAGCATTCAGCCACCAGGCCTGAACTGCCCTTGGAGGGGTTCCTCAGGTCGGCGTCATCCAGCACTGGAGATCCTGAGCTGAGAGTGAAGGAGGGCCTCCAGACAAAAGCTTTCCTGGTCTGCTCCCCGCCGCTCTCCCTCGAGGGCACAACGGGGTCGGGCCTCTTCTTCGATTGACCCTTGCCAGGCCGGGCCTCTTTGGCTGGGGGCTCGGATATCTCCCCCTCCTCGGGTGTGGCTGTCCCCTTTCCACTGGGACCACGCTTGCGTTTTTTGTCCGCGACATCAGTTGGGGATGTGCGGGAAGCAATGGGAGTTGGCAGGCGAGGTGGCACCACCACCGCCGAGGAGGACCCCCCAGCATGGGCCGACAATAGCGCCAAGAGATCGGGTGTCTTTTCTTGAAAAGCCATGGCTGATGATGACCGGGCTGAGGATGCGCTCGGAGCGTCGGGGCGATTAAAGACTTCAAAGTCCTCCTCGGTCACTTCTTGGACAGAGGTCGATGTAGATCCCTCCGCCTCTTCGTTTGATGGTAAGGGAGGTTCGTGGGCGTACAAGAGCTGAGCGGCTAAGGGCGCAGGGAGCTGGGCGTCTTGTGTACCTTCGGGAGGAGGTCCTGCCTGCAAAAACCCCGGAATGGCAACGTCTATCCTAGCCAGGCGCGGGTCACGAGCCTTGATGACGTTCTTCGGGCTCTGGAAGCGTTTTGTTGAGGGAGTATAGCCAAGGATGACGTGCATGGCTCGGAGTTGCCCGTCCCGATGAAGAAAAATCTCAGACTTGAGAATTCGATTCAGATCGGCGAAGTTCACCAAGTGTTTGGCGGGGGCTGTGTGATACTCGTTTGCCATGAAAGAATGCAGTTATCGTTAGCAAAAAGATAAAAGAAAACAAGGGCATAAAAAGAAAAAGAAGAAGCCGATGCCTAGTAAAAAGCTTCTCTAAAGAAGAAAAGGGAAAATTCTAAAACGGTGACCCAAGCCCTCGGGAATGCTACCTGGTTCCCCCTCCTGGGTGGGACAGTGCAGCCCATCGTGCCACTCGCCCAAGACGAGAAGGAAGTCTTCATCCATGCCCTTGCTCGAATCGGGCAAGCAGGAGATTAACCTAACGGCAGGGATCCTACTCTTCATATAGTATTTGGTTTTTTTCCCCTTTTGGCAGTTGTACACCCAATTCACGTCATGCCATGTAAGACGGGTCCCCATCCTACGATTGATGGCCTCTACACACCCGAGGATCCTAAAGATGTTGGTGGAGCACTGGGTTGGGGTTAGCCTAAAGTTGATAAGATAATCCTTGGTCACGGGGCCCATGGGAAGTTCCATCCCACCCTCGATAAAGGCGATCATGGGGATAACTACTGACTCAGGGGGGCGATCCATGACCAGCCATTCACCCTCCTCACAATGCCTAAATTCCACGTTGTCGGGAATCCTGTACTTGGTCCTAAAAACCATCCTAGCCTCCTCGGTGTCTACCAGCCTAGCGTACCTACCCATGGAGAGAAAAAAAAAAGATCGGAACAAGAAGGGAAACCAACACACCTACTGTGAGAGTAAAAAAGCGCTCCTCGGGAGTGAATCTCTCTTCGCGAAAGTAAGGACGCCAAAAATGCCAGAAATGAACCACCTCTTGCCTTGATCGCTCCATTTATAGGAGGCAGAAATGAGCGGTAAAATTCCCTCCCATAAATGAGGATGAGCGAGGGCCACACGATCCCAATCATGCCGTTGAACGTGGGGAGACAAGCAGCCGCCTGACGCCATAAATGGGAGCTCGCGGATTCTGAAGCGTCAGAGGCGTGCGAATGACAGTTGAAAAGACGTTGACTCGTGTGAATACATACGACACGTACGACTCATCCGCGGAGTTAAAATTTCACTTATGCCCCAAACAAAATAAGTGAAAGTTTTAGGGGGCTATTGTGGGCACCCGAGGAATGAGAAAGGAATCCAAGGAGGCTGAGCAAAGACGGCCGAGTCCCAATGAGGGATAGGATGGGCCCTGCACCTGGCCGAGCAAGGGACTGGCAGGGGCTCGAAGAGCAATGGTTCCCGAGGAGAGAGCCAGACCTTACGCAGCACTACGTCAAGCGCCAAAGGGAAAGCCTCCTCGGCTGAGGGAGGCATAGGACAGTGGCAAACAGGCGGTCGTCAGGGCAGTAGCCCCTAGTCACGTCAGTAATAAATGGCGCACACCAGCTCTATCAGTCGCATTAAATGAAGAGGTGACCTGAAATGATATCCGTCACAGCTGCACCAGCTACTACTGCTGCCTGTTCCTGGAAAGAAGATTGGTAACAAGTGTCGAAAATTGGGCAAGGGACAGCTAAAGATGGACGGAGCAGATCAGAAGGCCAAGGGCTATATAAAGGGGAAGGCTGGGCCCTTTGAGGGACATCGGAGGCTTGTTGTTCTAGCCCATCTCTTACCAAATTCTATTATATTGGGTCCAAGGAAGGGAAAGCTTGTCTCATTACTTACGACAGATTTTGTATTACCCTCTTTTTGGTCCTTACAATATATATATATATATATATATATTTTTTTTTTTTTGAAAATTTAATTTATAAGTGAATAAATCAATTTAAAAATTAATAGAAAAGTAGTCTTATTTTTTAGGCAATATATTAGTGGGAGTTAGAGTTGCATTTTTACCAAATTATCTTTTTAATTTTGTCTCTACTTAAATATAGGGATGTAAATGCTTTTTGAACTAAAAAATGAAGAATCCAAATAGGAGAACGCCCTTAAATAACAGCATAGATGTACTCATCTCTTTAAAAAAAATGTTAAATTAAATCATATTGTAACAGGAAATGGTCAGGCACGTGTTTCTACTGTAAGTTTTTTTTTTTTTTTTTTTTTTTTTTTTTTTGAGAAACTCTACTGTAAGTTTGTAACAACTAACAAGCGCGCCCGTAGTTCGAAATGAAAATTTCCTTGGAAGTTCTGTCTAAAACGCGGCATAAACCATATGGTTTGGTCCTTCGGCGATACAACCATGAACCATGGTTTCACAGTCGGAGAGTTTTCCTGAAACGAAGGTGAAGATGGGACTACCCACTCCAACCACAACAGAGCTTGAAGAGGAAATCAGAAACCGCGATTGCTGATGGCAAGTAATTTTCTATACCATAACATATTTTATATTTCTAATTTTCCGATCTGGGTATTTCATAACGTTTATTGGAATATTATCATAGTATTTGTGTTCGGATAAAGCTATTTCTTGTAAAGTATTTGGGATATTCAGTTATGGGTTAATTTTGTTTTTGAAGGTGTCAAAAGCTATTTCTTGATTAACAATAACACGCCAAGAAAGTGTCAAATTCTGGAAACTGGGTTCCTAGTTTTCTTTTGGTAGTTGTTGACTCGTTGTGTTGGGTTCTTAGGAAGTGGGTCCTAGTTTTTCAGCACATGAATTTTAGATCCCATTGTGTAAAGAGATTGAATTCAGTAAGGAATGGGGAGGAAGAAGGAAACATTTGAGGCTCTTCCTTTTGCTGAGAAAACTTTGCTAGCTCTCAAGTTGGAAAGAAATACATTCAAGGCTTAACATGTGTTGCCTAAGATCATCTAGCAATAGTTTCTCTTCAACAAAATAGCTTGCTACATTGGAGGATTCAGAGAGAAGTTTGCCTGATTTAAAATTATTTTTCTTTAGAACTTTATTGGATTGGATGTTAGTTTTTCTTAATCATTCCATATTTTCAGTTAGTGATTTGATAGATTTATGTAATGCGAGTGATTGATTGTATGGTCCCCAGTGACATTGACAAAACTTCGTTATTTATAACAAAAAAAGAACCTTGCTACATTTGTAAGTGCATTAACCAGCCCCGTGTCTTCACATTCCACAACCACTCTGCTAAATCCTGTGACATGATTTGCATCGCGTGTGAAAGAGTAGTAATATACATTCTTATAATCAAAGAGGAATCACAAACTCTCTCAGACAATGCAGCAAAAACATCACCTGCACTATCATGAATCACAGCTCCCACACTTAACATTTAGCTTAAACCAAATAACTTTCCATCATTCTACTTTAGGATAATGGTGCCTAATTTGATCCCAAGCACTAGCAACAATGAAGGACCCTATTTCTTGATTTCTGCTTCATGTATGATTCCTCAGCATTGCTATTGGTTGAGGAACATGTGCTGAATGAACAACCAACAGGATTGGAGCAAGTCACTGTATAAATACCTAACTTTAACTCTAATCTCACTAGTAAATAGTGATGCATTTTCTTGGATCTTTCTCTCTTGAATTCTCTATAATTCTCTCCCCAATTCCCTCTCAAATTTGGCTCTCTCTCTCTCTCTCTCGCGCGCGCGCACACACACACAATTCTTCAATAATTCCTTGTTTGATCTCATTATCCCATTATCTCCCTAGTCTAGTTTCTTCTTCAATCCTATTTCTCTAATCTCTAAACACTCAAACACCTAAACAGCAACTGTGATCTTTAAATAACCCTCTTGGACCTAACAGATGCTTAGATAAAAGATATCGTAACCCATTGCTTTCCTGAACAAATTGTAAAAGCAATTGTAGATTTGTGAGCAAAGTGCTAAGGGTTCTAGATTGAATATTACCTCGAGTCTTGACTGTTGCCTTATCGCAACAAATGGTCTTAAAAGTTCATTTTATAAGTGCCTTTTTTTTCTTCTTGTTAATCGTTTCAGGAGACAAAGTTGTTGGAAAGCTTGGAAAACCTCTCCACTACAAGGGTAGCACATTCCACAGGATTATTCTCAACTTCATGATCCAGGGAGGTAATATTACATTTGGTGATGGAAGAGGTAAGAATCGGTCTATGGATAGAAGTTTGCTGACAAGAACATTAAGATGAAGCATACTGGACCTGGTAGGACTGGTTTGATTTGTTCCTCAACCCACTGATTTCATTAGTCCTGGTAGTAACATTATTCTTTTTATTTATTAATCTTTTGTACAGGCTCCTGTCAATTGCAAATGCTTGCCCTGAAACAAACAGGGCTTCTGTCAATCGTTTTTGCTTATTTTGTTTTGATTATTTTCATTATCATTGCAGTATGGTTGGTTGTTATTTTGTTCAAGATTATTGGGAGATTTCCCTCTCCTCTTTGTTGATAATAATTCCTTAACTGTAGCTTTGACTTTATTTTCTAAAAGTAAGTTACTTATTAGTTATTATATACTTCATTTGGAAATTATTTACTCATTTTACCCAAAATTTCCATTTTGCTGTTCATTGCAGTTTTGCAGTACCACTTTTTCACTACTTGTCCTAATAGCAGAGAAGTTAGTACAAATGAAGTATATCTCTGAACCGGTAAGTGATCCAACTCCAATTATTTCTACTTGCTGGGCATGTGAGTGTAATGTTGGAGGAACGCCTCCCATCTCCTCCATCCCGCTCTTTACATTGGGAGTTTCGGTTCCTCTTTTGTGAAATAAAGTTTCTAATTTAAAAAAATATATATATATATATATATATATATATATATAATCAGTGAATTTTCACAAAAAAGAAGTCCAATTATTTCTAAGTAATAAGTTTTCTTTCTTTCCAATTGAAATGAATGCAAGGAATAGAAATTTTATTATATTGTGATACTTGTTAGTACTATAATCATCAGTAATGTTGACATTTTATATAATTTCTCCTGTATTGAGTCATTGGATTCAATGAAAAGCTAAATTTCTACTTTACTACTGTATTTAGTCATTTCACTCCATTTAATCAAAATTACAGTCTTATCCATCTTTCATTGGTCTAAGGTATTTTTGTCTTGTGTAAATTTCTTGTAGTATCCTACTTCATTCCAGAGTTTTAGAAGTTTTGTTAGCCTACCAATACTCTAACAGTCATTGGGGATTAATTTTTAATTACCAAACAATGTCCTGTTCAATTGGTATCTAAGCTTATATGTGCTTCTGTGGATTGCTTGTTAGTAATTCAGTAGAAAATGATTCATAGTTTATTTAAACCACAACTCTATGTTCTACATGAAAATTGTTTGTATGAGAAAGATATTGCTGCCAAACATGGTTTAAGTTTTTAGTTCTATATATCGTTGATATCTTTTTGCATTTATTTTTCTAGCATTATTATTATTTCACAATCTTGGTATTCACCCATCTCAAAATGCTGATCTTGACAATGAAATTAATTGCGCCTTTTGGGAAGAGCTCATAGTATATTGGTGCATTGTAAACTTGTATGGCTTAGAAATGAGCATCATTGCAATGCTACATACAAATCTCTCAATAGTATTGGTAATCCCTAGAGCCTTTGTGTGTGTGTGTTTTTCAGGGAGCTTATTTATGGGAAGGTAAATGAACAAGTGGAACTTTGGGTATTTGGCACATGGTTTAAATAATGGAGGGATTTTTTTTATTTATTTGCTGAATCGTAAACTAACATTGAAACAAACAAGAAACAGAACAACAACCAGTAAACAACTACACAAACTATCTACCTAAAGCAGAAAGCAAAAAGGAAAAAAAGGAAAAGATAAAAAAACACCACCCAGAATTACTTAAGGTCTCTCTGTGAGCACTAAACTAGAAACACAATGAGGAAGATTCCTTGGACTTAAGAAGCCAAAAAAAGACTGAGATTCACCCCACTTAGCAAGCATGTGAGCAGCCATATTCCCCTGCCTATTCACCCATAGAAAGCTAAACTTTGAACTCGCCATATTCTTTATCAAGGCTTTGATATCATGAATTAGCTGAGAATATTCCCAGTTTAGAGTTGTGGTTTTGCATGTAACCGCTTCAATGATTAATTTGGCATCCCCTTCAATGATCACGTTATGCATTTTATGCAGCACATAAACTTCTACTGCCCTTCTTACTGCTAGAGCTTCTGCTACTAAAGGTGAACATGCTACTGTCTTTCCCACCCATGCCTCTAAACACTCCCCTTTCGAATTTCTCTCTACCCCAGCATAAGTGGCTTTCCCATCTCTCCATGATGCATCCGCATTGATCTTTATCTAATCTGTGGGAGGAGACTAGACAACTCTATTGTTTATGCTCTTATTAAGTTTTCCTTCGTCTCTCTCACTTTAATAAAGCTTTGAGAAAGCAAGTGGATTTTAGTGGGAATCATTTCAACACTTATTTTTCCTTTTCAGAAAATCACCTCATTTCTACATCTCCATAGTACTTTGCAAACCACTGCAACCCTCACAATTCTTCTTTACTTAGTTGATTGCCAAGTAGTTTAGCAGGAGGATCTAGTAAAAGAGAAACAAAATCAACAGGTGACTCTGCTCTAAAATCTTCCCATTTTAATCCCCATATAGCACCAAACCATACCATTCTAGCAACTGGACATGTTTGGAACAAATGAATTTCTGTCTTATCCTCCTCCCCACATAAACAACATGTTGAATTGAGTAAGTTAAGCCTGGCTGCAAGCTTTGCTCTAACTGGCAAAGCCCCCACAGCAATTCTCCACAACAGTATTCTCCACCCCTCATGTATCTTAGCTTTCCATAATTTGTTCCAGACTTCATCTCTATTTTGTTAGAATCTTCCTGATTAGTCCAGCCAGTAAGTTGATTTCACAGAGAATGCCCCAGTTTTTCCACCAACCCAAACTACCCTATCCTCCAAAGGTGATCTAGGTTTGGGATTTTTTGTATTGCAACGACTGATTCCTCATCAAACAGATCTCTAATCTACTCTAAATCCCATCTACCCAAGTTCCAATCAGTTAGTTCAGCAACAACCATATCTCCCTGTGTAGTTTCATTATTTTTTGGTTTTGGTTTAAAGCAATCAGCCCAAGGGATCCACGAGTCCTTCCACACATCTAAACTTACTGCTCGACCCACTATAAAACATAATCCTTTGCTCACAACATCTCTACAACTTTCTCTCCAAACCCATGAGGCATTCTTCACACGTCTTCTCTCGGCCAATCCTCCACTCTTCCATACTTGACTTTAAGAAGTTTAACATATAATTTATCTGGGCAAGACACAAACTGCCATCCAATTTTTGAAAGAAGGGCTGTATTCACTATTCAAACCCTTGAACCTCCCAAAACCAAGACCAGCACATTGTTTTGGTTGGCAAATGTGATCCCAAGCCTTAAAGCAAGGAATATTGATTTATTTTCTCGAGGCTTCCACCAAAATTTTCTTACGTTAGCGTCAAGCTCCTCACAGATTTTTTGAGGGACTCTAAAAGCAGACATGGCATACACTTTTTACTCCACCCATTTAGCTTTGCTTGAAGCTTATCTTTCGGGAAATTGAAATCTTCAAATCTTCTTTTTGTATTACCCAGATATTTAGAATCCAAATTAATTGTCCTGCGGCCCCAATTTCTTGATAAGCTTTGGAGTGAACCTCTAGAAACTTTCTTTGATGTGAATATGATTCACTGTTTGGCCAAAACATCTGCAATATTTTTCTGCACAATCAGCCATAACCTCCACCTCATTTCTTCTAGTTACTTTGACGCCTTTCAAGGAGCCCAACTGCTCTTCTCTTAGCAACAATCTAGACAATACTTCTGCACAAATAATAAAAAGGTAGGGTGAAAGTGGGTCACCTCTTGAAGGGTCTTTTCTACTACATGGGCTGCCATTTAATAACAATGTGAAATTCACAGTAGTGATACACTGTCTCATTAGGGTGATAAATTTCTCCCCAAACCTGAAACTTTTCAAAACCGTCAATATGAAATTCTATTCAACCTTATCATAGGCCTTTTGCATGTCTATATAGCTTTATTCCCGCCTGGCCTATCCCTTTCCTTTTCCTCTTGAAGCTGTGAACAATTTCCTGCACTACAATCAAGTTTTCTGCTATCCACCTATTTGGAATTCTTTACTTTGTAGAGGGTGAGCAAATTGTACACTAATCGTCAGCTCATTGGCCCCATCTCCTCTCATGCGTTGTCTCCCTCTTCCTGATCTCAGTCGAGACTCCAGTCTAATTAGTTTAGTTTATTTTTCAAAAAATTTATTAAAGCCAAGGAAGTAAAAATATATTTTGACGTCGCACTAAAGATGGATTTTTAAATGGGTATTAGAATTAAATGAGTGTGGTGGTGTCTATTTTTTAATATATAATAGGATGATATGACATTAAAATTGAAGAGATAAAACTTATATTTTACACTACATTATAAAATTTAATCTCTTTGAAATGTAAAAGAACATTTTGACAAGGATAAATGCTAGGAATCAAAATAGTAGTCAACTCTATATTTATGTCACAGATCAAAATAAAATTTTGAGAAAATTTCCAAAAGAAACCCCAAAGGTTATTTCTTGTAACAAACTAAACCATAACATTTTAATTTTGTCTTTTTAAATCCTAGACTTTATAAATCATGATGTTCTAAACATTATGTTTATATATATAAAAAACCATAAATGGATAACATTTTCTTAGTAGCTAGTCATTACTTCAATTATTCTTTCTTAAAAATATTGTTCCCTATTTATTATTATGTTTGATATTTTTTTTTTTAATTGGTGTTATCCTCTTGTGTTTTGCACTCTAAGGCAACTTCTCATGGCAAGTTACAGTGCCGTTTGGGTATAATGCAAGAAAATATTTTATTTTATTTTTTCACCAAATGAGTTACTCTATTAATGAATTTTACTAAATATAGATATTGTTCGGAGCCTTAGAGGTAAAATTTTTCTCTTTTCATAAAAAAGAGGTAAAATGTCACGATTTCATATATTTATTTATTTTTGAGATAAAGTCATGATTTAATTTATCAGGATAAGTTTTCCAACATATATATATATATATATATATATATATATTTTGTGGGGTGGGCTTTTTACTTTTTGGGCTTTCCATTGTCAAAATTCAAAACAAATGAATGGGCCCACCATTCCACTAAGTTTTGCCAGGCTGCCAGCCAACTCCTCCAATACCTTCCATCAACTTTCACCTCTCTCAACTGGTCAAATTATGCACAAATCCATCAATTTTCACCTCTCAAGGCTGTGTCAAATTCTGGAGAGAGTTTTTGGAGAGATTCACCGAACATGCACATATATTAACATGAAAATGGAGAGAGATTACTGAAGCAGTTCGAGGTAGAGCACTCACAATAACCCATCGGAAGAGCCTTCCAGATTTGCTTGCCTTTGAAAGGTGATGCGGCTAACCAAACACACACAGTCTCAAAGCACATACATGATACACCCATCAACTGAAAGTCCAAGATAAACCCAAATTCATATTATCATATAATCCATACAATATATTAGTTGAATCAACTCAACCAGGGTAACGAAATTCTTAACTATATATCAGCTAGCTAGAGCCTTTGCAGTACTTAGTTTGGCGATGGTGCAGGTGCTGTTTTGTGATTGGCTTAAGTGCTCGCTGAAGCTGGAATATATGTGTCTGGACTCGGAGCAGATGGAGGAGTATAACCCCTAAGAAGCTTTCGGCGTAGCAAATAAAACTCCAGCGAGGGTGCTGGTGTAACTTTGTGATTGGTTGAAGCTGGGATATAGGTGGCTGGATTCGGAGTAGATGGCCGAGTATAACCCTTAAGAAGCTTCCGACGTAGCAAAGGAAACTTCGGCGATGGTGTAGGTGCAGCTTTGTGATTGTTTGAAGAGCTTGTTGAAGCTGGGATATAGGTGTCAGGATTTGGAGCAGATGGCTGAGTATAACCCTTGAGAAGCTTCCGGCGTTGGAAAGGAAACTCTGGCGATGGTGTAGGTGCAACTCTGTGATTGGCTAAAGAGCTTGTTGAAGCTGGGACATAGGTGTCTGGATTCGGAGCAGATGGCTGAGTATGACCCTTAAGAAGTTTCCTGCGTAGCAAAGGAAACTCCGGCGATGGTGCAGGTGCAGCTTTGTGATTGGTTGAAGTGCTTGCTGAAGTTGGGATATAGGTGTCTGGACTCGGAGCAGATGGCCGAGTATAACCCTTAAGAAGCTTGCGGCGTAGCGAAGGAAACTCCGGCGATGGTGCAGGTACAGCGTTGTGATTGGCTAAAATGTTTATTGAAGATGGGATATAGGTGTCTGGATTTGGAGCAGATGGCTGAGTATTGTAACCCTTAAGAAGCTCTCGGCGTAGCAAAAGAAAAGCACCAGCCATGGAGGCCTTTTCGTTGATCCGGGTGTCATGGGTTGTTGGAGAATTGGGCACTGGTGCAGATGTTGTAATGATCTCAGTAGCAAAGGCCTTTTCATTGATCTGGCTGTTGCAGGTGGTCAGAGAATTGGGCAAGGCAACAGCTGTGGTAAAGAACTCAGAGCTTAACTGGTTAGGTGTAGCGGCTAAGCTTGAGTTCATGTAGGAACAAATGGCAAGTACTATGAAAAGGTATGCTTTGTTTAGAAGATAGGCTTTCCATCTCTCTCTCTCTCTGTGAGTGTGGAGATTTGTAGTTTGTGTAGGGGTAATGGGTGAAGGGTTACCAATATGCAGTTATATAAACTTTGCGTGCAGATACCTATTCGGGACTTGTCCGAAATATCTCGGGTGGGCAACGAGTTGGACTATTTTAAATATCGTTGAAAAGCATGAATATATAGCCGAAAAGGTAAAACTTAAAAATGGACAAGGACAGAGTGACCAAAATGCAGATTCTCTTTGCCCACTAATTCTTTATAGAGAGTGACTTGTGTCCAGTGACAGTTGTTCTTTATAAGAGGGGGGCGGAGAAGTACACGTGTTTTGTTAATATTTGTTCTGCTTATCGTATCCACTCAACTACCACATTATTTTAGTCCTCGTATTCAGACTCACCAGATCATTGTTATTACACACAAATGTTATGGTGTTTTGGTGACTTTAATGGGGATTTGGGTTAGAAGACTCTAGAGTAAAACGAATTAAGGGTGTCGATTGACTCGATTCCCCTTTGGGGACTTTTAAAAGCAACACACAGTAATTGATTGAAGTTGTTTGGAAGTGCATATGGGATATGTGAAAGTGGAAATTATATATTGTGCAAGATTTTAGGTTATGTTTATTGCTATATATACCTTAATAATACGTATCAACTTTCTTTATGACCTTAAGATTTGGTGTGAAAGCACGCATAATGGCAATGTTATGTGATCTTAGATGCCAATGTCACGATCCATTATTAGCCAATGTAGAATATATGTGGGAGACCAGCGTTTGATAAAATAATTTTCGGTTGTTTGTGAGATTTATATATCCATCCATTGGTTGTGTTTGATTCAACCAAGGTCTTTATTTGATTCACACACACACACACAAAAAAAAAAAAAAAAAAAAAAAAAAAAAAAAAGGAAAAAAGAAAAGAAAAGAAGACCAGGGCCTTTATGCCCTCACATTTAAGACTTGCTCAGATAGTGTTTTCAGTATTTTTTTTTTTTTTTCATCACAAATGATTATTGAAAATATATTAGGAAACATAGTAACAATATTCAACACTTTTTTTTTTCTAGAGAGTTTCAACCTATGGCTATACACTGCCATTTAATATGTTTTTTCAAGAGATCAAGCAGTGCAATTATTTATCATACTCCTAGATTGTAAGTGCTTTTATATAACAGTATAATTATATATCATTCAAGGTAATTTACTACAACAATGTTATAAAAAAAAAGGGTAATTTAATACAAAATCAAAATTTTCTCAAAAAAAAAAAAATACAAAATCAAAAAAGAACACTGACTTTTCAAAAATTTCAATTCTCAACCACAGGACAACGTGAATTACAATGATTGAAAATACACCAGAGATATATTGGAAATGGAACCAATTTAATCTTATTGAACTGCCAAAGCATGGACTAGAACTAGATTCTAGAAATCTAAATTAGATTTAAAAAATAAGCAAGATATAAAGAATTAATAATACAAAAAATGTTTAAAGCCAGATCAAGTGTAGGATTTTAAAGTGGGTTTCAGTTAACTCAACTGCTAAATTTATGGTTAAATATGAGATCTGAGGTTTACTTCTCTCGCCTACACCAAAAACTGATTGTCGTACACACTCTCCCTCAGTAGGAGTTCTCTCTCTCCACAGGAGCTCTCCCTCTCGGCCATACCCGAGACCCTCTCCCTTTGTTAAGGGCTCTTCCTCCACCTATATACTCCTCACTACCCACACAACACCCTCCCTTCTCAACCACTACTGATTTTCCCCTTAGCCCACTCACCCATGGATGCGTCCGTGTTAGAAGATCTGCAACACCTTCACCTCACAAAAGACGAAGAAGACGATATTCAACTCTCCGCCATGTACAGCTCAGACCTCATTGAGGAGTGCGCTTTAAGCTTATTCGGAAAACTCCTCACTGACAGACAACAGAATCAACGCGCCTTCAAAAACACCCTTAGAGGTGCTTGGAAAATGGGTTCGGATCTGAGAATCGTAGATGTAGGAAAAAACATCTACCAATTCAAGTTCTCATCAGAGTTTCAGTTGGAATGGGTTGAAAGAAACGGTCCTTGGAACTTTGACAACAATCTGCTGCTTCTTTGTAGATGGAAAAGGGGCCTCTCAGCCTCAAACATAAACTTTACTCATGCTCCTTTCTGGGTCCAAATTTGGGGCCTTCCTTTTGAGAATTTCTCTGAGGATGTTGGGAAGGATCTAGGTAACAGCTTGGGTAGATACCTTGAAACGGACAAACGCATGTGGCTCACAGAGCAAGCAAGATTTCTGAGAATCCGAGTGGACATCCCTCTCAGCAAACCTCTCCGTAGAGGTGGCAACATTCTCAACCATGATGGGGAAAAAACTTGGGTCAATTTTAAATATGAACGGCTGCCTTCATTTTGTTTTGTGTGTGGCTTCTTGGGTCACGATGAAAAGCATTGCCCAAAGCCTCCGGTTAATCTTGCCTCCCCCAAGCAGTACGGGGATTGGCTGAGGGCAAACGGCAACCAGAAAATCTATGCAGACAGACCAAAGCCTTCATACAGTTGGGGCTCCGACGCTGAACGCTCAGGCCATTCAAGTGCGAGATCCGGACAAGTTACAAAGAACCCATCTGACTCAGGCTCCAACCCAGGGGCATGTTCGGAATTCCAAGAAAATTTTCAAACCAGAGTGGCTGCGGAATCCAAGGAACCTGACAATAGAGAAAAAGTAATCTCACAAGAGGTGGTTTTTCAGGAAAGCAACAGGCAAAGTACAGTATTCAAACCTCCTATTTCAGCTTGCCCTCCACGTGACAGAGACAGGACCGAAGCCTCAGACAATGGGTCTAAGGATGCAGCCTCTGGAGTGGGCTTAACAACTCAGACTCACCATGAAGCCCAAGAAGTCACAAGCCCATCAAAACCCACCTCTAAAGAACCCACTCCCTTAAAAAAACCCACTCCCATAAGAAAGCCCACCCCTCCACCAAATATCACTTACCAGAAAGGAAAAGGCAATTTAAAGAGATTCGCCCGGGAAAAAGGAAAGCAGGTCCATGGTGAACAAAAAGCTAGCCTCTCTGGTTCAAAAAGGCCTGGTAAGTTAGTCTTTCCTGAAGAAACTGAAGGAGCCCTCCCACACAAAAGGTTGTGCGAAGCACACCTCCTAAGCACTGAATCCCCCCTTGCATTATCGGCGGTGGCTGCTAAGCAGCACCGCCGGGCACAATGAATTCCTTATCTTGGAACTGCCGGGGAATTGGGAACCCCCGGACAGTGTATGCGTTGCGCGATATTGTGCGACGGTGGACTCCCTATATAGTCTTCTTAATGGAGACCAAAGCAAAACATAAACGCATGGAGAAAATAAAACTTATGCTCGGCTTCTCTAATGGCCTTATTATTCCCAGCCGGGGGAAAAGTGGGGGTCTTGCTCTTTTTTGGTCCAAAGAAGTAAAGCTTGAGATCAAGTCATATTCTCAGAACCACATTGATGCATTTATCTCAGAGCAAGACAGCGTCTTCTCTTGGAGATTCACCGGGTTCTATGGTCATCCAGAAGCCTACTTAAGAAATGATTCCTGGAAACTCCTTTCTTATCTTAACAACCAATTTTCTCTGCCTTGGTTCTGCTGTGGTGATTTTAACGAAATTTTGTCCTTCTCTGAAAAATCAGGTGGCCCTCAAAGACCTCAGCGTCAAATGGAAGGTTTTCGGGAGGTGGTAAACAAATGCGGTTTTCAGGACTTAGGCTTCTCTGGGCCCCAGTTTACCTGGTGCAATATGCGTGAAGGCAGTGACCGCGTTTATCTCCGTCTGGACCGTGCCTTTGCAAACATGGATTGGGTTAACAAGTTCAGTAACTGTAAAGTTCTTCATGTAACTGACTCCACCTCTGATCATTGCATCCTGAGGATATCTGACGCAAGGGTCCAACCACCCCCTCGGAAGCGCCGCTTCCACTTTGAAGCTTTATGGGCCAAAAGAGATGATTGTCATGGCATTATCGAGGCTGCTTGGAACAGTGGTAGTCTTTCTAATACTCCGGAAGGCATCGCTGCAAATCTTAGTCTTTGTGCTTCTGAACTATCCAACTGGAGTAAAGAAGTTATCGGAAATATCCCAAGGAAGATCCAGGAGAAAAGGAAATTGTTGCACACACTAACTGAACAAGACTGGGATGGCTCCCATGGTGCAGCAATCAACGAGTTGAGAAAGGAGTTAAATGGCCTCTTGGATAGTGAGGAGACTCTTTGGCACCAGAGAAGCAAAATACACTGGTATAAAGAAGGTGATAGAAATACAAAGTTCTTCCACACTAGAGCTTCCAAGAGAAGAAAGAAGAACACCATTCTGGGATTATGGAATAATGACGGTATCTGGTGTGATGACAGAGACAGCATAGCATGCACAGCGGTGGACTATTTCACAAAAATCTACACCACCTGCTCCCCAAGCAGTATTGAGGATGTCATTAACACCATCCCAACTCGAGTTTCAGATGATATGAATGCTGAGCTCACCAAAACTTTCACCAGCGAAGAAGTTCTGAGGGCCCTCCACCAGATTCATCCAACCAAATCTCCCGGACCCGACAGTATGTCAGCCATCTTTTTTCAAAAATACTGGAATATTGTGGGTAGAGATATCACAAATATGGTCTTAAATGTGTTAAATTTTAATCTGCCAATGTCTGAAATTAACAAAACTAATATATCTCTTATCCCAAAAACAAAGCATCCCACTAAGATGACTGAGTTCCGTCCTATCAGCTTATGCAATGTCACGTACAAGCTCATTTCGAAGGTCCTTGCAAATAGATTAAAAGCTGTCCTCCCTCTTGTGATAGCTGAAAATCAGAGTGCCTTCACAGCCGATAGACTCATAACTGATAATGTCCTAGTGGCATTTGAGCTCATGCATTATCTAAACCATAAAACAGAGGGCAAAGATAGTTTTATGTCCATCAAGCTTGATATGAGCAAGGCGTTTGATCGAGTTGAATGGGGTTTCATCAAGCGAGTCATGGAAAAATTGGGGTTTCATGATAAATGGATCTCTCTCATCATGCAATGCATTACAACTGTTTCATACTCTGTTATCATCAATGGGGAAGCCTATGGATGCATTTCTCCTTCTAGGGGCCTTAGACAAGGCGACCCACTCTCGCCGGGCCTTTTCCTCCTTTGCACCGAAGGTCTTTCTGCACTCATCCACCATGCTGCGAGAAACCAAGCTCTTAATGGGGTCTCCATCTGTAGGGGCTGCCCCTCTATTACGCACCTCTTCTTTGCGGACGACAGCCTTCTTTTTTGTAAGGCTAACGCCCAAGAGTGCAATGAGCTTATGCGCATCCTTAGCGCTTATGAATCAGCCTCAGGCCAAAAAATTAATCCAGACAAGTCATCGGTCTTTTTCAGCCCAAACACTCCCTCTTCCACTAGAGATACAATTTTTAATATTCTTGGTCCGATGCAGGACTCTCGACATAAAAAGTATCTTGGTCTCCCATCGTTGATTGGGAAATCAAAAACTCAAGTCTTTGCCGAGATTAAGGAAAAAGTGGGCAAGAAGTTAGCGGGGTGGAAAGAGAAACTTCTCTCTATTGGGGGCCGAGAAGTCCTTATCAAGGCCGTGGCGCAAGCGGTGCCCACGTATACCATGAGCTGCTTCCTACTCCCAAAAACACTATGTGATGACTTGGAAAGAATGATGAGGAACTTCTGGTGGGGCCAAAGGAACCAAGAGTCAAAATTAGCTTGGGTGAGTTGGAAAAAGATGTGTAAGTCCAAATTATATGGTGGCATGGGCTTCCGAAATCTCCAAGCCTTCAACCTTGCTTTACTAGCAAAACAAGGGTGGCGGATTCTCACAAACCCCACTTCTTTGATTGCTCGAGTTTATAAAGCAAAATACTTTCCCTATGAAGACGTTCTAAATTCTAAAATTGGTAGTAATCCTAGCTACGCTTGGAGGAGCATTCATAACAGCCTTCGGGTTCTTAAAGAAGGCACTCGGTGGAGGGTGGGAAATGGCAGAAGGATTCACATTTGGGAAGATAAATGGCTCCCAACACCAACTACCTACAAGGTAATTTCGCCTCAAACAGATTTTGGCAACTTCCCAATGGTCTCCTCTCTCATTGATGAGGACTCAAAGTGGTGGAAAACAGATTTGGTGCGCGCTATCTTTCTGCCTTTCGAAGCTGACTCCATTCTCAAAATCCCGATCTGTTATGGCCTCCCTGAAGACCAGCTCATTTGGATGGGAAACAAAAGGGGTTCTTTTTCTGTGAAGAGTGCGTACTATATTGCTTTGCGTGTGGTTGAGAATTTTGAAACTGAAGTGAGCACATCTGAGTTTAATCAATCTTCCTTCTGGAAAAAAATTTGGAGGCTTAATGTTCCCCCTAAGATTCGGATCTTTGCATGGCAGGTGTGCCGGAATGGCCTCCCTTCCATGCTAAATCTTCGTTGTCGGGGGTTGAACATCTCTGGTTTCTGTCCACTCTGTGATTTGGAATTGGAGTCCATTGAACATGCTCTGCTCCACTACTCCCATGCTAAGCAAACTTGGTTATTTTGGACTGACTGCCCTGTAAACCTCTCTTCCTCCAATGCTGACATCTTGGACCTTGCCTCCAATTTTATTGGTCTAGGCATGCTAAGAGAATTGGACTTATTTTTCTGGGTCCTTTGGTCAATTTGGGGTAACCGAAACCAAGCCATTCACAATGACACTGCAACCTCGCCATACCAGACTTGGGAATCAGCAAAAAGAGCCTTCCTGGACTTCACTGAAGCCCGTCTCAGCCCCATGCCTTCTCCCCCACCAGTTTGCAACCATTGGACTGCTCCACCTACTGGTTTTTTCAAGATCAACGTGGATGGCGCGACTGATCCAGGGGGAGGTAACTCTTGCATTGGAGTGGTCATTAGGGACTCCTCGGGTTCTCCGTTAGGCGCCCTCAGCTTGGTCCTCCCTTCATGTTTTCCAGCTGAAACTACAGAAGCCATTGCGCTTCACCATGGAGTCTTGTTTGCTATGGAGATGCAGGTCGACCAGGCAATGTTTGAATCCGATGCTCTTTCTATCATCCTTGCCTTAAACTCTGGGGCAACTGGCAGCGACATTGGTCATATTCTTGAAGACATCAGGGAGGCGTCTAGCACCTTTAGTCATTGCTCCTTCCACCACCTGAAAAGGGACGGCAACAGAGCAGCCCATTCATTGACAAAAGAAGCAAAATCTTCTGGTCAATCAAACATTTGGAAAGGAATCTCTCCCCCCTGTATTCTGAATATTTTAGGAGATGACATGATGTAATCTTTTCCTTTCATGGCTCTGTTGTATTTCAATTTCACAGTGGAATGCTAATCTCTTCCAGTTTACCATAAAAAAAAAAAAAAAAAAAAAAAAAAAAACTGATTGTCGTATTGATCTAATGATAAAGAGATATTGTAGAAATGAACGCCATAAGTTGAAACTCTTTAAAAAAAAAAAAAAAAAAAAGTTTCACACATATACGCTTAGACTAGACTATAGTAATAAATAAATAAAAATTAGAGACCGTGCATCATAAGCTTTCTCTTACAAGAAAACGTGCCGACAGTTCAGTGTCTTTTTTGCAAAAAACCAAACTGCTTTTTGGCTTTGAATTAATTGTCAAGGGGGAATGGGTAGACTAGCAATGAGAGGGACAATAATGTAGTAAGTTAGGTAACATTTCAAAGTTTTAATAAAAATAGCATCTCGAGTTTTAGAAACTCGAGATCCATATTAAAACTCAAGTCCCAAAGAGTTGCTTTGCGAGTGTTTTTGGACTGAAAATGCCACATGGATCTCGAGTTTTAGAAACTCGAGTTCTATGCAAAAAAAAATTTCGTTTGATCGCCCATATAGTGGCGTTTTAAAGTCATATGGTGACGTTTTAAAGCCTTATAACGGCGTTTTTCTGTAAAAAAATTTTGTAAGTGTTCAATACCAGGTTCAGGGAATCTTATAGTGGCATTTTTAAGCCCTATAGTGACGTTTTAAAGCCCTATAACGGCGTTTTCCTGCAAAAAAATTTTAAAACTTGATTTTTAAACCCTATAGTGATGTTTTTAAACCCTATAGCGGCGTTTTTGGAACTCGAGTCTTTAAAACTCGATTTCCACATGGATATTTTTCCACATCACACCCATCCGCTTACAAATCGAGACTTAAAAACTCGATTTTTATCTTGGAACTTGAGTTTCAGACACTCGAGATGCTAGTTTTCAACATTGTTTTAAAATATGACAACTAATTAAATTTTTTGATATTTATTGTTAAATAGAAAAAAAATTCTAATTGTCAATGTTTGACGGAGCGCAAGGTCACAGTTACAAGTCGCAGGCAAGTAGGCAACACTAATGACTATCTAGTATCTAGAAGATTAGTCTCAAAAAATAAAATAAAAAACTATCTAGAAGATACTAACTTGAGTACAAAGTTACAACTTACAAACTTTTTGGCTTACGTATTTATGTTGACGGGGACATTTAGATAATTGTCAATAAATTATATTATAAAAGTTTTTATGTTATTTTTATAAAAAATATAAAAAAATACTAAAAAATTAAGTACTTTATTATTTTCATCCGTTAACATTAAAAAAAGAAAAAGAAAAAGAACATGTTAAGAAGCTGTCATTGCAATCTGGTGCATTGAACAGTTATCAAAAGTAGATAAATACTATTTTCTAGTGAATGTTGTGCAAATTCCCGAAGATTGCTGATTGATTACAATAAAATATACTACTTTAATTTATTTTGACGCTCATACGCTTAAGTATCAACCTGTGATTAAGTGTATAGTACTTTTGGTAACTAATTCTTTTAGGATCACACATTTTACAACTCTTATTATAACTTGCACATGTGTCAACTTGTGATTGGATTACCATCACTTACACATAGGTAAATTATTAGTATTTGATAAAAATTAACTGCAATTTTGATGTCTTAAACTGTGATTGGTTGTCTATAATTTTCATATAAACCCACAAGTTATTTTCTGCCACTCACAATTGTAGCAAAATTGTGGTAAAAAAATTTTGGTCCTAGATTTTTTTCCTTTGCTTTGCCATCAGCGTTTAACTTACTTTTTAGCTGATTTTTGGAGTCCTGCAGTGGGAAAAAAAAAAGAAGCATTTTTATTTTTATGTTCTCGTTGTGTCCAAACGCTATTGGTTGGGATATTGAAATATTACAAAATTTACAATTTTTTTTTCTTTTCGAAAACAAAATTTACAAGGATGAACAATGTTGTTTTATAACAGTAATTATAGCTTAAAGTACCCTAATTAGTATCCTGGCCATCATCATATATTTGTTCATTTGTCCATTAAGGGCACGTTTTTGTTTTGTTTTGTTTTGTTATTTTTTATAAGGGCACATTTATTATATTGTAATTATAATGTAATAGGGATAAGTATTACAAGAAATGCAAGAAGAACTAATGAAATAATGATCCTTATTCATAATGTTTAGTGACTACTCTAGAATAGAATTCTAAAATATTATATTTTAATTTAGTCATATTTCCAAAAATATCCTTTCTTTTTATGAGGTTTTTTAAGCATTTTATTATGACTACATTTAACAAATTATATGATTATTATGCTGTTCAAAATTAATATATTGGTATTTCAATTAAATTTATTTGAAGATAAGTTAAAATAAATTCTTATAAAAAAAGGTTAAAATAAATGAATTAAATGTTTTTTTTATTTTTAATGAAGATGTACACAGTATACGATTTCTTATTTTAAAAAATGTAAAAAACTAAAATTGAAAAAAAAAAAAAAAAAAAAAAAAAAAACACCGTCAAGCATTATTTTAGATCATTTTGTATCTTGAAATAAAGAACTAACTTCATTTTTGCAGTTGTGTTAAAACAAAAGAACTAAAGGAGAATAAACAAGAAAACCTAACATAGTGAATAACTGAAGAAACGAAGAAAAAAAAATGTTAGAGAGAGAGAGAGTTGTTTTGCTTGGACATTTTAGGAATTTATATTTTTCAGTTATTATCTAAGTTAAGGAATAACTATAAGGACCATTTTAATAAGGATTAAGAGCATCCACAGCAGTGGAAATTTAAATTTTTAGCTCCATCAAAAGTTACTTTATCTATTTTACCTACACACATATTGCAGTAGTGGATCTATTTTATCTTTCAACACAATAAAATAATATAAACATCACAATAAAATAATATATCCCCTACAATAAAATAATATATCTACTACAATAAACAACAATCACAACCACCCACAACCACTACCGCCGCCGCCGCACCGACTTTTCCACTGCCACCGCAATCGCTACCGCTGCCACCACTGCCGCCACATGATAGAATAATATATTCTCTACAATAAATAACAATCACAGCCACTACCACCACCATTGTCACTACCGCCACCGTAACCGCCACCATCAAAAAAATTATTTTTTTCTCACCAATATTAGATAGTAATAATCTATTACTTAAAATTTATTGCAAAAATATTGTGGTAACATTTCTTAATTTTAATTTCTTATTATTCTTTATTTTATTTTTCCCATTATCTTATTTGGTTTCATCCAAATACACATTTCTTTTTTCTTTTTTTTCTTTTTCTTTTTCTTTTTTTTCTTTTTTACTCTTTGTTTTTCTCTTCCACACACGTATACTCCTCTTTATCTTTACGCTATCTTCACTTGCATTTTTGTTTTTCTACTTCAGCTTTGTCTTTCTTTCTCTTTCACTCTATTTTCACCGCCTCCCCCACAACAACCACATCGAAAAACATTGTAAACAAAATACCCCCCAAAATTTCATCAATTGCGCCAAAATGCCCACAGATTGGAAAACACAAGCCCGCTGCCACAAACACAAATACAAGCCCACTGCCTACAACAAATCGAAAAACACAAACACAAACCCACATCGGCGTTGGGCATGAGATAGTAGAGGGAGGGTGGAGCTCGGAGGTTCGGCCTTTGAGCTGGAGATCTAGAGAGAGAAAATGCAAAATAGAGACCCATGTCGGCGCTGGGCATGAGATAGCAAAGAGAGAAGGGGGGTGGAGTTGTGGAGAACGCAAAGAGTGGTCAGCGCTAGGCGAGGGCTTCGATCGGCGTTGGGCAGAAACGAAGTGTGACGACTGAGTAGAAAGGCACGGTCTGATTAAAATGGAGGACTGGAAGAGGAAGAAAGAGGAAGAAAGAAGAGAAGCCAGAGAGAGAGAAAGAAAAATAAAGAAAGAGAAAATATTTTTTTAATGGAAGAGGAGAGAGAAATTCAATAAAATAATATATTTGTCTTTAGCTCTCATGAACAGTGCACATCTATCTATAGATGTGCACTGTAACAATGGAGCTAAAAAGTACAGATTTAGCTCCATTGCTGTGAGTATGATTTTGGGATTTTGGGAGCTAAAATATAGCAATATAGCAATATAGCACCATTGTTGTGAGTGCTCTAAGGAACAACTATTAGAAAGCCAAAGAAAAATATAAGTCAAACATGTTATATACCTGCAATACTTGAAATACCCCCGTGAATACAGTAACAAAGTTCCAGTTTTTGATCCGCAAATGACTTTCTGACCATTCTGACCACTATTAAAAAGCCAAAGATAAATATAAAGTCAACCATATCAAAATATGCTCTAAGCATGTGAATTAGCATAGCCAAGCCTTGAATGATTTCTTCCTTTTGAATCATCCCACTGTATGACGAGTAAGATGATAATTCATTCATATGGTTGGATGATCATATGGTCGTATGTGTTACATGAAGTTTGTATGAATATGACCAGACAATGGATTAAGGCCATTAGATATTTCATATTTGGACTCATGGTGAGGGCAGTTTCTTGCATCAGTATTTTTTGAAAAGAGAAGGCAATTTCTTTAGATTATCAAGGTGCACTGGTTTTATGGGTTTGCATCTGCCTTCATGGTAAACTGTGTTGTCATTTATTGTGCAGTTGTTTTTGAATTAGTTTTTTATTCAAAAATTTTATTTTTATGTTTATGTCATAGCAATCGTTGCCACATTTTATTGCAAGCTTCCATCTTTAAGCTTATGTAAATATATATTTAAAAGTTCATGGTAAAGGCTAAGGCCTAAGATAGTGGGTTCACAGTCCACCAGATGGGTAATTATTGGGTACTCTCGGACAGGGGCGTAGCCAGGAATAAATACATGGGGGGGCCGGGTTAATATACTAAATATAATTCTTAAGTCTATTGGATACAAAATTATCAACTTTCATATATCATCATATACTTGAACATGTTGGGAATTCAACCGAAATTCCAAACCTATGAGAAACAAAAAAATAGAGAAAACAAAGCGCCAAAAGAAAAACAATCACACGTACAAGACAGTATTTACGTGGTTCGGCAATTTACCTACGTCCACGGAGTTGCAGGGATTTCACTATTATCAAAGAAAATTACAATGTGCGGCTAAAGTTTTTTTCTTTCTCAAAAACAACAACATGACAAAACCCTAATCACAAAAAAATGCTTTTATATCATGCGCACAGAATTCACAATGGGCTACAAAACGGGCCAAAAAATTTTTGTCTGCCCAAGCCTCCGCTCCATGGACTAAGCCTTAGTAAATCTCCCATTAAAAACCACGCAACATTATTCAAGTCAGGTCGGGTCATCAACTGGATCAAATCATGCCTGACGACGATTTTTCATGGAATAAAATTCATCCATTATCATCTCTCTAGTGAAATTCCCTGCAATTTCCTTCTCTATATAAACTATCATATTATCTACCAAAAACTCATCCTTCATTCTATTGCAAAGTCTTGTTTTTAACAACTATATAGCTGAGAAAGCTCGTTCTGTAGTTGCGGTAGAAACTGAAAAGGTCAACACAAGACGAATAAGTCTATCGATCAAAAAATAGATATTAGACTTTCCTGAAATTGTTAATCCCCTACATAGCTCGGAAATTGTACTCATATTCTGAAAATCTGGATGTTTTATCACATCAAGCTCATAATGTTGCAATTGAAACTCCAAAAGTTCTTGTTCATATTCAGTAAAATCTTGAAGATAATATTTCTTAACTAAATTGCATATATGAACAATTTTGAATAATCTAAAAGCATCCTTGGGATTTAAAGCTGAACTAAGAATGACAAGTTCCATTGTTAGCTCACAAAATCTACTTTTCAATTCTTGCAATTGAAAGTCTATTGCAACTGTAAATATGCAAATTCTAAAATGATGTTCCATTGTTAAATCTTCATCTTGAGTCCTTGACGACGATATCTACCTCGACCTTTAGTGTAACGAGCATTCATATCAGAAATATGAATTTCATGTTGCTCACAAAATGCTATAACACTAGCAAGTAAAGGCTCCCATCCATCATCTCTCAACTTTTGAATAAGTGATTTTGTAGTTGAAACTAATGCATGGCATTTAAAAGGTCTTGAGAACGTTGTTGCAAAGCTTGACAAAGAACATTAGTAATTCCCATTATCTCTTTCATCAAATGCAAGATTAAAATAAATTCAAATGATGTTAATACCTGATAAGCTCCCTCGGCATCACCGCGTTGTTTATAGTTAGCCCCTTCCTCAGAGATAGTGTTGATAACTTTGCAAGTAGCATCAAACATGTTAATCAAACTACAAATAGATTGAAAATGAGATCCCCACCTAGTATCTCCAGCTCATTGCAAAGTACCAATCTGGTTTGCACCTCTTCCTATCTCAATTTCATTAGAAGCAATCATATTCTCAACTTGTTCTGCTTAAGCATGTTGCAATTCATCATTACGCTTACTAGAACCAACAATAATATTGATAATATTAACCAAATGATCAAAGAACTGATGAACATCTTTTACTTCTCTAGATGCTGTAACTAGAGCTAATTGCAACCTATGAGCCATACAGTGTACATAATGAGCATATGGGCACTCTTTAAGAAAAAGAGCTTGTAATCCATTCCATTCACCACGCATGTTACTAGCCCCATCATATCCTTGACCTTGAATATTTTCAATGTGGAGGTTGTAATGAGAAAGGACAGCACATATCTCATTCTTTAAAGTCAATGCAGTAGTGTCTCTAACATACACAACATGAAAGAAACGCTCTTTAATGAAACCTTTTTTATCAACAAACCTCAAAATGATGGCAATTTGCTCTCTTTTCGACTCGTCCTGAGCTTCATCAACAATAATGAAAGTTCAAAAAGGGTATACAACACTTTTGAGCGTTTAGACCCCAAATACAAAAATACCAATTCAAGCTTTATATCAAACAAATAATGTGCGGAACATGATAACAAACTTATAGCAGAATTGATAACTAATCTAAGCCAAATATAAACACATCCACAGCAGTAAATATAAGGCAAAGATAAAGGGAAGGAAGATGCAAACACATGGACAATACACGATGTGTTATCGAAGAGGAAACCGAAGCTCTCGGCGTAAAACCTCTCCGCCGCCCTCCAAGCGGTCAAATAATCCACTAGAAAATGTAATTGGGATACATGAACAGCAATAGACCCTCCAAGCCTAATCTACCCAGGTACCTAAACCCTCCAAGCTTCTTGCTCCACGAGGTTGCGCCGAACCTTTTTCTTTTCTAGCTTACCGGATTCCGCTACTAGACCATAGCATCAACCAATGTAGATTGGTTCCTTCTTAATTGCTTCCCAACAGCACCAAATAGACCTTCTCACACACGTGAGTGTGGTGAGATAAGGATTTGGCTAAAGATCTCTCAAGGGTATAACAATGGAGAGGAAGAGAGTAGAGGAATTTGTAGAGTCTCTAAGGTTAAGATTGTGGATGAATCAATCTTGTATTTCTCTAGAGTTTCTCTCACAAAATTCTCTCTGGAAGCTCTCTCAATATGGTAGGTTTAAGGGTATATATATAGTAGGGTGAGAAAGGAATGCAAAACGTCAGTTTTTTCCAAACAGGGCATTTTGGTGACTTGACCTCGCGACTGGGTCAAGTTGCGAGTTCAAGCCGCGAGCCAACGGCCTGGCCAGCCTGGGACTTTTGTCCTGTAGTGCAACAGCTGGCGCGACTCTTCAGCTTCTGGCATGCTTGGCACGTGTGCAGGCATTTGGTGTCTTGCAAGCCGCGACTCACCCGCAAGATCCAGTTGCGAGACTCTGTTTTCTTGCATACTTTTGAGCATTTCTTCACATCTTCTCACACACTACCCTTACAATTTTTCCACCTAAATACAAGGTTACTAAGTGCTAAATTACAAGCAAATTGACACGGAATAAAGCCAACAAGATGGTTGATTAAATTCAACCTTACAATCTCCCCATTTGGCTATTCCGTGACAAAACCCTACAACAGACTCTAGACTTAAAACGTGAGTTGGAAACAGTTGAACAAAACTCACTCACACCTAACTCTAGATTCTGTAAAGCTCTTGAACATATGAATAAGTAACTCCTAAAACACAATAACACAGCAATATCATTGTATGCAGAAAAACTTGATATGCATATAGAGCAAAAATATCATGATCAAGCAAAATGGAATAAATTAGTAGACCATGGTAAGACCAAAACAAGTAATCACTATAACCAAGTGATCACAATGCTCATTCACACTTGGAATGAACATTTGGACATTCAAGATGACAAACACAAGGCACATCACTTGAATGACCAACACTCAACCAATGCATAAAAACATGTATGCATCTAGGAACAATCCTACAAGGGCACAAGAGTATTGTACTTAAAATAATGCAAAGCATTAACAAGTACAAAAACACAATGCATAAAGGCTGCATAAGTAAAGTATTGCAAATACATGGCACATACCATAAAAGCCTACAAACATGCATATTCAAACCCTTAAAGCTTACAAAAGTAACATGGGTACAAAACAGATAAAACAAGTGCTGAAATAACTGAATAACATCAAAGTATCAAAGCTTTAAACCAAAAGAAAAAGACTTAAATAAGCAGTTATAAAACTAAAAACATAGACTACTTAAACATAGACTACTTGCTACTTCTCCCCTTATCACTGCACTCCCCCTATCACTGCACTCCCCCTATCAATGACATCATCTCCCCCTTTTTGTCATGGAATAGCTAGTTATCATTCTCTTCTAGCTTCCGATGAATTTCATCCATCTGAGTTTCGAGAGATGTTAACTGTTTATCAAGACGGGAGTGTTGGCAGTACATGGTCTGAGTAAGTCCTGAGATCTTGGTACTGAGGTCTTGAAGTGCAGCCATGATGAGGTTGAACTTTTCATCATTGGAAGGAGAGGTAGAACTTGAGCTTCCTTGAGGAGGATGATGTTCTTGCTTGACAGTCTTTTTGGTGTGACTCATACTTGCTTAAAGAGTACGACCATTAATTGGACTTAGTCTGGAGTGAGGGCACTCATTAGCAGAGGGACGGACGCCCTTGAGCTTTAGAATCCGAGATATGAGACGAGGAAACGGAATACAATTCCTTGAAGTAGTTCGGTTAACTGTCTTAGCCAAAATGTGAATGATGAGGGAGGATACATCAATTTCCACATCAGATACCAGATCATGAAGGAATAATGCTCGTCCAAGGTTGATGTAACATGTGCTTGACAATGGATAGAGATTGTTGCACATGATTGTTGACATAAGCCTTAATTCTAAAGAAAGTGATGCTACATTGATTGATGATCCACTGGAAGAGAATTCCAAATCAGCTCCTAATGCTCTCCGAAGTGTGCCCTCATGTGGAATCAAATCATCATAGACAGGTGGAATAGGAAGTATGGGCCGGTTGATGTGAAGAATTTCAGAAAGATAAACCAAAGTTACTAAGAACCGCTTTCCTCTAACCCAGCACTTAATCACTTCTCCTTCTACAATGGCATTGGCATAGAACTCTTTCACCATGTTCTCATAGGCATCTTCAAGATCGGAGAGAAGAAAATTCTAGTCTTTTGTAGCAAACCATGTAGGAATTTTGGTATCTAACAGAGATGACTAATCAATGACTCTTTCAGCCAACAAGGTAGCATCCTGAAAATGGTTCTGAAAGGATTCAAAAGCAGCATAAGACCTAAACAAGTTAGGATCAAACATTCTTGTTTGAAAACGAGCTCTCTTTGGTATAGGAGAATCTTCATCAACATCAATGATTGGTTCTTTCCCTTTGTTGTTGCCACCTTTCACAACTAAAGTCTTGAATGGTGACATGTCCACTCTGCAACATGGATTATCAAAAAGGAAACACCCAAAAAAAATCCAGACCACTATTAGAATAGGGTTAGAATCAACGCATGTGTATGCGGAGAAACCCTAAGAATTTGGGAATTTTGGGTCCAAGTATGACAATGAGAGTGTGTGGGTGACAATAGAGACATAATGAACTCACAAGAGTAGTAAAACAAAATAGGCTCAAAGATAAATGCCACTACACAAACTGAGACTCAATATGCGAAAAGAAACTATATCAACATCAGAGATCCATTTCAAAAAATTACCAGTCAACAACTTAGCTCATACAAAAATGTTCAAATCATGAATAATGAAGTGAAAATATGAAAACCCATACCTTTCTCTTGAAGGGTGAAGTGAGATTGACGCAGAAATGGAGGTTTTCAAAAATTTTCTCAGTAAGTTTCAGAGAGAGAAATTGGGAAGACAATGAACAGTCACAAAGTACCAGGGAAAAAACTGAAAAGTTTTTGAAAACTGACTTTAAAACGCAAAACACGCGTTTTTCACGGCTTGATCAAGTCGCCAGTAAGTCGCTAGGTTAAGCCACGAAATATTGAGAAGTTAAGAAATTTGAAAATTTCTCTAAGTGTTTTTCGCGACTGGAAAGTCTACCCGCGAAGCGGTCGCGAGTTGAGCCGTGAAAATCTCTGAGTGCCCTTCACGATTGGACCTTCCACCCGCGAACAAGTCACCAATCTAAGTTGCGAAAAATGCAAAACTCAAATTTTGAAAAATTTTCTAAGTCTTTTTTGCGACTTGGTTACTGACTCGCCAGTGAGCCGCGAAAAGTCTCTGAGTGGCCCTCACGACTGGAACTTGCGACTGGAACAACCCGAGACTTAGTCGCCAAAACAGGGCAACACTGTTTTTGAAAATTTTGACATTTTTGTAAAAACAAAGTACTTTCCAAAAACAACTAAAAAAACTCAAAAATATTTTTGTGTTTGATCAAACAAAGATTGAGCATGTGAAAACACATTTAATCAAGTACAATCACACAAATGAATATGGCATTCATTGAACAAAGACTTATGTGTTGTGGGTGGATATCAAAAATAGGATAGTCCTTAGTCTAATGTGAAACTTCAATGATCAATTCAATCAAGGCATACACAATTAGCACTAGATAATGTGACCTATCTCAATTATAGAAACATGCATATATGACCTCCCACAAGAACTTGATTACATTCTTTGAAGCTTTTCATTTGACTCCATTTTTAACATATCAATTGCACTTTTTGAGCAAAGAAAATCTCATTGTGAGATAGATGCCTGAAATTTTTGATATTTCAATTTATGAATTAACCGTTGGCTTTTTGGGCATCAAACATTTTATTTTGGTCGCTTTCCCTTTTTCCTAGTCAAATACTAGTATGTGCGACAGGCTTTTGCAGCTCTATATCTCTTTTCATTTGGAGATTTACATTTAGAGAGCTCTTTTAAGCAAAAACAAAAATAAAGAGTGGGACGATATATAGGCATGAGTCTATGCATGTCTCAAGATCAACAAAACCATTCACTAGTCATTCATGACAAGGTTGAAAATCTATTTACAACAGTCACATAGATTTCAGAATTTCTCCCACAATGATAGGAGTGCATAAAAGACAAACTAAGCTCGTAGATGCACAAAGCCATTAGTACAAAGGTACAAGGCAAAACATGATTTGAGACAAAAATCAACAAAATTGATCAAACTTTTTGGATTTTCCACTTTTTATGTGTTTTTGAATTTTTGACACAAAAGCAGTAAAGAATAGATCAAAAACAAATCTATAAAAAAATGTAAAAATATTTCGACCAATGAATGTAATGCATAAAAGACCACAAGAGAATGTGTTCCCTACAAATATGGTAGCTCAATATAAAGAGGTAAAGCACACAGCACACATGAGTTTCAAGGGATTGTACCAACACCAATGGTCTTGCGGAGAGATTCAAACCGAGGACCATCGAGAGGCTTGGTGAAGATATCTGCCTTTTGATGATCAGTGTGTATAAATTCAAGATAGACAACTTTTTCTTCCACCAAATCACAAATAAAATGATAGCGTATCTCTATGTGTTTTGACTTCGAATGCTGAACAGGATTCTTTGAGAGATTTATGGCACTGGTGTTGTCACAGAAAACACACATAATATCTTGAGGAATCCCGTAATCATGAAGAAGTTTCTTCATCCAAAGAAGTTGTGTGCAACAACTTCCAGCGGCTATGTACTCCGCTTCAGCTGTAGAAAGAGACACTGAGTTTTGTTTCTTACTCATCCAAGAGACAAGATTGTTACCAAGGTAGAAGCAACCTCCTGAAGTACTCTTTCGATCATCTATACTCCCAGCCCAGTCTGCATCTGAATACCCAGCAAGACAAGCATTTGAGTCCTTGGAATACCACAACCCATAATCAGGAGTGCCATTGATGTAGCGTATAATTCTTTTTACTGCTGTCAGGTGAGATTGCTTGGGAGCGGCTTGATATCTAGCACAAACACCAACGCTGAATGCAATATCCGATCTACTTGCAGTAAGATAGAGTAAGCTCCTGATAATACTCCTATACAAGGTTGGACTCACTTCCTCCCCGGAAGAATCAACATTCAGTTTTGTGGACGAACTCATAAGAGTGGAGGCATGCTTCTTGGAGTCTAGTCCGAACTTTTTGACAATGTTTCTAGCATATTTCTCTTGTGAAACGAATATGCCTTCCTTCTTTTGTTTGACTTGAAGGCCTAAGAAGAAGGTAAGTTCTCCCACCATACTCATCTCAAATTGTTTCTTCATCTCTTCAGAAAACTCTATGGCTCGTTCATCAACGGTAGCACCGAATACTATGTCGTCAACATACACCTGAGCCACCAGAAGGTAGTCTTCATCATTCTTGACAAATAGAGTTTGATCAGCATAACCTCTTTTGAAACCTCTTTCTTGGAGGTAATGGGTGAGCCGATCATACCAAGCTCTAGGAGCTTGTTTTAAGCCATAAAGAGCTTTCTTCAATCTCAACACATGGTCAAGGAAGTGAGGATCCTCAAAGCCTTTAGGTTGTTCAACAAACACTTCCTCATTCAGATATCCATTTAAAAACGCACATTTAACATCCATTTGATAGAGTTTGAAGTTCATACTGCAAGCAATGGACATGAGAATTCGAATGGACTCAAGTCTAGCAACAGGTGCAAAGGATTCATCAAAGTCTACTCCTTCTACTTAAGTGTATCCTTGAGCCACTAACTGAGACTTATTCCTGATAATTTCTCCATCTTCATCTGTCTTGTTTTTGAATATCCATTTGGTGCCGATGACATGAACATTTTCAGGTCTTGGTGCAAGTTCCCATACATCATTTCTCACAAATTGGTTCAGCTCTTCATGCATTGACTCTACCCAATTTTCATCCTGGAGAGCTTCTTCTACCCTTTTTGGCTCGAATTGGGTAAGGTAGCAGTGGTATGTGACATGATTAGCCAGGAGTACGTTTCCTTTTCTGAGTCGAAGACCTTCATCTAATGATCCAATGATGTTACTATCCTGATGGTTCTTAATCACTCTTGATGATGGCTTCTTTAATGTGAAGACTTCATCATTCCTAGAAATGGAATGATGAACTTCTGGAGGAGTGAGAGGGCTAGAAGTTCCTTGTGTCGATCTAGTCTCCCTTCTTGGTATAGGGGGTGTGGACTATTTTTCCGGTGATTCTTTCTCAATATCCTCATCTTGTGACATGTTGTCCTTAACCTCCCCCTTCTTCAGGTTCGACCCATCATCATCATCACTTTCTTTTTCAAATATGGTGTCATCAATCACCACATTTATAGACTCCATTACGGTCTTAGTGCGCTTATTGAACACCCTATACGCTCGACTATTTAATGAATAGCCTAGAAATATCCCTTCATCACTTTTAGCATCAAATTTTCCGGGATTCTCTCTATCATTGAGAATATAACATTTGCTCCCAAATATTTGGAAATACTTCACTTTTGGCTTCTTTTCTCTCCAAATTTCATACGATGTCTTCTTCGTTCCTGCTCGGAAATAAATCCTATTCATAATGTGACATGAAGTGTTCACAGCTTCAGCCCAAAACTTTTGTGGAAGGTTTTTGTTAAGTAACATTACTCGAGCCATTTCTTGAATCACCCGGTTCTTCCTTTCAACTACTCCATTTTGCTGTGGAGTCTTTGGGGCTGAGAATTCCTTCTTGATATCGTGTTCATCGCAAAATGCTTCAAACTTTGAATTTTCAAACTCCTTCCCATGGTCACTTCTGATCTTGACAATAGGTACTCCTTTTTCATTAATCAGTCTCTTGCACAATTTCTCCATCTTGTCACATGCCTCTGATTTCTCTCTAAGAAAATCCACCCAAGAATACCTTGAGAAGTCGTCAACCACCACCATAACATAACGTTTTCCACCCATGCTTTCTGTTCTTGTTGGACCCATGAGATCTACATTCTGTAACTCTAAGGGGCGAGAGGTTGCAACCACATTTACTTTTGGATGGCTTGACTTTGTATGTTTTCCTAATTGACATGAACCACAAACATTCTTCTCAATTTTTCCAAACTTTGGTAAACCAACCACTGCTTCAAGCTTTGAGACTTTGGCCACTTGTTTATAATTGGCATGTCCAAGTCGTTGATGCCACAACTCCATGAGATTTACCCGAGCACTCCGACATGTATGCTTGGTTTGGGAATGACCTCATAACAATTATCGGTGGTCCTAAGTCCCTTCAGAACTTGAACACCTTCTTCATTCAAGATTAGACATCCTTTCTTTGAGAATTGAACTAAGAAGTCGTCATCACAAATCTGAGTAATACTCAGCAAGTTCACCTTCAATCCCTTAATATATAGCATGTCTGTCAACAGTGGCAGTCCCGGAATGTCCACCATTCCCTTTCCAAGAACTTGTGAATGACTACCATCTTCAAATGTTACAAAGTCATCTTCCTTCTCTTTAAGAGTTTTGAACAGAGACTTATCTCCAGTCATATGCTTTGACCAACCGCTATCAAGGTACCACAAATATGAATTAAATACTTTCAAAGCGGTATGAACAAACAGACATGCATGAGAGAGTCATTCTTGACCTTCAAAGCAGGACTCATTTTCCTTTATTTCATTCAATGATGATTGTAGTTTCCTTTTAAGATGATCGAGTTCATCACACAGATGTCTATTTCTCCTTTTATACTTATAGACTAAGGACTTTGACTCACATAGGCTGTTATGTATATCATGGTTCCTATGAACTAGAGATTTCAGCATGTGACAGAAAATTCTAGCATGTTTCCTTGATTTAAATAACTCTAAAAACACATCACTAGAACAGTCTTCAAATATGCTCACAGAGTCATTTTCACAAACACTTTTACAATCCTTCATGGTGGTTTTTACAAAATCACTTTTCAAAAACATACCAAGGGGTCTAAGATCACACTAAGGTATTAAAACCACAGCAAGTGTACCCGCTCTGATACCAACTGAAAGTTCAAAAAGGGTATACAACACCCTTGAACGTTTAGACCCCAAATACAAAAATACCAATTTAAGCTTTATATCAAACAAATAATGTGCAGAACATGATAACAAGCTTATAGCAGAATTGATAACTAATCTAAGCCAAATATAAACACATCCACAGCAGTAAATATAAGACAAAGATAAAGGGAAGGAAGATGCAAACACATGGACAACACACGATGTGTTATTGAAGAGGAAACCGAAGCCCTCGGCATAAAACCTCTCCGCCGCCCTCCAAGCGGTCAAATAATCCACTAGAAAATGTAGTTGGGATACATGAACAGCAATAAACCCTCCAAGCCTAATCTACCCAGGTACCTAAGCCCTCCAAGCTTCTTGCTCCAACGAGATTGCACCGAACCTTTTTCTTTTCTAACTTACCGGATTCCGCTACTAGACCATAGCATCAACCAATGTAGATTGGTTCCTTCTTAACTGCTTCCCAACAGCACCAAATAGACCTTCTCACAGACGTGGGTGTGGTGAGATAAGGATTTGGCTAAAGACCTCTCAAGGGTATGACAATGGAGAGGAAGAGAGTAGAGGAATTTGTAGAGTCTCTAAGGTTAAGATTGTGGATGAATCAATCTTGTATTTTTCTAGGGTTTCTCTCACAAAATTCTCTCAAGAAGTTCTCTCAATATGGTGGGTTTAAGGGTATATATATAGTAGGGTGAGAAAGGAATGCAAAACGTCAGTTTTTGCCAAACAGGACATTTTGGCAACTTGACCTCACGACTGGGTCAAGTCACGAGTTTAAGCCGCGAGCCAACGGCCTAGCTAGCCTGGGACTTTTGTCTTGTAGTGCAACAGCTGGCGCGACTCTTCAGCTTCTGGCATGCTTGGCACGTGTGCAGGCATTTGGCGACTTGCAAGCTGTGACTCAACCGCGAGATCCAATCGCGAGACTCTGTTTTCTTGCACACTCTTGAGCATTTCTTCACATCTTCTCACACACTACCCTTACAATTTTTTCACCTAAATACAGGGTTACTAAGTGCTAAATTACAAGCAAATTGGTACGGAATAAAGCCAACAAGATGGTTGATTAAATTCAACCTTACAAAGAATGCAAAATTTTGCATCCCCAATTTCTTCACGAATAGCATTTCGCACATTACTAGCAAAAATATGCAAAATCTCCTTTTGAATTGTGGGTGATGTATATTTGGCATTTCCTGGTGCATTTTCCAAGACAGCACTAGCTACTTTGTCATTGAAAGTTGATATGAATTTTATCAATTCAATAAAATTTCCTCTATTTTTTGAATCAAGGCTTTCATCATGACCTCTAAAAGCACAAGCTTGGAATGCTAGCCATCGAGCACAATCTACTGAGGTTTTGAGCCGCAACTGATTATTCTCTAATTCTTTTGACGTTTGTTTCTCAATCAGCTTGTCAATATGCCGTGAATGATTCTTTAAATCCTCGCAACATTTCATAGCAATTTTATGTGGGGGGTTTGGTTCTTTCCCTTCATGACAAATTAAAGGACAATTCATTCCATCTTTCACCTTTTTCCAATTATTAAAACCTCTTAAAATGAATACATCTGATCCGGGACGACCTATTGATTTTTTACTAAAAAGGTAGCAAGGTAGACAATATATCGCATCCATTGAAGGTATGTATTCCAACCAATCCTTATGTTAACCAAACCATGAAGGTTGAAATCGACGACGATGAGTATCATCATTGTATGGATAGTCTATATTTTCAGGTTGATATGGACTTTCTTTGAGATAAGCTCGTCGGATTTCATCTTGTTTGTTGATAGGAAATTCACATATTTGTTTACGTGATCCTGGATCACAATCTATCTCTTGAAATTGAAGTTTTGGACATTTGGAGGGATGTTTATCAGGCATTGAAGTATTAACATTTGTTTCTACAGCCACAGGTGTCCTAATTTCTGAATTGCTAACATCTTTTTTCTTAAAGAATGCATCAATTGTTTTTCGTTTGCTCATAATTCTTTTAACTTTAAGAATATGACTCAAAAATTAACCTGAAAAGCATTTTTTTAAAAAAAATTTTAATTAGAAATTTTTACTTAGTTATATGAATGTTATTCATACTCAAGAAAAAAACAAAATTTTCACTATAATTTAAACAGTAAGCCCATTTTTAATACAACTTTAATTAATAATAACCCCTCAAACAAAAATAAAAATAATTTAATTAATTTTTCTTTTATAATGTATTGGTTAATTTAATTATATAGCTTTAATTATTATTGTTTAGTTTAACAATAAACTATATTGCTTTAATTTATTTGTCATTAATTATACTGCTTTAATTTGTTATATTGTTTAGCCCCTTGTACATATTACATTAAAAGAGCCGAACATTATATATTCCATGTGCAGCACAATAATTAAAGCAATGTAATGTGTTGCACATTACATTGCTTTAATTATTATGCTGCACCCGGCCCCATGTGCCCATAGCCCATCTACCCCTACCCCACCCCACTCAAACAGCCAACAGACAAGCACAAAATGCGCCCCAATCACAATAGCTAGCTGCAATCAGAAAATTTCGCAATGCCAATCACAAATCATAACAGACGTTACACTAAATGACAATTAATATTTCACCAAACACCAACACACTGAGTCACTGACCAACAACGAAAAGGGATAAGATAAAGCCAAATTTAAAAAGACAAAAACACTAAAACAGGAAAAAAGCAAAACCAGCCAATCAGAGAGTCATAATTCAAAAGAGAGAGAGAGACTTACCGAGATGTGATATCAGAATCATCAGATAGGCTATTAAAGATAAAGAATAAAGAGACTCTTCATAAATATTCATTTCATTTGTTTCCTTCAGTGAGATAAAGAGAGAGAGACTGAGAGAGAGTTAGAGAGAAAAACCTTGAGGGAGGGCCGGACTATCGGAGCGGAGAAAGCAACTGCCAACGAGCACCGCTGCACCGGAGCAGAGGCAGCACGATCTGCGATCTCCGATGAGGCGATGACCGCTACGATCTGTGAAAAAGAGCATTTCAAATTTTCAGTGAGATAAAGAGAGGGAGACTGAGAGAGTCAGAGAGAAAAAGTGAGAAATACCTAGAGGGAGGGCCGGCGGGAGCACTGTCGCACCGAGCACCGGAGCGGAGGCAGAGAACTCTGCGATCTCCGATCTCCGATCTACGATCTGCGATCTGCGATGAGCGGCGACTGGGCGAGCAATGACGACAACGAGCGAGTTGCGACGACGACGACGACAACGACGTGACCGTGGGTTACTGGGTTAGTGGGTTTGGTTTGCTGGGGACCTGAGGTTTGGTTTTGGTTTGTGTATTAGGGTTTTTTTTTTTTTTTTTGATAAACACCTCTGTTTTGGTTTGCTGGAGTTTGATGTGCTTTAGTATTGGGGTTTGATTTCTCTGCCACTGCCAGCGACGTGATGGGTTTCAACTCTCTGCCAGTGACGTAATGCTCTGTACTGGTTATTTTTTATTTTATTTTTTTTTGGTTGAGAATCCGTGGGCTTGTCGTGAGCGAGCTTGGGCTTGCCGTGGGTTCTGTTACAATTTTTTTTTTTTTCCAGATTTTAGTTCAAATTTGTTTTGGGCTTTTTTTTTTTTTTTTTTTTTTTCTTGAAAGTAGAACAGATATATATATTTAATTTGAGGTGTTCCTAATTTTTGATTGGGGGCTGGGAAAATAGGTGAGAAATGGGTAGGGGGACCGGCTGTGTAATGTTGGGGGGGCCCATTTATTTTTTCTTCCTAGTCTAATGGGAAAAAAAAAAAATTTTTGGAGGGGCCTCGGCCCTCCCAAGCCACTATGTGGCTCCGCCCCTGCTCTCGGAGTACTATAATGTGTACTCCCTCCTCTCACATAACTATGGGTCCCACTTATTAAATTTATGAAAGGACTCATAATTCATATGAGAGAAGGAAGTATGCATTTATGGTACTTCCGGAGTATTTAATAATTTTTCCCATCAGATGGGTGTGTAACTTATCAATAAATAAATAAATAAATATATATATATATATATATAAATGAAAGTTATCACAGCATCTTCTTTTTATTATGAACATCATATAAACTATGTACATTTCTTTAATGCAGCTATGGGATTTAAATGATTTATTGTAAGATTCTCGAAAACTCTAAGGGGATGTTTGGTTTGCTGTGAAGTGTCTTTGATGAAATACACATTACGATGATGTAACATTAAAATTTTTGGTTTTTTTTTTTTTTTTTAACATTACCATAATTTAAAATTACAAAATATATCACATCATCTTAATCTCATCACCTTCCTAAACAATGTAAAATCTTGTTCTTGTATTAAGATTACATTAATATAAGATTACAATAACGTAATATTACGGCGTAATGTAACAATTATGGCGAATTAAACACCCTCTAATAAGCCAAGCTACTGTGGCAAACAGTGATAGTGATGAGATGGATTTGGAAATTAGTCATCCAAAGATTAACAAAGGTATACTCATTCTTTTGCGTGATAAAAAATACCTGTGGGGCCAGTTGCCCGAAAAACTGACAGAGTCCATAAAAAGTGGGCTTGTGGCCCAACGGCCCAAACCGAGGACACTCATCCGTTCGAGGATACTCTTTGTCCGAGGATAAGATTCATTCCTCAAACCAGCTTTAGAAGTGGGTGTAACTATCTTAGTTGTCAATGAGTTTCGCAGAGTTACATGCAAACTAAACTAAATGAATATTGATCAAAGGAGGAACCGGAAAAGGTAACAAATATCTCCTAAAAGCTGCTGCCTCCACATTAAATGCATCCCACCTAACTCTCTGGCCGCATTAATGTGGAGGTGATACCTGAATAGTAACCAAGCAGCCTTATAGCCACCAAGCGGAGGATCCGGGACGTGCTGGATGGGACAGAAAGAAGTTCCCAGAAGGGAACTTACAGGTGTACGGCAAAAATAGGACGGGAAAGTAGTATATAAGGTGAAATCGAAATACTCTGAAAGGGACTTCTGAAAAAAAGGAAAGGAAAGACACTAAAAAACCGGACCAAGAAAGAGAAAGAGAAGGCCTATCTCTCATTTGTCTGGAAATTCCTTCTGTTTCTCCGGAACTACATCTTTTTCTGCTTACTGGAGCTAGTTCTTACGTCCACTCTCTACAAATTTTATTGTCCAGGGTCCAAGACAATTTGAGTCCCTACAATTGGCGCCGTCTGTGGGAAGAGCTTGATCCGATCGTAGAAAAAGACAAGTGCAACAGCTGATGGCAGAAGGAGCACCACAGCAGGTGGACACTAGTCCGCATCAAGCAAAGTCTAGGGGACCCCAACATGGCACACCGTTGGTGATCCGTGAACGAAGGGGAGATCGCGAGGGAAGTGTGCGAACAACCCATACGGAGAAGAGCCAGACTCGAGGGAAGAGCCATGTCTCCCATGCGAAGGACGGTAAAGACATGCAGTGTGAGATCGATATGTTAAGAAGGGAATTACGGTACGAACGACAAAAGCAAACGAATAAGGACGCGAAGCAAGCCTCTGATGAGTCAGACAATACAAGTTACAGGCGACGGTCCAGAACCCCGCCCAGTGAGCTTTTTTCCCTCGGTAAAGAGCGTTATAGTCGACGGACGTACAAAAGTCCACCTCAGCAGGGCTTAGGGAACGAGGCTTTGAACAAGGCGCTGAGTCAAGTTTCCAAGTCGCCGTTCATGCGACGCATAGAGGACGTAAGCCTTCCTCGGAGGTTCCATCAACCTACGTTCACCATTTATAATGGTCAGACGGACCCGGTGGAGCATGTTAGCCATTATAACCAGAGGATGGCCATTCACTCTAGGGACGAGGACTTGATGTGTAAGGTTTTTCCCTCAAGCCTAGGCCCGGTGGTGATGAGGTGGTTCAACGACCTGAAGGAGAATACTATTGATTCCTTTGAGAGACTCATCCAAGCTTTTGGGGCTTGCTTTATTACCTGCAGAAGGGTTGTCCAGCCCTTAGGGTCGTTATTATTCATGTCTAAGCGAGAGGGAGAAACCCTGAAAACATACTTTAACAGATATTGGGAGATGTATAACGAAGTAGATAGAGCCAACGACAAGGTGGCTATTAACACCTTCAAGGAAGGCCTTCCAACCGACCATGAGCTGAGGAGTTCCTTAACCGGTAAGCCTGTTACCAGCATGCGACAGCTTATGGACAGGATTGACAAGTATAGAAGGATAGAGGAAGATAAGATACGGGGTAGAGGAAAGACCAAGGTGATCCCTCAGGAGAGGAGGGAATTTAGGTCGGATCGGTATAACAACAATCGACCTCGGAGAGACTTTGTGGGGCAGTCAGGATTTGCTAATTCCCAGGCAATCAACGTTGTGTTCCGAGAACCAGTCCAGCGGGTTCTAGAAAAAATACAAGACAAGCCTTTCTTCAGATTGCCTAATAGGATGGCAGGGGACCCTGCGAAACGCAACCAGAACCTCTACTGTCAGTACCATCGGGACCATGGGCATACAATTGAGGACTGCAGAAACTTGTGGGACCACTTGGAAGAGCTAGTCCGAGAAGGGAGGTTGACCAACCTTCTGCACCACACCAGTGCCCGAGGAGGGCAGGTAGGGCCGACGTTGAGAGGAAATGCCTCTTCAGGAGCCCCCCTGGGCACCATAAATGTTATATTTGCGGCCTCTGGAAGGACAGGGCCTTGTCCTTCCAGAATACTGTCCGTATCTCATTGCTCGGAGGGGAGCTCGGATTCAGTGCTGAAGAAAGCGAAGCTGAACACCTCACTGGTACTAGGCTTCTCAGAGGAGGACAAGAGAGAAACTATACAGCCGCATGACGATGCTTTGGTGGTTACGCTGAGAATTGGAGGGTATGACGTAAAGAGGGTGATGATTGATGAAGGGAGCGCAGCTGAGGTGATGTATCCCGACCTATACAGGGGGTTGGGTTTGACACCCTGAGACCTGACGGCCTATAGCTCCTCGTTGGTAAGCTTCGAGGGCAGATCGGTCATTCCATTGGGTATGATTAGATTACCTATGCAGACAGGTTCCGATGTGGTGGAGGTGGATTTCATCGTAGTTGACGTTTTTTCTCCCTACACGGTGATTCTGGGAAGGCCTTGGTTGCATTCCCTGGGAGCTATCTCCTCCACTCTTCATCAGAAGGTGAAGTACCCGTCAGGTGGTCAAGTGTTAGAAATATTGGGAAACAAGGCCATGGCAAGGCAGTGTATGGTAGCGGCTATTCAACATAAGCCAGAGATAGGTTCGTCGGCCAGGGCTGAAGATGAATTATAGTAATTAAAGGACCGAGGAACTTTCTACAGCACTATCGCCGGGGAAGCTGAGTGTGAGGAATTGGAGAGCGTGACTGTCGGTAATGACCTGGATAGGTACTTCCAGGTTGGAGCACTATTACCCTCGCCGGAGAAGAAGCAATTGGTTGAAGTCCTAAAAAGGAACATAGACGTGTTTGCATGGAATGCCTATGAAGCCCCAGGGGTTGATCCAGACTTCATCTATCATCATTTGAATGTCAATCCTTCAGTTATTCCGAGGAAACAGCCACCTCGGCGTCTGTCCAAGTTACACGCAGAGGCTATTAAAGAAGAGGTGGACAAGCTCAAGCAGGCAGGGGCTATCAAAGAGGTGTTTTACCCTCAATGGCTAACGAACACCGTTGTAGTGAAGAAGAAGAGTGGGAAATGGCGAGTATGCGTTGATTTCACGGACCTTAATAAAGCCTGTCCCAAGGATCCTTTCCCTATGCCCCGTATAGATCAGCTGGTTGACGCAACAGTAGGCCATCCTCGGATGAGCTTCCTAGATGCCTTTCAGGACTATCATCAGATCCCATTGGCACTAGGCGACCAAGAGAAGACAGCTTTCCTCACTCCCAATGGAAATTATCACTATAAGGTAATGCCATTTGGCTTGAAGAATGCGGGGTTAACGTACCAGCGGATGATGACGAAGATGTTTGAGCCACAGTTGGGCAACAACATAGAGGTTTATATAGATGACATGGTAGTAAAGAGCAAGGTAGTGTCCGAACATGTGACGGACCTCATCAGCAGGTTCGAAGTATTAAGGAAGCATAAGTTACGATTGAACGCCTCCAAGTGCTCCTTTGGGGTTTCCTCTGGGAAGTTTCTGGGCTACATGGTGACCCACCGAGGAATTGAAGTGAACCCTGACCAGATTAAAGCCGTAAATAGCTTGCAACCACCTAGGAATCCCAAAGAAGTTCAGAGGCTGACTGGGATGACCGTCGCGCTGAACAGATTTATATCCAGGTCGGCGAACAGATGCAGACCCTTCTTCCTTTTACTCCACAAATGGAAAGGGTTTGAATGGACGGAGGAGTGCGCATTAGCGTTTCAGCAGCTCAAGGAATATCTATCTCGGCCGCCTGTTTTGTCCAGCCCTGAAGTAAACGAGGTTCTTTTTGCCTACTTGGCGATAGCCACCTATGCTATTAGTTTTGTTATGATACGAGTGGATAATGGCATACAGCGGCCAGTATACTATGTGAGCAAATCACTTCATGAGGCTGAGGTGTGGTACCTGCCATTGGAGAAGGCCATTTTGGCAGTGGTGCACGCTACCAGAAAACTTCCCCATTACTTTCAAGCGCACACCGTGGTTGTCCAGACTCAGTATCCACTTAGAGCTGTACTTCGAAGTGCCGACTACGCTGGCAGGGTTGCTAAATGGGGCACAATACTTGGGGCTTTCGATATAAAATATATGCCTCGTACTTCTGTGAAGGGTCAAGTTCTCGCTGACTTGGTGGCCGAATTTGCCGAGGGCCCTGAAGAAACAGTTGCAAGCCCACTCGGCGTGGACGGAAAATCTGTTGGCCTTATATCCACACAGCATCTCACTCCCTGGAAGGTGTATGTGGACGGAGCAGCAAACCAAAGGGGGTCAGGAGTTGGACTGGTCCTAGTATCTCCCGAAATGGCCGTTGTTGAGAAGTCTTTAAGGTTGGGATTCCTAGCCACCAACAATGAGGCGGAATATGAAGCTTTGTTAGCAGGAATGGCAACAGTCAAGAAGCTTGGCGGAAAAACGGTGGAGAAGTTCTTGGATTCAAGCCTGGTAGTGGGCTAGGTCAGAGGAGAGCTGGAAGCTCGAGACGCCAGAATGCAGAGTTACTTGAGCCGAGTTAGGCGCATGCAAACGGATTTTGAATCTTTCGAACTATCTCACATCCCTAGAGGTGGAAATGCGCATGCAGACTCTTTGGCTACCCTTGCTACCTCCTCGGCCAAGAACTTACCTCGGATTATCGTTGTTGAAGATTTAAGCTCACCCACTCCAGTGACGGAGGACCCTATTCAGGTCAACCAGATCAGTTCAACGCCCAGTTGGATGGATCCTATAATGGTATACCTTGAGAAGGATATACTGCCCGAGGACAAGTTGGAAGCTGACAAGATAAGAAGGAAAGCTCCTCGGTTCTGGCTGTCTGAGGACAGGAAGTTATACAAACGCTCTTTCTCTTGGCCTTATCTGCTTTGTGTGCACCCTGAAGCATCGGAGGCACTTCTAGAAGAGCTGCACGAGGGGATTTGTGGGAGTCACACAGGAGGGAGGTCTTTGTCTCATCGAGCAATCACTCAAGGGTATTGGTGGCCAGGCATGCAAAAGGAGGCTCAGGAATATGTCAAAAAATGTGATCAGTGTTAGAGGTTCGCTCCGAATATCCATCAGCCTGGGGGGGTCCTTAACCCTCTTTCTAGTCCGTGGCCTTTCGCGCAATGGGGCTTAGACATCATTGGTCCTTTCCCTAAGGCAATTGGGAATAAGAAATACCTGCTAGTCGGCACGGACTATTTTACAAAGTGGGTGGAAGCGGAGCCCCTGGCTAATATCAGGGATGTGGATGTCAAAAGGTTTGTTTGGAAGAACATCGTCACCCGATTTGGGGTTCCTCAGGCCCTTATCTCGAATAATGGTCTTCAATTCGATAGCAAGGCCTTCAGGGAGTACTGTTCTGACCTGGGAATAAAGAACAGATATTCCACTCCGGCTTACCCACAGGGAAATGGTCAAGCCGAGGCTGTCAATAAGGTCATTGTGAGTGGGCTCAAGAAGAGGCTGGATGACGTGAAGGGAAGATGGGTGGAGGAGCTGCCGCACGTTTTATGGACCTATCGAACAACCCCTCGACGCTCAACAGGAGAAACCCCCTTTTCAATGACGTACGGGGCGGAGGCCGTGATTCCCCTCGAAACGGGTTTCCCCACGTTAAGGACTAGCACTTTCACCTCAGATGGCAATGATGAGCTTTTGGGAAAGAGTTTAGATCTGATAGATGAACGACGAGAGAGGGCGATGGTTCAGTTGGCCTATTACCAACACAAGCTGAAACAAGGCTATGATGCGAATGTGAGGCTGAGGCCACTAGCTCCAGGAGACCTAGTATTGAGGAAAGTTGTGGGGAATACAAAAAATCCGGCTTGGGGAAAGTTAGGGCCCAATTGGGAAGGATCATATCGCATCACATCTGTGGCAGGAATAGGGGCTTACCATTTAGAGGATCTAGACGAGAAAACTGTACTCCACCCTTGGAATGTAAGCAACTTAAAGAGGTATTACTATTAACACAAACAGCTCTGTCATATGTTACTTTTTTAACTTAATTGGAGTTCTATTACTTGTATTCCTTAAGTAAATTGAAGTGTTAGACAGAACCAAGGCATTGTATGGTCCTCGGACACTAGCCTCTAGGGAAACTAACCACTTAAAATGAGAAAACTAAGTACTGGACAGAGCCAAGGCATTGTATGGTCCTCGAACCCAAGCCTATGGGGAAATCAGATACTTCAGATGAAAAAACGAAGTGTTAGACAGAACCAAGGCATTGTATGGTCCTCGGACACCAGCCTCTGGGGAAACTAACCACTTAAAATAAGAAAACTAGGTACTGAACAGAGCCAAGGCATTGTATGGTCCTCGGACCCAAGCCTATGGAGAAACCAGATACTTCAGATGAAAAAACGAAGTGTTAGACAGAACCAAGGCATTGTATGGTCCTCAGACACCAGGCTCAGGGGAAACTAACCACTTAAACTGAGAAAACTGGGTACTAGACAGAGCCAAGGCATTGTATGGTCCTCGGACCCAAGCCTATGGGGAAACCAGATACTTCAGATGAAAAAACGAAGTATTAGACAGAACCAAGGCATTGTATGGTCCTCGGACACCAACCTCTGGGAAAACTAACCACTTAAAATAAGAAAACTAGGTACTGGACAGAGCCAAGGCATTGTATGGTCCTCGGACCCAAGCCTATGGGGAAACCAGATATTTCAGATGAAAAAACGAAGTGTTAGACAGAACCAAGGCATTGTATGGTCCTCGGACACCAGCCTCTGGGGAAACTAACCACTTAAACTGAGAAAACTAGGTACTGGACAGAGCCAAGGCATTGTATGGTCCTCGGACCCAAGCCTATGGGGAAACCAGATACTTCAGATGAAAAAACGAAGTGTTAGATAGAACCAAGGCATTGTATGGTCCTCGGACACCAGGCTCTGGGGAAACTAACCACTTAAACGGAGAAAACTAGGTACTGGACAGAGCCAAGGCATTGTATGGTCCTCGGACCCAAGCCTATGGAGAAACCAGATACTTCAGATGAAAAAACGAAGTGTTAGACAGAGCCAAGGCATTGCATGGTCCTCGGACCCAAGCCTCTGGGGAAACTAGATACTTCAGATGATGAAACAAATTATTAAACAGAAATTAAGTCGCGAAAAGTCCTCGGACCACAACTTGATGGAAATTAATGCACACCATGAAAGTCAGCGCTTCTTAAATAAGATCTATGCGATCATCCTTATATGCCAAGACAAGTTCCATGAGCATCATCTCAAAGCATTTTAGGGTGTTCAATACCTCCAAGGACAAACTATTCGAAACGCTATTTCCATTTCTGTTTGACTCTTAATTGGCATAGATAAGACTAAATCTTCTCTCGTAGTGTTAAGTTTTGCTCTTCTGTAGCTCAAGATAACGTAACTGTGAAAATATATTCATGCAGGAAACTATACGAGAAAAAGATAAACCCATAATATCTTATATAAATCAAAAAAGGGGACTTTGCCCTGCATACATCAACTATTTGTTTAATTTTATTTGCATCTTGGGAGGTGGGACGTTGGCTGTTTCCTGAGGAGGAACATCCTTCTCTTTCTCCTTCTCCTTTGAAGCCTCCTCAGCAGGCAAAACGGTAGAAGCTAAGTCCTTTTTGAAGCTTTGAGAAACTTGCCCGTCCTTAGGAGCCTCTACGACTTTGGTTGAGGAGGCCCCTTTTTCCACTTCGGACACTTCAGGCTGTTTATGCTGGCCAATTGGGAAAGGATTCTGACTCTGAGCCTCTTCAGCTGAGCCAACCGTAGTAGAGGAAACCCTTTGTTGCTGAGAAGGAGTACTCGAGGCTCGTATGGCCGAAGGGAAAAAGATGTTCTCAGGTCTTCTCAGCTCTGATGAAGGCTCGATCCTCGCACGAATGAGAGCTTCTTCCCAAGTCTGAGCACAGTATGCTCAGCACACAATTGGGACCTCCTTGCTGAACCTATCCTCGGTCTCGGCCACGCCTTCATCATATCCCCGCTGCTCGGCCTCATCCTTTGCCTTCTCAGCCTCGACTCTCGCTTTTTCAGCCTCATCTTTCTCCTTTTCAGCCTGAGCCCTTAGCCTCTGAGCTTCTTCCAGTTGTTTCATCAACAATGATACCTTTTCCTTGAAAATTGTCAGCTGGTCGCTGGCATCCTTAAGTTTTTTCCTTTGGTCCTCAGCTTGCTTTTGAAAACTGGACACGGCTAAATCAGCACTCTTTCAAGCGGATTCTTCGTCTACCAACTTTTTCTTTAGCGCCCCTATGCTTTGCTCACTGGTGACAAGCGCCTTGGAAGCTTCACCTCTAAGCTCCCTCTCTTTGATCCACTGGAGGTGAAGGTTATTGGTCACCTCCTCTAGCCGGAAAGTGGTTTGAACAACCTACATACACAAAACGAGATAGTCAGAAATGAAGTAAACCAGAAGGAAAAGGGTAAAACGGCAAGGATGCTATACCATGCCCAGGTGCCTCTTTATATTCATAAAGAGCTCATCTTTCTTCATCTTCTTGAGTTCGGCCTTATCCCGAGGAAGAAGGAGGGTTTCCTCTAGAGCCGAGGCGACATTGCATCCAATCCCACCGTTATAGTCCCTGATGGATGCGTCTGCCCTCAGAGGCTCACCACCGAGCATAGGAGCAGGAAGCCAGGCTTCGGGCTCCGAGGGCTGAACGGTTTGCTTGGCACCCGTTCTTAAAGACCCACGAGTTATTTTTCGCTGCTTTAGGGGCTGCTGGTCCTCACTTTCCTAGGTCGGAGGAGACCTCCCAGTACCCATCACTTCTTTACCTTTCTGTTCTCTCTTTCTCTTAGGATCAGCAGATTCAGCCCCCTGAGGTTGAGAAGGTTTAGGAGGAGAAGGAGGAGGGAGAGTAGTCTGGGATGACCTCCCTGGAGTTTCTTTCCCAGATGTACCTTCAATGACATCCAACAAACTTCTTTGGCTCTTTCTCTGGATGCCCATGTCACCAAAAATCACCTCGGGAGATTGGGGTCGGTTGAACACCTCGAACCCGTCCGCAGAGTCCGAGACCTCTTCAGCTTCTTCTTCTTCTTCTTCTTCTTCTTCTTCTTCTTCTTCTTCTCCTTCTTTTTCTTCTTCTTCTTCTTCTTTTTCCTCCTCCACTTCCTGAATAGCAAGATGTGACGAGGAAGCCCCTACGGAAATAGCCGCTTCAGGTAAAGGCTGAGAAAATGGGGTGCCTTCAGGGATTGGAACGCCCTCAGGAACTATGAACTTGCTCCTTTTGTAGGCTACGCTGATCCGGCGTAGCCGAGGATCTTTAACTTTTATCACGCACTTGGGCTGAGAAAAGGAGGTGGAAATCGGCTTGTACCGAAGGATAACGTGTGCCGCCCTTAGTTGGCCGTCGGACGGATTTATGTATATCTCGGACCTTAGAATCTTATCCAAACTCTCCCTATTAATAAGTCTAGGTTGAGGCTTGGTGGCGCGCTTATCTGCAAAGATCAGCAAGACAGCAATGAAATTCCCGTCAAGAATAAATTTGACCTAAATTAAGGAGCACAAACTAAAATGCAAAGGCATTCAGCCTAAGAACCCCCACCTGGTTTGCCCTCCTGAGTCGGACAGGGTAAACCGTCATGCCATGCACCAGAAAAAATAAGAAAGTCATCCTTCAAACCGTTGTTCGATAAAGGGAGACACTGGATTAACCTTATCTCGGGGAACCTAGACTTAAGGTAATACCCCGCATCCTTTAAGTGTTGGAGGTTGTATACCCAATTCACATCGTGATGGGTAAGGCCCAAGTTTAGCCTCGAGTTAAGGACTTCTATACTCCCTAGCACCCTGAACATGTTTGGGGCACATTGTGTGGGGGACAATCTAAAGAACCTGAGGTAACTTCTAGTTAGATGGCCCATCGGAATAGTCATTCCCCCCTCTATGAAAGCGATCATGGAGATGACTACTTCTCCCGTTTTTCTTTTATCGTACCATTCCTCCACGGAAGCGTACCTCATGCCCACCGTTGAAGGAATCTTATACTTGGCCCTAAATTTCTCTACTTGTTCCTCGGAATCGACTAAATACTTAAACCTACCCATCTCTTAAGAATTGTGAAGAGAAGTTAGAGAAGATAATGGAAAACTAAGGAGGGTTAAAGAAACTTACAGTTATGAAAAATAGACTCCTTGGACAAACTCCAGGTATTTATGAGATCGTTGAGAAGAAGGAAAGAGGGATAGGTTCAACGAATACTCGATAAGATCATGAGATTTTTTGTGTAACTGAAAAGAAATTTGATTTGAAAAGCTCTTATTAAGGGCACAGAAATCGTAAGCGGAAAAAATCCCACTCATAAGTTTCGGAAATCCCTCACTGTTAGATCCGCATCCTACTGAAACGTGGAGGACTGAGAAACTGCCATCATTTAATGATGGCGTGCTCCTGACGCCGAAACGTCAGGGACGTGTCTTGGGCAGGTGAAAAGGCAGTCTAAAACTTAGAAGAGCCCAACGCAGGAGTTAAGAAGGTGATGTCAAAATCCCCCTTTTTTCTGAGGTGACAAAAAGTGAGATTTTGAGGGGCTATTGTGGGGCCAGTTGCTCGAAAAACTGACAGAGTCCATAAAAAGTGGGCTTGTGGCCCAACGGCCCAAACCGAGGACACTCATCCGTCTGAGGATACTCTTTGTCCGAGAATACTCCTCCGTCCGAGGATAAGATTCATTCCTCAAACTAGCTTTAAAAGTGGGTGTAACTATCTTAGTTGTCAAGGAGTTTCGCAGAATTACATGCAAACTAAACTAAATGAATATTAATCAAAGGAGGAACCGAAAAAGGTAACAAATATCTCCTAAAAGCTGCTGCCTCCACATTAAATGCATCCCTCCTAACTCTCTGGCCGCATTAATGTGGAGGTGATACCTGAACAGTAACCAAGCAGCCTTATAACCACCAAGCGGAGGATCCGGGACGTGCTGGATGGGACAGAAAGAAGTTCCCAGAAGGGAACTTACACGTGTACGGCGAAAATAGGACGGGAAAGTAGTATATAAGGTGAAATCGAAATACTCTGAAAGGGACTTCTGAAAAAAAGGAAAGGAGAGACACTAAAAAACCGGACCAAGAAAGAGAAAGAGAAGGCCTGTCTCTCATTTGTCTGGAAATTCCTTTTGCTGCGCCGGAACTACGTCTTTTTCTGCTTACTGGAGTTAGTTCTTACGTCCACTCTCTACAAATTTTATTGTCCAGGGTCCAAGACAATTTGAGTCCTTACAATACCTGACTTCTTTCTTCTACTGAGTGATCAGCAAATATTGCTGAATGAGTGAAGCTTCAATGATCGTTATGTATCTTCATTAATTTTATATTATTAATTAGGAAGTTTACTCATATTTTTATAAATAGAATTATTTTATTGATTGAGAAGACCTGATCATCTTTCCTTCAATAAACCTAATAATTTCTCATATTTGTCCCAAATATGTCGGTTGGATTGGGCAACATTAAATATGGTTGAAAAGCTGCATGAGCCGAAAAGTTCAAACAGCTGCATGAGCCGAAAACATTGCCAACTAATTCTAGATCACAATATAAACGAGCATTAAACGTAAAAAAAACACGCGCGTGCCATGTTGTACTAACCAACACATGTCAAGTCTCACCTAAAAATAAAAAAAATGATTATGTTATAAGATGCAGACCATTGTCGATAGACAGAAAAGTTTTTCTATTACTTTCATGAAAAATATAGAAGGTTATCAATAATATTTATTTTTTTTTGTTACTCTTTCAATAAAATATTTTTAAAAATAGCTTAAAAAAATTAATTATTTTGTCATATTTTCACACAAAATTTCTTTAAATGAGTTTACTAATACGTACCTAAGACATATGTTCAATAAAAAAATTTTCATTTTACTAAGCATATATTCAATGGATTTGGATTCCTTACAATACCCTAGGTATTGCACCAGATGCAATACCATTAATTCATCTGACATTAATTTTTACCATCTTTTTTTTTTTAACTTTACCTTTCTAACTCTTTAACATTTTTTTAAAATTTTATAAATTCAGTGGCTGAGATTGAAAGTTGAAAAATTTTCAACTTTCATTCTCAGTCATCTAATATTATTGCACCTGATCTCAATCCATATTCAATGTATCAACTAGCACAACAACTTATCGTCCAGACATACATGTATATTACAGATCATGATGATGTCTGGCGACTTAAATGGGGGATTGGGCGTAAGATTTGGGTTATTTGAGATTTATATGTCCATCCATGAGTTATGTTTGATAATACCAGGTCCTTCATGCCGTCACATTTAGTTATTGCCTAGATAGTGGTGTCATTAAAAATTATTTGTGAGCGCTTTTTATAATTCGATTATTGACAATAGTCACAACATATTATGAGCAATGATAGAGATGTGTCAATACGGCATGTTATCCGCCCCTAATCTTATTAGTATGAGGAATGATATGTTTACAACATTTCTACAACATTTTTACAACAAATCCTAAGTGGCAGGTTGTTACTGGTTGTTATTGTTGGGGCAAAAAAGTAATCTTAGTGTTAGTTTTAAATTTGAACCAATAACAACTAACCACCTGTGATTTGTTGTAAAAATGTTGTAAAATTGTCGTAGACGTAGCATCTCTCTATTAGTATACATGAGAAAGGTTAACCGCGACCGTAAAGTGGCTATTAATGATGAATTATTGTAGAGTCATAGGTAAAATTCAAAAAATTAAAAATTATTAGCTCCATACTCTTTAAAGTTGGTAAAATTTTTGATATAAAGCAATTTTTTTGCGAAACACCTTATCTGCCTGTCAACATTATTCTTGGATGGCAGTTTTGTCAAGCCCTTTGGCTTTGTTAGAGCATTCTCATTAAGGGTGTCAAATGCCAAATATTTGGCATTTGACACCTCAATCTCTAAAAAGTCCCTTCCATCAAGCATTGTATATGCCATAATTTTTGGCATTGATGAACAGTGCGGTCTCAAATTTGAGACCGCACTGTTCACCAATTGTATAAGTTAAATTATTTTTTTATTCCATGGGGCCCACTTTATTTTCTGCTTATTATTTCTTTCTCATTTTCGTTTCACTTTCGTTGCTCTGAACCAACGTTTCTCTGCTTTCTGTCTCCCTCTGCTCGATGTCTCCGCCTCCCTCTCCGACGAAACTCAGATCGGAGCATCAAGTCAAGCCAAGCCGATCGAAGTAGTCGTCGGTCGGAGTGTGGGTTTTTGGTTTGGAGCGTGGATCGAAGGGTGGATCGAACTGACTGTTCGTGGGTCAAAGCGTGGTTTGGTCGTGGATCGAACTGATTGTTCGTGGGTCGGAGTGTGGTTTGGTCGAGGATCGAACTGATTGGTTGGAACTGATTTGGCCGTGGTTTGTGGGTTTTTTCTTTTTTTTCTTGCTGTGGTTGGTGGTGATGGGTGGGTGGATGTGGTGGCCGGCGGTCCGATTTGGCCATGCTTTGGTCCGACGGTGGATGAGGATTCTGCTGTGATTTTTTTTTTTTTTCTTTTTTTGTTAGTGGTGGTTGTGGTATGGGTTGGGGGTTTTTGGTGGGTGGTGGGTAGTGTGGTGCGGCGGTGCTGTAAGAAAGAGAGAGACAGAGGAGAGGGAGAGAGAGGAAAAATAAAAAAATTATTGAAAAATAATAAAGATACATTATTTAAATGAAATGGTAAAAAAATTAGAAGTTTTGATGTAGGTTATATTGAAAAGTGAGGTGTTATATGTTATAAAATTGAGATTTGAGAGGGTATATGCTAAATTTTTTACAATGCTTGATAAAAATGCTCTTACTGGTCAATACCATTGAACTTAAAATTTAAAAAATATATATATATATATATTTCATTTTCTTTTTTGTTTTGTCTTTTTGAGAACTTTAGCTAGCACCCACAATTTAAAATAATTAAAACAAAAAAACAAAAAAGTTGACAAAGACAAGAAAGACCGTGGGTTGTGTGGGCAGAAAGCGGGATGGATTAGACACGTAAGTAGTAACAGAGAGTTGGTGAGAGTAATAAGAGAAGGGAGAAAGAGGGTTAAAAAAAAAAAAAAAGAGAGAGAGAGAGAGAGAGAGAAGGATGTATACACGCTTACACATGTGGATTTAGATGTCGGTCAAAGACGTCGCGAGAAAGTTGCTATGGGATGTTAAAGTGTGCGTTTGCGTTTAGATAAAAAATAAAAATTATTTTTTTATTATACATAGATTAATGTGAATACTTTAGAAAAAATATCTAAATTAGATTTAAAATGAGTAAAATATTAAAAAATCAATAATAAAAAAATTGTTTAAACACAAATCAAGTTTGAAATATTAAGGACTCGTTTGGTAATATTATTCTTATGACGTTGTTTATATTTATGAAAATATGTGTGAATAAAAAAGTAAGTGAAAATATGTGTAATATTATTTAAATACTGAAAATTGTTTTTTAAATACACTATCGAACAGCTTTTAAAGACCGCATCAACATGTAAAAATAAGTGAATATGGACCTTGATGAAGTCAATGAATCAGTGGGCTAAAATTTCCGGGCGTTAATGATCAATGAGCAAAATCCTGAAAATAATAAACAAGAAGTCAGAGGAGACCGGTGGAGGCCAGCCAAAAATCCTCCGATGGTAAAGTTAGTGGATTGAAGTAGAAAGGAAAGCACTTCAAAGACTTCACCAAATTTTCTAGAAAATATCCAGTTACCCATACCTCTGTGTAGAAGGGTCCTTATATAGTGTTGGTCTTGATAGTTATTTCTCCTATCGTCGTAGGGTTTGAAGGATTCAGATGATAACTTCCATAACTGTCATAGGAGTTACCTCATCAGAACCGGTGTTCAACAATAAACAGATGACTTGATTCAAACAATATAACGTTTGGCTTTTAGAAGAGTGTCATGACTCTTAGTGAACCTTACTTGTCCATCACTAAGGACGGACGAGGTTCACTGTTCGAACATCCTCCCTTGGACGAATGAATATTGGACGAGTGTAAGGGGACGGTTAGTGAAGGACGAGCGTAATAGCTACACTCCATCTTGTACGTTGTTATGGACGGCCATATGGACGAGAAATCAGCTTGGCATTTTTTATACACCATCAGTTGCCTCATCGTCCATGGGTCGTCCAAGTAATGTAGTAATTTACTCCTCTGGACGGACGAGCTTCTTTCAGCAATTGGAGATGCCATGTGTTTTAATTTGATTGGTGGTTCATTTCGTCGATTCATTTTTTCGAGACGAAGAACACGTGTCATCATCTGATTGGTTGTGTCGTTTCATGTACTTAGGTCAGCCACCTATAAATAGTGGGATGCCTTCACTACCCTCCTCACTTCTGAGATTTTTCTCCTTTGACCTTCATCGTCTAGAGCCTCGTCTAAGAGTTTCCTTGCGTCCATAGCTTCAGTTCGTCCTAGAGCAAGGTACTCCCTCTCTCCTCGTCTTTAGGTTTTCAAAGTTTTCTTTCCAGAATGTCAGAAATAGCCATGTCCTCGTCTAGTGATAGTACAGAAAAAGCTATAGACGAGTATTATGACGAGAGTAGTTATGATTCTAGTGACACCAGTAGTAGTAGTAGGGGAAACACCACTGACGAGGAGTATGTCTCAAGGGTCCCTGGGCTTCTTTTAGAAGAAATACAGAAACAACTTAGAAAAACTTCAGGGTCCCAGGTAGGCACCTCGTCTTCCATCCCTCCGTCCAGCCCTTTGGACGAGGCGGAGGTAACTGTATATAGTTGTGCTGTAGATATTCCTTCCAAGACGGACGAGGAAAGATTGAATATCCTTAGGGAATGGTACCAAATCCCAGACGAGTTTAATCCTAGATTGCCCGTCTGTGGAGAATGGTGTTGTAATCCCTATTTTGGGATAGGTGTATATGAAGCTTACCTTCTTGGAGGTCTTAGGTTTCCTTTAAATGCTTTTACTAGAGAACTATTGTTTAGGTTAGGTTTAGGAGTATGTCAATTCAACCCAAATGCATGGAGATTAATTATTTCTATGCAAATTTTGTGGAGGGAGGTGTTTGGAGGGGACCGTCCTATTACCGTGGACGAGTTCCTTTACTACTATAAACCCTCAAAGATTCATCAATCTCCTGGCTTTTATCAATTCACAGCCAGAAGTAAAGAGTGTAGATTGGTGAAATCCTTGGCCTTGTCTGACAGAAAATGGAAGACAGAGTTTTTCTTCGTCTCTGGATTCTGGGCTGGAAATCCTGCAAACGTTGGCCGGGATACTTTTAGTCGTTTTACCGGGGACCTAGGGAACCTTCGTCCCGAGGGTAAGTCCCTTAGCTTTTCCCCTCTTCCTTCTCTTTCCTTTTATTCATCATTGTCATTTAACTTCAATTTATTCTGTTACAGCTGTTGGACGACCTGTTTTGAGCAAGTTGCACCGTGACCGCGTTCATAGGGCTCGTCTGCATACAGACAGGGATTTCCATTCCTTGGTTGATCTTAGACGACTAGCCAAGTGGGGGTTAGGCCCTAATCCATCTGAGGTTGCACTTGCACACGAGATTACAGTGAGAAAAAGTAAGTATTGGATTTCTACATTCCTTGTATTTTTTTTATTTTCATTTTTCTGTCTAAGTAAATTTTCTTCGTCCCTTTATAGGAATGGCAACCATGATAGGCAGTAAGGGAAAGGAGGTAAGTGCTGAGGGGGCCCGTCCTGAGTCTAATCAAGCTCGTTCTGTAGCTGGAGATAAGAGGAAGACCATATCCAAACACTTGGATTTGGAAAACCTTCTTAGCAGGCGTGGTAAAAAGAGCAAGCATGGCTCGTCTCAAGTAGTTAAGCGCACTCCGTCATCCCATCAACCAACCAAAGTCTATGATATAGACTCGTCCACTCCTGTTGAGTCTACCTCGTCCAAGACTCCACCGTCCAGAACCGTGCCCACCTCGTCTCAACCATCCCAAAGGCCCCCTTCAAACATCATTGAAAACGAGGATTTGGCTTGGGAGCGTTTCAAGAACGCTATTTCGGACGAGGATATAAACGTCTGCTACGACATGTCCCTCAAGGATTTTGAACACTCTGGTGTTCATGACCTTTTCAAGGTAACATTTTTCTTCGTCTTCTCTCTTTTCTTTTCTTTTTATCTTTTTATTTTTATTTTTATTTTTAAACTCATTTGTTGTTGACTTTCATAGGGCATGTCCAAGTTTATAGCAGCGTCCAGACAGGCCACTAGGTTGGACAAGACAAGGATCTTGCTGGAGATGAGGATACTGGAGTTGAAGGAAGAAGCCAAACAATGGGCTGAGGTGGCTGCTAAGACGACGGATGAGGTGAAGAACCTGAAGGCTTTGGTTGAGGATTTGAAGGCTAGTGTTGTAGAAAAAGATGCTCGTCTTGAAGACTTGCAAAAAAAGAATGACGAGCACAACATTCTCCTCTCTAAAGCTAAGGAAGATGCAGTGGCTGAATTCAAAGCATCTAAACAATATGCTGATGCTTTGGATACTAATTATGCAGCTGGGTTTGAAGATTTCAGGATGGACGCTGCTGAGAAATTTCCTGATGTGGACTTCAGTTCCATCATGCTCAATTTGAATGCTACCACCACTAGCTCTCTCCTTCACCTCGACTTTGAGGATGCTAACATTGAGGACGATGCCACGACCCAACCTCAGGACGACCCCAACTTCGATGCTTCAGTTTGAAAAATGTCTTGATGACTTTATTTGTTGTTTTGTTTTGTTTTTTTTTTTTGTTTTTTGTGTAATACAAGTACATTTAGCTCGTCCATGTTTAAGGACGAGTTTTGATAAAACAATTTATAAGGGTGTTTAGGACATTTTTCGTCCGCCCTTGAAACAATCAAATGAGTACCTTTTGTCTTATATATGCATGGACGAGAATGTTTAATTTTATATACAGGGTCTCTTGTTTTGCTCGTCTACATCTTATATACATACTTAAAACCATTTTTTATTGAAGTTTCACTTGTGATTTGTCCATGTGAAATGGCCAGTAAAAGCCTCACTTAAATGGCTTAAGTGCAAGCATTACTCGTCCTTAGACTTGTTTGTGCTTTTTCTCGTCCTTGGACTTGTCTTTGCATTTTGCTCGTCCATGGACAGCTTTTTAGCAGGCGACTCAAGTTCAAAACGTCTATGCTTTTCCTCGCCCATGGTATGGTTGGGTATTATGCTTTACCTGGCCCATCTTATGGACGAGCATGCCTTCGACGTTTGTAATTTGCTTTTAAGCGAGATTTATTTCGTCCTTTTCTTGGATGGACGAGCATGCCTAGATTTTAGTTTCTAGGAAAGCTTGAGATTACATCTCTGCGTCCAGAGAATTTTCTCGTCTTGAGCTTTTCAGCTTTCTTCAAGAGTCAATACGGACAATAGTGCTATGGAAATCATTGATTCACACAATATTATGTACATTTCACAAATATTGTTCACAACATAGATATTGTTCATAGACGAGGCATGCACCTTAGAGGCCAATGCCTTTATTTAAACAATACCAACTATAACGTTGTTCATAAATTTGACATAATAACAAAGCCACACAAACACAAAATATAATATAATAATAAAGTTTTTAAACCCTGAGTTCGTCCAGAGTCATGCTCCTCCAGGCTGGCATTCTATTGATAGTACTTCCTCAAGTGCTCCACATTCCAAGGATGCTTCAACTTCCTCCCATCAAAGGCTTCCAAGTAATAGGATCCTTGTCTTTTGCAGTTGATGACTCTATAGGGGCCTTCCCAATTTGGTCCCAACTTCCCATGGGCAAGGTTCTTTGTTGCTAAGGAAACCCTTTTTAGGACGAGGTCCCCTATGTTAAATCGCCTTGGCTTCACCATTGCGTCATATTGCCTAGCCATCATGTTTTTATACCTCGCCATTCTTTGCTCAGCATTCATCCTAACCTCGTCTATTAGATCGAGGTTCAAACGGAGTTGCTCTTCATTATCTTTGTCTTGATAGGTTGTCACCCTGTGATTGGCCATGTGCACTTCTGCGGGTATGACTGCTTCAGCTCCGTAGGCTAACTTGAAAGGAGTTTCTTCTGTCGGAGTTCTTACTGTTGTCCTATATGCCCATGAGACTCCTGGTAACTCATCTGGCCACACTCCCTTTGCCCCCTCAAGCCGAGTCTTGATTATTTTTAACAAGGATCAGTTTGCAACTTCAGCTTGGCCATTTGCTTGTGGGTGGGCGGGTGAGGAGTAGTGATTCTGAATTCCGAAGTGTATGCAAAAATCTTTAAAGAGTGTGTTGTTAAATTATTGTCCATTATCAGATATCAACACCCTGGGTACACCGAACCTGCACACAATATTCTTCCATATGAAGTTCTTTACATTTTGTTGTGTGATATTAGCTAAAGGTTCTGCCTCTACCCATTTGGTGAAATAATCAATACCAATCACGAGAAATCTCATTTGCCTCACCCCTATTGGAAAAGGGCCCAGAATATCTAGTCCCCATTGTGCAAAAGGCTATGGGGCTGTCATTGGGGTTAGGTATTCTGACAGTTGTCTGGGGACGTTGCTAAACCTTTGGCATTGGTTGCAGACCTTAACATAGGCCTTGGCAGCAGCTTGCATATTCGGCCAGTAATATCCTGCACGGACGACTTTGTGGACGAGCGATCTAGCTCCCGAATGATTTCCACACGCTCCCTCATGAATTTCTCTAAGTATATAGTTTGCTTCGTCTAGAGCCAGACATCGGAGATAAGGCTGGGAAAAGCCTCTTTTGTACAGAGTCTCATCCATAAGAACGTACTTTGTTGCCCTTACCCTCAACTTTCTTGCTTCATCCTTTTCTTCTGGAAGTCGTCCTTCTTTCAAGTATGATACAATGGGAGCCATCCGATTTCCTTCGCTCTACACCTGTTGCACTTCTGGGATGTCTATGCTTGGCATGTACTGAATCTCATCAAACTTGTCAACGGCTTCACTCGCCAAAGCTTCTTTCGCTAGTGTATCTGCTTCCATGTTCTCCTCCCTTGGGATTTGAACAAAGTTAGTTTCCTCAAACTTTCTCATAAGTCGTATAACCCTGCTAAGGTACTTCCTCATTCGTTCTTCCTTAGCCTCGTACATCCCATTCACTTGGCCCACGATTAGTTGAGAATCTCCCAAGACGAGTATTGACTTAGCTTCCACAGACTTGGCCAATTCTAGCCCTTTGAGAAGAGCTTCATACTCAACTTCATTATTAGTTACTTGGTATTGCAGGCGAACTGCGTGTTTCAGTTATCCCCTTTTGGCGATTGTAATACCACACCTATCCCCCCGGCGTGCTGTGTAGACGATCCATCCACATGGATGATCCACTTCTGGTTGCCTTCCATCTTACTCACATCGCCATGACTAGGGGTGAACTCTGCCATAAAGTCTGCCAGAGCCTGAGCTTTTATGGCATGCCTAGGTTGGTATTTTATGTCGAACTGACTAAGTTCGATGGCCCATTGAACCAATCGTCCTGCAGCCTCCAATTTGTTCATTGCTTTCTTGAGTGGGTGATCTGTCATGACATTGATGACATGAGCCTGAAAGTAATGTCTTAGTTTCCTAGAGGCTATTATTAGTGCGAAAGCCAACTTCTCCATTAGGGGATATCGTCCTTCCACTCCCCTCAGTGCTTTACTCGTATAATACACTGGCTTTTGTATTTTTCCTTCATCTCTTATCAATGCTGAGCTCACGGCATGCGAGGTTACTGCTAGGTATAAAAATAACTCCTCTACTGTCACGGACGGGCTCAGCAATGGAGCCGTAATGAGATAAGTTTTCAAGTCCTGAAAGGCTCTCTGACACTTATCCGTCCATTCAAATGCTTTCTTTAAAATCTTGAAAAATGGTAAACACTTATCAGTAGCTTTAGAGACAAACCTGTTGAGGGCAGCAACTCGCCCAGTGAGAGATTGGACTTCTTTAACATTGCATAGAGGCTTCATGTCCAGTATTGCTCGAATTTTATCTGGGTTTGCCTCGATTCCTCTATGGGAGACCATAAATCTAAGGAATTTCCCTGATGACACTCCAAAAGCACATTTGTTAGGATTTAACTTCATGTGGTACTGTCTCAACGTGTCAAACGTCTCTTTCAGGTCATCCAGATGTCCTTCCTCATCCTGACTCTTCACCAGCATGTCGTCGACGTAGACCTCCACATTCCGCCCAATCTGTGGACGAAACATGTGGTTAACTAGTCGTTGGTATGTTGCTCCAGCATTTTTCAAGCCAAAGGGCATTACTTCATAACAGAATAATCCCTGACTGGTAACGAAGGACGTCTTCTCCTGGTCTGCTTCATCCATCCTTATTTGGTTGTATCCTGAGAAAGCATCCATAAAACTTAGTAGCTTGTGGCCTGCAGTAGAATCCACTAGTTGGTCAATACGCGGTAGTGGGTAACTATCCTTGGGGCAAGCTTTATTTAAATCAGTAAAATCCACACACATCCTCTACTTGCCATTCGCCTTTTTCACCATTACTACATTGGCCAACCATTGGGGATAGTATACTTCTCGTATAAATTTTGCGGCCAGCAACTTTTGTACTTCGTCTTTAATAGCAGCATCTCTCTCAGGGGCGAACACCCTTTTCTTCTGTCGTACTGGCTTAAAGGAAGGATCTACATTCAAACAGTGAGTAATAACACTGGGATCTATACCCAGCATATCTTCACTACTCCAAGCAAACAAATCAACATTTTTCTTCAGAAAATGGACGAGGCCCTTCTTAACCTCATCCCTAAGGTCTGCTCCAACCTTAGTACTCCTTTCAGGGTAACACTCGTCTAGGGAAACATCTTCCAAGACTTCAACGGGTTCTGTAATAACTCTCTTTTCTTCAATATTCATGGTTTGGATTTGCTCGTCCATGGCCAACATGGCGAGATAACATTCTTTCGCTGCCAATTAGTCTCCTTGTACTTGCCCCACCCCATGTTCAGTTGGGAACTTCACTGACAAGTGGTAGGTAGACGTGACTGCCTTTCAACTGTTTAAAGTCGGCCTTCCAACTATGGCATTGTAGGAGGATGGACAATCTACCACAAGGAAGTTCACATCCTTTGTGATTTGCTGCGGGTATGCCCCCACTGTCACTGGTAAAGAAATGGTGCCTACAGGTTGTACCTTCATCCCACCAAATCCCACTAGGGGAGAGCTCGCTGGACGGAGGTGATCTCGTCCCAACCTCATCTGCTGAAAGGCTAGATAATATAAAATATCAGCTGAGCTCCCATTGTCTACTAGCACCCTTCTAGTTTTGTAATCAGCAATAAGGAGGGTGATAACAATGGCATCGTCATGAGGGTGATGGATTCTCTCGGCGTCCTCGTCCGTGAAAGTGACTGCATGTTCGTCCGTGGTCGTTCTTGGTGATCGTCCAGAGAATTGGATGCTCTGCACTGCTTTTAAGTATGCCTTCTTTGATTTAGACGACTGTCCTGTTAAATCTCCTCCTACGATGACTCTTATCTCTCCAAGCGGTGGTCGTGACGATTCTTCCACCTTTCCTTTCAGCTTCTCGTCCTTCTGGTCTCGTCCAAGGAAATTTCTCAGCTTCCCTTTCTTAATGAGATTTTCAATCTGCTGCTTCAAATCAAAGCATTCGTCCGTATCATGCCCATGATCTCTGTGGAAGCGACAACACTTGTTCCTATTTCGCTTGTTGGGATTTCCTTTCATTTTCTCTGGCCACTTCAAAGTAGGCTCGTCCTTAATTTGCATAAGGACTTGCTCAAGTGGCACGTTCAAAGGGGTGTATTGTTGATTCCGCGCTGAAGAACCTAGTTTCTTGCTATCTCGGTCTCTCTTATCTTCTATTCGCCCCTTTTTTGGACGAGGGGCTTGCTCAGAGTGACGGGCGGGATTTGCTTCCATTCTTTCAATTCTTTTCCTCTTCTTAGCTATGATCGCGTCTTCTGCGTTCATAAAGTTTTGGGCTGAATGGACGAGTTCGGCCATGGACTGAGGTTCTTTTTCATAAAGCTTGTGTATAAACAAATCAGAATTGACTCCATTATGGAAGGCAGCCAACAGTAGCTTGTCATCTACCTCGTCCACAGTCAGTGCTTCCCTATTGAAGCATGTGATGAAGGAACGCAAGCTTTCATTCTCTCCTTACTCTATGGTTAATAAGCTAGACGAGGAACGTTTATGTCTCTATCCTCCAATGAAATTATTAACAAATAGTTTGCTCAACTCCTCGAAAGAACTTACTGAATTCGGGGGTATTTTGCTGAACCAAACTCTCGCAGGCCCCTTGAGGGTAGTTGGAAATGCTCTACACATTATCTCATCCGGAACCCCTTGAAGATGCATGGTAGTCTTAAAGGTAGCAATATGGTCAAAGGGGTCACGCGTGCCATCATATGAGTCCAAAGAAGGCATCTTGAACTTTGGTGGTAAGGGATGGCCATTGATGGACGCCGTAAAGGGTGAATCAGTTCTGTGAACTAAATCTTCTACAGGATTAGTCCTCCTCATATTCTCCCTCATCTCATCCATAACCTTCCTCATTTGGTCCACCTCCCTCTCTAAATGTGGTACCCTCCGTGAAGTGGTGCCCCTTGATTGACTTTCTGGTTCAACATTTCTTTCATCTTCCTGACTTTGTTCTCGCTCCTCTCCACGGGCCTCATGGCGTTGCCTTCTGAGATTAATCTCCCTCCATAAATCTTGATTTTGGCGAGTCAGTTCTGCCATGGCAGCGGCCATGGATTGTATGTGTTGGGCTGATGAAGGTTGCATGACAGGAGCCGATTGACGGTCATGATGAGGATTACTAGAGGCATCTCTGCTCGGTTGAGGGCCTGGACTAGTGACCCTTGATCTTGTCCGGACCATTTCAGCCCTTTGTCGGAGAAAGAAATTGCAGAATTCAACGATGAAATTCAAACGTGAAAAATTCTACTCCTTTCCCACAGACGGCGCCAACTGATGAAGTCAATGAATCAATGGGCTAAAATTTTCGGGCGTTAATAATCAATGAGCAAAATCCTGAAAATAATAAACAAGAAGTCAGAGGAAACCGGTGGAGGCCGGCCAAAAATCCTCCGATGGTAAAGTTAGTGGATTGAAGTAGAAAGGAAAGCACTTCAAAGACTTCACCAAATTTTCTAGAAAATATCCAGTTACCCATACCTCTGTGTAGAAGGGTCCTTATATAGTGTTGGTCTTGACAGTTATTTCTCCTATCGTCGTAGGGTTTGGAGGATTCAGAGGATAACTTCCATAACTGTCATAGGAGTTACCTCATCAGAACCGGTGTTCAACAATAAACAGATGACTTGATTCAAACAATATAACGTTTGGCTTTTGGAAGAGTATCATGACTCTTGGTGAACCTTACTCATCCATCACTAAGGACGAACGAGGTTCACTGTTCGAACATCCTCCCTTGGACGAATGAATATTGGATGAGTGTAAGGAGACGGTTAGTGAAGGACGAGCGTAACAGCTACACTCCATCTTGTACGTTGTTATGGACGATCATATGGACGAGAAATCAGCTTGGCATTTTTTATACACCATCAAACCTTTTTATAAATCGTGCATCACAAGCTTTCTAGTGGCACTAAGATGTAAGATCACCTAAAGCAGAGGTTTGAAAGGCCATCAAGCGGAACCCCAAATTTTGACACACCCAAAAAATAAATAAATAAAAATTAAATCAATCAATTATTATTATTATTTTTCAAAAGTTGCGTGCCATCAGGTTCCTTCTCTTTTAAGGAAACCATTTTTTTTTTTTCTCTGTCACCATTAACTTCGTAGCCGCAATTTTTTCGTCATCGTGTGTGCTTATAACAGAACGACGGGAAACAGCACTGACAGTTTCTGTCTCGCCAAAAACAGAATTGATTTTTGTTTTAAATGACTTGTCAAGACTCAAATGTATGACTTTGAAAAACGAAGCGCAAAGTGATACCGTCACCACTTGGACTATCTAGAAAGTACTAAATAAGAACAAATTGCCCGATTCGGCTTGCGTCCATTTCACGCTTAGATCTCAGTTTTTTTTTTCTTTTATAAGAAATGATAAATTATAACTTACCTAGTTTAGCTAAAATTTAAGTTATTTTATAATTTGAAATTTAATTATTTACTGGAAATTAATTCAGTTAAATTTTTTTAACCACCTCTATAAAAACACATGGTTAAATATGTAATTTTATTTCACTTTTATATTTCTTTTTCCCAAAAATACAAAAAACAAAAATACAATATCAAATAAAATAAAAAAGAATTTAGTAGAACACTTACATCATGAGATTTCAAATCATATGTAGACAACTTAAATTTCAATCAAATCACAGATAAATAAGTTGTAATTTTCCTTATAATAGATATGTTATGGAGTAGTCATTGGCTAATTTGGCTCGTTGCAATGGTTAAGGGAGAAATATCCACATAAGATTATTTTTTTCTAAACTCTATTCCATTTAATTATAAATTTTTTAGAATTTTTAATTGTTTTTTTTTTTTCTTTACAGGTAACAATTATCATTTACTCTTTTGTTTCATCCATGAAATACGCAAACAAATAATAAATGCAAAATAGCAACTTTACAAATTTACACATCCTTAATTTGATTGATATGAGTGATTTTGAAGGTGTAAAATTGAGTTATCTTTCTATTTTGCTTTATCTTATGAAAATGCTCTAAGGGAGAGAGTCGGTAGAGTTATAAAGCTGTTGTTTTTTTTTTTAAGAGGAAAGATAGTGAGTTCTAGAGAGTTGGTGAAAATAGAAGAGGCAACCAAATAGGGGCGCAAAGTAAGAAGAGAGAGATAGAAGGAAAGAGGAAAAAGAGACTGAGAAACACTAACAAACAACTGAACAAAGAGGAAAAAATACAAGGGGAGATTAGCAAAAAAGGAATAATATGACTGAGGAAAATTAAAAAAAAAAATGAAATTGCGAACACCAAGAACAGCCAATGAGGGAAATTGATATTTATCTTAAGCACTAGCTTAAGATAAATATCGATTATCATTTATTATCTTAAGCACTAGTTGCTACAATCTAGCAGTGTAATCTGCTACGATCCAACAGCCTTATTTATTCGATCTAGCGACTTTAGTTGTTAAAACCCAGCAACGAATCTACTACATACAATCCAACAATATTATCCGTTATAATCCAGCTGCTATCTCATTTACAGTAATATGTTAGCGAAAGGCCAAAAGCAATTATTGTGTCTTAATTCAAAAAACTGTTCATTGCACTCTACCTCATTACTAACACAATGGAGATTAATCTAGCATTTTTATCATTTACAGGGAAAAAATGTTATTTCTTATTTTATCAATTTTTGAATGGGTGTCAAGTGTTGGCTTGACTTTTGAATTAATCAAACGTGCTATTACTCTTAACCTTTAAAGCTTCAACTCTCTAATTCTTTCCCCATTTCTAGGCTGTGGCTTTGGTTAAAACCAATCTAGGAGCTGGAACAGGTAGCAAAGAGGTTGATGTATGAACTATGAAGCATACCAAAGAGGTTGAGCAGGATCATGGAGATTCCTCTCACATTAGATGTGGAAGCACCCTTCCTTGGCTTGATACTAGGTTTGCTTTTCTACAAGAGTGGAAGATGAAGTGCAATAAAATCAAGCGGTTCACAATAATAGAAAATCATAGTGTTGTGCTATTGAAGGTTAGAGATGTAAACAAACTCATTAGAATGTGAATATGTACTACATACTATCACCTTCTAGCATAGAGCTATATCTGAAACCTTAGTTTCTACAATGGTTGAATTTAGCTAGAAAACATGCCTTATTTGATTTTGTAAGGAACTATTGGCTACAGTCAACTATGATTACTAGGTAGACACAGTGCTTGGTAGTGGATGTGTCTAACTATATTTGGTAGCGATACTTTGTCAAGGTGTTTTCAGTTTTATCAATAATAAGCTAGAATCCTGTTTTCTTCTTCTTTTATGGGGTCTTATTGGTTTACAACATAGATTATTATGGGATTTTAAGAACTTGTTTTTACTAAATATATTGCTACTTTTGCGTTTACAACATAGATTATTATGGGATTTTAAGGACTTGTTTTTACTAAATGTATTGCTAATACAATTGGATCAAAGTGCTATTTTGGATTAGTTAGCTGTCCATTACACTTATAAAATTTTAAACTAATATAGCCAATGTCTGGGCTGCACGTGCCTAGTATTAATATAATTATGCTTAAAGTAAAAGACAAAACAACTTTCACAAAAATAAAAAAACAAAATAAATAAAAGACAAAACAAACACTATATTAATTGTTTAACACCGGCTCAGTCACTCTAGCACCACACGACAGCACTATAAGCTAAAAGACAAAACAACTTTCACAAAAATAAAAAAACAAAATAAATAAAAGACAAAACAAACACTATATTAATTATTTAACACCGGCTCAGTCACTCTAGCACCACACAACAGCACTATAAGCTAAAAGACAAAACAACTTTCACAAAAATAAAAAAACAAAATAAATAAAAGACAAAACAAACACTATATTAATTATTTAACACCGGCTCAGTCACTCTAGCACCACACGACAGCACTACAAGCTAAAAGACAAAACAACTTTCACAAAAATAAAAAAACAAAATAAATAAAAGACAAAACAAACACTATATTAATTATTTAACACCGGCTCAGTCATTCTAGCACCACACAACAGCACTATAAGCCATTCAAAATGTCTCCACTTTATTAACTATTAGTTTCTCAAAAAAAAAAAAACTTTATTAACTATTAACAAATAAAAAATTAAATAGATTTATTAGAGAGGATTAGTCATAGTGAAAGTCTATGAAAGCAACATTTGTCACATACCACTCTGACTATTCAACTTCACAAATTTCCTGGCTCTTAAAAAAAAAAAACACTAAAAACTTTACCAATTTCCTATTATTAACTTTACTCTCTATTTCTTAGAAAAAAAAAATTGCTTTCTAATCTCATTTAACTGAAGCTAAATTCTTTTTGCTAAAGTATTGTGCATCAAACTAAAAAGTAACTAAAATGTATAATAAGCTTTATAAAAAATAAATGCAATGAAACTTATAAATAATATCAAAAATAAACTAAATAATAATAAAAAAAATTAATTTTTTAAGGCAGTGTCAAACATATTCTTCCTCTCTGAGAGTACAAACAGACTTTGAGAGAACTAGTCAGAGTTAGAGAAGGAGAGACAAGGTGAAAGTCTCCTGAACTAGTCAGAGACGCAAGTGGGAGAACAAATATATGCGATGCGAGAGAGAGAAGAAGCGAAATATCATACTACCAGATTGAGCGGCGAGAGACGGCGTGATGATGTGCAGATCTGATGCAGAACGTCCAATGGAGCTGTGGCATGTGAGAAGATCAGCCTTTGTCGTGTTGTCCGGTGTGTGGCACCTAGGGTTGGCAAAATCAACCCAAACCCATTTGCCCACTCAAACCCACTCACTTAAAAGAGATCCAAACCCACTCAATTATTAGTTGGGTTAAATGGGTATTAACCCAATTAAACCCAATTAACACTAATGTTTATTGGGTTTTAATTGGGTACCCAATTAGACCCAATTATTATCCAAGTACCATTTCTACAAATCACCAAACTCCAAAACCACTAAAATTACCAAAATACCCCCTCAACTTAAAAAATGACCAAAATAACACCTAAACCTAAAAATGACCAAAATAACCTTAAAACTTACAAAATGACCAAAATACCCCAAAAACCCAAAAAATGACCAAAATACATCCTGAGACCTAAAAAATGACCAAAATACCCCCAAAAACCTAAAAATTACCAAAATACCCTTGAAACATAAAAAAATGACCAAAATACCCCTGAAACCCAAAAAAAGACCAAAATACTCTCAAAACCCAAAAAATTACCAAAATACCTCCCAAACCCCAAAAATGACAAAAATACTCTCGAAACCTAAAAAATGACCAAAATACCCCCAAAACCTAAAAATGACAAAAATACCCCCGAAACCCAAAAATGATCAAAATGTCCCTAAAACCCAAAAAATGACCAAAATACTCCTAAAACCCAAAAAATGACCAAAATACCCCTGAAATCTAAAAAATGACCAAATTACCCCCGAAACCCTAAAAATGACCAAAATACCCCTGAAATCCAAAAAATGACGAAAATACCCCTAAAACCCAAAAAATGATCAAAATACCCCTGAAACCTAAAAATGATCAAAATACTCCTGAAATCTAAAAAATGACCAAAATACCCCCAAAACCTAAAAATTACCAAAATACCTCAGAAACCTAAAAAATGGCCAAAATAAATCCGAAGCCTAAAAAATAACCAAAATAACCCTGTAACCTAAAAAATGACCAAAATAACACCGAAATCTAAAAAATGACTAAAATACCCTCGAAACCTAAAAAATGGCCAAAATAACCCTGAAGCCTAAAAATTGATCAAAATAACCTAGAAACCTAAAAATGACCAAAATAACCCCGAAGTCTAAAAATTGACAAAAATAACTCTGAAACCTAAAAATGACCAAAATACCCCATAAAATTATAAAATTACCAAAATAGGGGTTTAGGGTATCTTAGTCATTTTTTAGGTTTAGGGGGTATTTTGGTCATTTTTTTTATGTTTAGGGAGTATTTTGGTTATTTTTTAGTTTTACGAGGGATTTTGGTAATTTTTTAGGTTTATGGTGTATTTTTATTGACTTACAGGTTTAAGGGGCTTTTTTGTCATTTTATAGGTTTCGGGGTATTTTGGTCATTTTTTTAGGTTTCGAGGATATTTTGGTCATTTTAAGGTTTAGGGGTTATTTTGGTTATATTTACGTTTCAGGGGGTATTTTGGTCATTTTTTTGGTTTCAGGGGGTATTTTAGTTAATTTTTAAGTTTCGAAGGTATATCGATCATTTTTTTAGGTTTAAGGGGTATTTTGGTCATTTTTAGGTTTAGGAGCTATTTTGGTCATTTTTAGGTTTCTAGGTTATTTTGGTCAATTTTTAGGCTTCGTGGTTATTTTGGCCATTTTAAAGGTTTTGTGGTTATTTTGGTCAATTTTTAGGCTTCGCGGTTATTTGGTCATTTTTAAGGTTTCGAGGGTATTTTGGTCATTTTTAGGTTTTAAGGTTATTTTGGTCAATCTTTAGGTTTTGAGGTTATTTTGGCCATTTTTTAGGTTTCAGAGGTATTTTTGTAATTTTTTAGGTTTTGGAGGTATTTTGGACATTTTTTGGGTTTTTGGGGTATTTTGGCCATTTTTTGTGTTTTAGGGGTATTTTTGTCATTTTTTTTAAATGTTTTGGGGGTATTTTGGTCATTTTATGTGTTTTGGGGGGGGTATTTTGGTCATTTTTAGGTTTCAAGGGTATTTTAGTCATTTTTTGGGTTCTAGGGGTATTTTGGTCATTTTGTAGGTTTCGAGATTATTTTGGTAATTTTTAGGTTCCGGGGGTATTTTGGTCATTTTTTAGGTTCTAGGGGGTATTGTGGTCATTTTTTGGGTTTTGGGGGTATTTTGGTCATTTTCTAGGTTTCAGGGGTATTTTAGTCATTTTTTGGGTTTTGGAGGGTACTTTGGTAATTTTAAGGTTTTGGGGGTATTTTGGTCATTTTTTTGGGTTTCGGGAGTATTTTAATCATTTTTTGGATTCGGGGGTATTTTGGTCATTTTTTGAATTTCGGGGGTATTTTGGTCATTTTTGGGTTTCAGTGGATATTTTGGTCATTTTTTGGGTTTTGGTGGTATTTTGGTCATTTTCTGGGTTTCGGGGGTATTTTGGTCATTTTTTTAGGTTTTGGGGGTATTTTGGTAATTTTCATGTTTTGAGGGTATTTTGGTCATTTTTGAAAATTTTAGAGTACTTTGGTCATTTTCACTTTAGTGGCATTTTGGTAATTTTAATAATTGGGTAATTGGGTGGGTTGGGGTTTACCCATAATAATTGTGTTGGGTTGGATTTGGGTTAGAAGCAATTAGTTAAATGGGTTTAAAATGGGTAAATGGGTTTTATATACCCAACCCAATTATGCCCACTCCAAACCCACCCAAACCCACCCATTTGCCACCCAACTGGCACCGCGCCGTGCCCATGGAGTCCACTAAGTCCAGAGCAAAAGTATAGAATAGAGACGAATACAAACAACTCTCTCGGTAAATTTTAGAGATTTTTGTTTTTATTTGAAGTCAATAGAAAGCTTTTTCTTTTGTTTTTTTTAGTTGTTTGTTGGGGAAGGATTTTGTAAGGGGTCCAATATTATTGGACTTAGATTTAAACTTAGCCTGCATTGTATTTTTCTTTTTCTCCCAAAGTGCATGAATGGTTCCGTCCACATATAATCTCAAAACACATGCACCCATCAGCTGATAATCCAAGATCAACCCAAATTCAATATTATCAAAGACGTAAAAATATAATATAATCCTTGTATATTTATTGAACTAGTCGCTAACCCGTGCAATGCACGGGATAGTTAAATAAAAGGATAATTAACCAACATCACGTTAAGGTAAAAGAATTAGTGAGAGACTGATTTGCTCACCAAGAATTTAAAAGAAAAAAAGATTGATATAATAAAATCTAAAAAATTTAGAAATAGAAAATTGGGTTAATAATATGCATATTATAGACATTTTGCTAGTTAGCGTTTAAAAAAAAATGGATCTGTCATAATTAAATAAAATACAATGAGAATAAATATTTAACTTCTATGCTTTTCTATAGTTTAGAAGTGTTGTCTAACGTAGAATGTTATTAGGTTGTAAGAAAGATTTTTATAAAATGTTAATACCATATATATGTGCTTATATTGTCAATGTCTCACTGCAGGTGCATAGTTACTGAAACCTACAAATTAATTTACAATTCTTAAATTAATAAAGCAAAATTCCCAAAATTTATATATATACACACACTCAAAACTGATATAAACTACAAAGATAAAAACAAATCTTATTTAGTCGTATTAATAACAATATAAACAATTCAAAACATGGAACATTATCAAATTTATAACACATAATTCCATTATTTTTTACGTTGAATCCAAACAAATAATTAATTGAAATTAATTCAAACAAATAATTAATCAACCAAAAATCAAAACTTTAATTAAGAAAACAAAAAATCACATGAATTCAAAATATAAATTCTCAATAAAGCAAAAACATATAAGGTAAAGAATTAAGATCAACCTACTATGACACAAATACCAAAAACCCCAAAATTTAAACCTTCCAAATTTTATAGAATCCCCAAATTCTACTTCAAAACCAAACAAAACCCCTCAAATTCAAAAAATTCATATATAATATACCAAATAAAAATTTACCACACCTTGGGTTGAAAGACATAGGTTGCAGTTTTGATTTTTCTCCAAAAAATAGAGATGCTTTATCTGCTGTATACAATATAAAATAATTATTAGAAATTTTAACCCAAAAACCAAACCTACAAAAGCACTATCAAAATATGGAGATTAACCCAAATACTTAGAAGAAAATAAATTCTAAATATAACAAAACAATAAGATAGAATAAAAATTTCAGGCACATATGAAAGCAAATTAAAAAGACAAAACCTACGTTTTTTTTTTAGTTAAGTCTCTCTCCTTCTTATTTTTTTAATTTTAAAGTGAAGTTAAGTTTAGGGTTTTGAGATGGTAATTGCTAGGGTTTTAAGGAGAGAAGAGAGAGTCCTACCAGGAGTCAAAATAATTTAAACAATTCAAAATATAGAACATTATCAAATTTATAACACCTAATTCCATTATCTTTTACGTTGAATCCAAACAAATAATTAATTGATATTAATCCAAACAAATAATTAATCAACCAAAAATTAAAACTTTAATAAAAAAACAAAAAAATCACATGAACCCAAATAAAAATTCTCAATAAAGTAAGAACATATAAAAATTTACCATACTTTGGGCTGGAAGACATAGGTTGCAGTTTTGATTTTTCTCCAAAAAATAGAGATGCTTCATCTGCCATATACAATATAAAATAATTATTAGAATTTCAACCCAAAAACCAAACCCATAAAAACACTATCAAAATATAGAGATTAACCCAAATACTTAGAAGAAAATCAAATCTAAACATAATAAAACAATAAGATAGAATGAAAATTTTAGGCACATATGAAAGCAAATAAAAAAGACAAAACCTACGTTTTTTTTTTTTTTTTTTTTTTTTTTTTTTTTTTTTTTACGTGAGTCTCTCTCCTTCTTATTTTTTTAATCTTAAAGTAAAGTTGAGTTTAGGGTTTTGAGATGGTAATTGCTAGGATTTTAAGGA